>JADDOH010000189.1:0-35758 GCA_016648135.1 Agrypnia vestita
TGTATTATTAATTGTTATTAATTATTAAGTATTATTAATATTATTAAATCTATGCTGTGGCCTTCTTTGAGCGTGTGTTGGACAAGCGACGATGTTAGTTTTTTGTTGGTCATATCAATTCTATGCTAGGGTTGCTGAACATAGAGTTGATATGACCAACAAAAAACTAACATCGTCGCTTGTCCAACACACGCTCAAAGAAGGCCACAGCATAGACTTTAATAATACACGAATAATAGCGAACGTCCAAAATGAAACAGTAAGGATATTTAGAGAAGCTATAGAGATATATAAAAGAATAAATATTATTAACAATAGAGATGATGGTATATGGTATATATATATATATATATATATATACATATATATGGGGTCCCCGCCAAAAACCCAAGTCAAATAGTCCCGAAAAGGGTTTTTACACTCCCGACATTTCGAGTAGATAGCACTATTCTCAAGGGTCTTCTATCTTGAATCCTGCCCAAAACCGGACGAGTAAACCCGGCTGTTCGGGGCAAGAGCCAGGATGGAAGATCTTTTCACCCTGGCTCTTGTTGCCTTGGCTAATTGGTTCCACTTACCAGTCATCGATAAATAATGACAGCACAGGTAAGGATAACTTTACTGTCTTTAATCATTAAAACAATTAACGCCGACTAACAAAAAAACCGAAAATAATATGAACAAAAGCATTACTAAAATTATAAATCAATCGAGTAATTTTATATACAATTCATCACCCCAAAACTATCTTGCTGTTAAGGATAAAACGACCGTTTTGAGAAAAACGCATTCACAATTTGAAATGCAATTTCTATCTACTGGCAAAAACGTTATTGTTTTCCAAGCCCTAAACTTTTATTCTAGTTTTTTTTATATAATGATATATGTAACAGAAAAATCAGTAATCATAGAACCTTTTTTAAAAATTTTAATATTAAAATTTGACAAAAATTTACTATACAACGAACATCGTTATTGCAACAAAAACGACAAAGACGATACGACAAAATGGAACTGAAATATTTGTAGGTAGATACTCGAATAAAAAATATGTCAATTCAATTTTTTCATATTAATTGTACTATTCAAAATAACAGGATAAATTTTTTTTTTAAAAAAAAAATATGAGATTTGTGATGATTTGAATACAGTACTTTTTAACTTAATCAAAATGAAATAAATCATCATAATGAAACTCTACCACAAATAAACAATTTAAACAATAGGATTACTAAAATAAATTTTATTTTACATGAGTTGGGAAACCTTTTATCAGGAAGATAACTAAATAATAAAAAAACTGCATCAAAGCCTTACGCCACCACCATAATTCAATAGCGACGAATTTAACCTTACGACAAGACAAAACTGGGGTGACGAATTCCTTATATTTCTTACTGTTTCAAATACATATTTGTTATATTTACGTAAATACTGCTTTTAAGAGTTACGAAAAATACAAGTTAACGACAACTTATGCTCATTTTATAAGCTTTTCGAAAACGGAATCGGTAACGACCTAGGTTACAATTCTCCGATTCCGATAGATCCCGAAATTTCATAATTAAAATAATAAAAAATAGGTTTAGATAAACTTTGAATCAGGAGTTAATGTCTAATCTTTTGTTTATAAATGTAGAACGAGACTTATTTGTTACTTTAGAAACAAATTTAATTATTGATGAAGTGGCAAAAACAAGTGAAGAACTTAAGAAAAAAATTATGGTGCAGGTACTAAAGGATAAATGTTTTAAAGAGCTTAATGTTAATCCTTGAATAAATAGCGTGATTATTTCCAGTATAAATAGTATTTGTTAGTGACATATTTAACTTATATCTTTGATATAAATATTGAATAGGCCTACTTGCAGCTACGCCTTTGAAGCCACGTATTTGAAATTGCTCGCACATAGCCCCCAGACCCACGTTAAGTATTGAGATGCAACCATGCCGTAAAACCACTCTGTAGTTTGGTAAATGCCTAATCAATGTACGTGAAAATTATAAAAACATATATATAATAAAGGGAAAAATGCATCTAGCCGAGGGCCCCAAAGGTGCCAGTGCGCCCCTGGATAAGACTCGTCTCGAAAGCGCGTAAGGCGTCTGATACACATGCTTCTTTAGTGGCACGTGAGCATGCGCAGTATCGACTTTGACAGTGGCATGCTTATTAGTGGCATGTGTGTACGCACATTGCTAGAAATGAGCATGCTACCTAGTGGCATGCTCAAAAATCAACCGCCGGTTGATTTATAAGCATGCCACTGTCATTCACCATAGAGAAGGGGTATCTTTGGAGCATGTGTGAACAGACTTGCTTATTTATGAGCATGCTTATGTCATTCGCGGGCTTCGCGGCTAGTATTATCGATGCGATCTTCTCAAACATTACTTTTCGTGACTTATTATAGGAATCACGAATGACTGCGGAATACTCGGTCACCGTTGTGTAAAAATAATATAGTGAGAAATAATGTTTACGAAACTTTATTAATAGGCATGAATGATTCAAATCTTACAATAAAAATTATATAAACTAAAATCAAAAATGTGCGGATGGAAACTCGGGAACTTTTTTGATTTATTGGTTCACTTTAATTTTCTATTTCAGCTTGCAAAGTTTCCATTTTGAACAAGAGCGTCTCTATTCTATGACAAGAGCATGCCACTAATAAGCATGTGTGTTTGATTGTTAGCTTTGGGCGTGCTTATTTATGAGCATGCCACTAATAAGCATGCCAGTAATGAGCAAGTGTGTACAGTTGTTAAGGCATGCTTATTAGTGGCATGCTCATTAGCATGCCACTAAAGAAGCATGTGTATCTGTAGCTTAAAGGAATACAAAGTTGAGCGCGATGGGCCCAGCAGCAATCAAAGGCCAATTGCTTAACTTAGTATATTAATAATTGTGATAGTCCGTATCGATCTTTACCGGCAAATTTCTGAGACGAGAGATCAAAGTCGCATTTGGTGCATTCATGCTTTGGATGTGTGTAAACGGATGAAATGTTAGTCTTGAAACTCGAGGAAACTAGCGCTGAAGGAAAATGCATAAACGGTGTAAGTAATTGCGTATGGACAATACGACCAGCAAAGAGACCCGTGTGGTAATAAAGCCACGCGGTTTTACCAGGCGTGACAAACCTCTCGAATGTTTCATTCGCGCATGCTCCCCGTTAACCAGATAATGATAATGCTATGTACAGCCTGGTGGCCAGCTGTCTGTTATAATGTACAGTCAGTTTCATTTAAAGATGCCAAAACTAATACTTAAACAAATAATTTGTGTGATATGTAGGTCTGTAAATGTGTTAGTAGAAATCACATCGCTGATTGGTTAAAACATGTGACGGATAACCGATAAATATTTTAGTACGTATTCAACTGTCGAGGCGGATGCGCGTGCGCTTGCTTAAAGAAAAATACGGTGACCATTGGTGACCGTTGACCGTAATATCATGTATGCAAAATAGATCGACAATATTGGGAATGGGAAATTGCATTTGACGATTCACCGATGAAAGCAATTTAATTTTTAATGTGTCTGATGACGAAAGTGATGGCATGCCTGATGTGATGCGTACTTATAATTTTTTAAATTCTATTAAATATTTCTTTTATTTTTTGCCATTTTTCCTAATATTTTCAATACATTTTTTTTATAAAATAAAGTATTTTGATTTTTAAATTATTTATGTAATAAAATATATAGCTCAAATTATTTTTTTAAAGTGGTCCTTTATTTATTTATTTGTTTGGAAATATTCACAGATATAAGAAATGATATGTGGGTGAATATACGGTATTTGATTTTTTTGTGTCCCTGAAGGAAATGTAACCTGTTCCATTCAATATTGATAATTTCTCTATTTAACACTATTTTTAAATTTGTAATGATGAGGGCCAGAAGATTTTTTCATTTTTTTAAATTTTATAAGCACCAGAGGAAAATGTGTTACCAGGGGAGTGACACTATTGGCAGCGTAGTGACAAATTAAAGCAGGGAAGTGTCAGGCCATTGATTATTAGCTAAGAAAGGGGACTAATACTAAATAAAACATATATAAATTATAGTATTTGATTCAGAATTTTTAACCGGATCGTTTTTAATTCTTTGGTAGCGTAATTTTTCAGCTTGACGCTTCTCTTTCCTTGTTTGCTTCTTTTTAACATTTGCCATGATGTCTGATTATGCTCGAGTATCTAGAAGAAAAGAAATGAAGCCTTAAAACATTAAACATTAAAGAAACAAAATTTCGTTACTTCCCTGGCGTTTATGTTTTTTCTCTGGCATGAAATATGCCAGAGAAGTGACGCCAGAGGAGTGACAAAATCGCACATAACCTACAAAAACAACATCACTCGCTTTTCTGACCATAGTTTAACTTAATACATGACATCTACACACAATTAACATTGCATTGTGCAAATATGCAATTTCGTTATGATAAAATACAAAAACATATACTTACCAGAGGAAATACTACAACGACTGGCACTAACACGCTTTCCTACAGTGATTCGCAAACTGACGTAATATTATTAGAGTTTTGCTCAACGTCGTTAGCTTGCTTCTAACCTCACACTGTTGTACGCGCGTAGTTGAAGGACAAAAACATACCTTTGCGGTTTTATGTCAAATTTTACTTCTTTGAGTTTCGCCAGATGAAGTGACATTATTGTAACATGACATGAAAGTAAGTTTTTTTTTTATATTAATAAATATTTTTACAGTGTATTTTGATAAAATATGTTTCGATGTTTATTAAAGCGTATGATCATATTAAAAAAAAAATAATGGCATACGTATTTAAAGTATATATCCATAAAATCATCATAATCTAGTAACGGGGGAGGCCAGAGGAGTATACATTTATACCTACTTTAAACTATTAATGCCTTAAATTAAACAATTATCGTGAATAGACTATATGGGCCAAATAAAAGACCATGTTCTTTATTGTTTAAGCATACAGAAATAATAATATAATAAGTTTTACATAAAATTTGTCTATGGACCATTGGAATTCAAATAGCGTATATTCACCCATGTATAGATGTATGAGAGTGTAAATAGATAGTAATGAACTTATTAACCTATATCCTAACATATTTATCTCACATAGAAATAATTTTGAATTATATATATATATATATTTATTTATTTATTTCAAAAAATCCTTATTTACAATATATAGGTACGTAATAATACTTTAACAATAAAAATATAACATAAGATTACACAATCAAGTATATATTCAATGTTGCGTCGCAGAATTATGTTCACTTGTGATCTTAGGTGGTATAGAGACACATGATAGATATCGATGTCGGTGAACAAATCGTTGTAGACTCGGCATATTTTCACTATGGGGGAGCGTAATCCGGAATCGGTACGAGCTACAGGAATTTGGAAGATGTACTGTGTTCTAGTAGCTCTTATTGGGACGTGGATGTTGATAAGTGAAATAGGCTAGACAATTAAATTGGTTTCGACAGATCTTATACAAATTAAAAATGTCAAGAGCTGTGCGTCTGTTTTTTAAACTTAAAATGTTTAAATAATTTAATGAATCTGCCGCTGTTGTGCTGCCGCGGGATGTTTAACCTGAAGCTAAGTGTTTTTATGTATTTCCTTTGTATGTTTTCAAGTTTTCCGATTTACATATTATAGTAGAGATTTCAAATGCTAGGTGCATATTTAAGGTGCGGTAGGATAAGATTTTGGTAGCAATTTACCCTGAATCTAAATATTTCAACATCATTTTAAAAATATATAGGTATGTGGTAATGTTAAAAATAAAATAAAATATTTTTATATTTTTACATCATGGTCACCCTATGCGCTTTGGCATCTCTAACTGGCGGACACTTTAACTGAAATAAACTTTAGTTTCAATCACGCGAACAAAATTGATAGAGCACTTTAGTTACATCCGTCATGGGCACCACCCGAAAAGGATTTCCCTTACAAATATGTGTAGAAAATAAAATACTTCGCGCATAATCATCAGCCAAGTATGAATAAAGTATTCCTAATATCGGGTATGGAAGGTTTATTTGAGGCATCTGTGGAGTAAGGATGAATCGTCTTCGTTATAAATTCAAACTGTTGTGTGTTTGTGGCTGGGTAGAATATTTATTATCGTTGATCTTGTTTCGCTCAAAATGATTATAAAATCATTTAACCTCGTTAACTTATAATTACTTGTGGAAATAGTAGCGGTTACAACTGTTCTTTTATATAGGTAATACATAACTTTTTTTTAATAAAACATGTTCATTCAGTCGTTTTAAAATTTTTATTATAAGGATAAAACATATTTTTCTTAATGAAATACATGAACCAAAAATGAAGAGACGCTCATTATTTATTTATTAAAATTGAGTATTCACGAGTTCACAATTTCAATAACGCAATAAAATCTCGAATTATTAAACGCTAAGCTAACCAACAGTGGGGCAGGAAAATAAACAATTAAAAAAAGTGAGAAACGAAATATGAAAAATATTAAGCTCATAATAATAAATACAAATAACTTTTAAAGCAACACTCTCCCAAACATCGCTTTCTTGATAGTATTTGAACTCAAATTGAATATATCAATACATTTTTTCCAAATAAAACTTGTTGTATCCGTGCGAAATATGTCAAGAATGTGATCCCAACAAGGTGGAGTAAGAGTTCACATTGCGAGGTCACAGTGAATGGTTTAAAAAGTTTGAAAATCGCATAATTTATAGATTTGGTGGCGTAGATTTGCTTGTACGTCTGTTAGAATAACCAGAACACCGCCAGATGTTCATCTACGTTCGGACATTATCTTTAAGCATATCGTCTTAAAAAACGAATGAATTTAATTTTATTACAAATCAGCCTTGCCGGTTGTCATTGGAGATGTCCTAAGATCAGTGCCGTTTTAGGATCGTCGTAGGCCCCCTCAATTTATGAAACAAACTTCCGCGAACACTCTGCTTCTACTTTTTTTAGTGATAACACTGATTCAATGTTTCGTTTTGGTTCTGCGATCTAAATTGCTACTACATTGAGATACGTGTCATTTAATAATCACAGTTTAATTATGTAATTTGTAGTGATGCAACGAATACTACTTTCACGAATACGATTACGAATACGAATACAAATACGAATACGAATACAAAAACGAATACGAATAATACAACAAGGTAATAAATAACATACCACTGTTCTTTTTTTTACTAAGAGATTTAATAATTAAAATTTACCACTGGCAAATTTTAGTTTAAAAAGCACAACATTTGTAACTTCTCAGGCGTTAGGCGATATCTTTTATCCGTTTGTACATTCCCAGCGGTCGAAAATAATCTTTCTGAGGCGACAGTAGACGACTTTAATGAAAATGGCTTCGGGGCCAGTTTTTTCAGCTAAGGGAAATATATATCTTCACGCCAGAAAAGCAATGGATCAGCAGAAGGTGAGATATTTTAGGGCGAATCCTCAACAAAACAAAATAAACTTGTCTCAATGGCCGACTTTTTTTGGGACGAGTACATAACTAGTCTTGTACACAAACCGATATATTTATTATTTATAACAAAAACAAACAAATAAAGTTATATTTAAATTTAAGAGGGTATGCTTGTCTGAAAAATTTAAAAAATCGATTTTTTTTTCATATGTCGATAGTTTAGATATTCAAGAATAACTTCTTAAAAGGATTTTCAAAATTCGAATTATTTTAAAAGTTATAGCCCTTTTAGTTCGTGGCAACTCGGCCGATTTGAGCGGAATGAATCTAACAGGCGACAAGAGGCTCCGTCTACCTGAACATGAATAACCCTCTACTTTTTTCATTATACTTCCAGTATACTAAATAGACAATTTGAAGGTCATTATAACGTATAATATTTGCGTTTAGTTTGAGTTAGTTTCATTTTAATTCCGAAGCTGTGAAGACGTGAAAATGTGAGAAATTTTCTGTGAACTCTTTTAAAATTGTGAGTGAATATTTTATTTTTGTGTGTAAAATAGATAGAAAAAGTAAGAAAAGAGGTTTTTATCGTCCAGATAGATCAAGAAAACGGAAATTCAGCGGCAATCAAACTCTTGAATAGGAAACTTCGTTTACCAGTGCATCGGCAGCAAAGTTGAAAAATACAACTGATGAAGAAATGCTTCAAAAGAAGAAAGAAACGCTGCAAATAATCAGTATGAAGCAGAAGAAGGCCCGATGTATGAAGCTGGAATGGCTGATTAAGAAAATGTAAGGTATATGTACTGTTTTATCAATTACAATGCCTGAAACTTAACGTTACATGCGTTTTTCTCGAAACTAGTTTTTGCAAAACGGCCGTCACAAAATCTCAAGTTATAATCGAACGATTGACTTGAAATTTGGTATGAATATTTTTATATATCCCTCTTTAGTATGAACTACAAACAACTCAAAATTTCTTATTTTTAATATTTTAATAAGTAAAAGTTAAAAAATAAGTGAAAAAATCGACCCGCCATTTTTAGAAAATAAAAATATTTTCAGTTTTCATGGTTCATACCATTTTGACATTTGTACTAATCAAGAATCTACCCTTTTTTGTTACAGATGACCAGAAGGGTGGGAATCGTGACGGCGAGGACACGTTGTTTTTTCCCCTCTACTTCAACGGCGCATAACTCACTTAATTTTTTTTTTTTTGTTGAATTTTTTTATGTATTCTTGTGATATCAATAAAAAAAATGATAAAAATATGGATACTAAAAATATTCAATGCTTTTTTTATCGAGCGTCAAAAAACGCCCGAAATTCGGGCTTTTAGACTAGAACACCTCCTTAACTAACCAGATTTCTTATCAAAATGTTTTTTACACTCACGAGAGGTCATGTTATTGGATTTATTTTATAAGAGTTAACACTTTTACACAAAACGGAAATGAAATGGAACGAACAATATGTATTACAAAACAAAAACCACACGAAATGACTCAACGAAACTAGATGAAAGAATCATGTTATGCTGTGAAACAAGTAACAATTGATAAATTGAGAACTCAACAAATCCATTCATTCAATCTTGGGGTAATCCCCGATAATAGAGTGCTTAGGTGTGTTCGGATACACGGTGCACAGCCAAACCGTATTTGCGTTTAAATAGTTTGTTTTTAATATTCGTGATGATATTCAGCGAATACGAATATTCGGTAAATATCTACTATTCGATACGAATATTCGTATTCGTATTCGTTGCATCGCTAATACATAGGTATAGTACCTACTATTCACTCATTCCGTATCGTAATTATTTTTATTTAATTATTAATTTTTATTATATTTTTATAAATATTAATTTAATTATTAATTGTATACTTTTAAAATACACAAACAAAATACAAGACAATTTCCGAATGTATTTCTATCTAAGCAATACTGAAGCAATGCATTCATGCCCGCACGTTTTAGTGCACGTTCTTATAGCGTGTTTTAACACACTGTGTTACGTGATAATATTAGTGATAAACTGCGCGTTAGTCGCAGTCTGCTACGCACTAAAATCACAAGCTACATTTCGCGATAATTATATGTAGGTATATATGTTTATATGTCGGTTTGTCGGTCAGATTTTTTCGTGTCACTCGGTGTATTTGCTAATAACTCGGCGAGGCGACGTGCTAAAAATGTTTTGTTATTTTTTGGAGATAGCCAGAAAATTGCCTATTTTTTTGGATACGTTTCCAAACTTCTTCCTCTTTTTTTCAGCCTCCGACTGCTATTTATAAAAAACCTTTTTTTTAAGTGCACCTCATGGACATTGCATCTGCTTGAGTAATTTTTTTTACATTTTTCATTCGCTTTTTTCTATTTTTAATCATCGAAATAGTCGAAAAATTTCAAATAAGCAAAAAAAGTACCTACTTTTAGGTCCACTAACGTTTTTGGGACAGAACACTCGACGGATTTTTTGACAGCTGTAAAATTTTAGAACAAATGAATTTTCGAAAGCTTATATTGGACAATAAAACATGAAAAATTTCCATAAAACTAATCATTAATATGTTTTTTTAGTATTTTTGATGCAAAAATAATTTTCTGTTGTGGAATATAACGCTCTACGGATTAAAACGAAAAACCTTCTCGCGAAAAAAAGTGATGAAAAATACGATCCAGAGAATGTATGTTTCAGAGACATCTTTGGACAAAAATAGAACTACATCAGGTGTTTTCGTAATCAGAAACGTCATTATTATAAAATTTTTAATAATTGTAAATAATTGATTTTCAATGTGTAATATCTCGAGATATATTAGATTTATAATAATCCTGCTTTGCAAATAGCAACTTTAATATATGTTTAATGTATTTTATTAAAAACTATGATTGTTTTAATAGAATATAGTCTGCAGCAAAGCGATATTAGGATACCTGTTATGAAATATGTCAAAAAACAGATATATTTTTTTATCATAATATGTTTTTAGATTTTAAAACAGAATAGGGAAGTGCATTTTCGTAGGTGCGTTTAATTTTTCAAAAGGAACCTACCTAAGTTTTGCATAAAAATATATGAATTACACTTTTCTGTCTTTTCTTGGCGGATATTGATGCAAAAAAAAATTACAAAGACAATTATTACAGGTCTAACATTTCTGCGTTATATCGGCTATGTTCAATCAATTCTTCTTCTTCTTTAAAAGGATCTATGAACTTTTGTGAGAAATTGTGACCTTTATTCGGTATTTTAATATTTTGTAATTAAAAACGTCATGAAACGAGTGATATATTTTAAGAAAAAAAAATCCAGTTCCGTTTAATTGTTTATTTAGATATCATTTGATTTATTTATATATATATATATATATATATACAAGAGGTTTGGTTAGGTAAAGTATACAGATAAAAAATAATTTTCTGATAAAACTGTAGTTTCGGCAGCGGAGCATGCGTTTCGACCGTGGAGTGAGCGTTTCGACCGCGCAGCGGGCGATCCGACGGCAGAGCGGGAGTTTCGACCGCGCAGCGGGCGATTCGACGGCGGAGTGGGCGTCTGTCTGTGGCATCCATTTAGAGCTCGGCGCGCAGCTTCTTCCCTCAATCACTCTCAACCATTTTTTCGTACATTACGTCACTTTGACGTAACTCGAGCGTTTGTCATCCGATTTGAAGTTCGAAAAATACCACAGATAGCTCTCTTCTCTTCTTCTTCTTTCGAATACATACCACACACCTACGGGTATGCAACCTAGTATATATTAAAAATGTGGCAGTGAAAAATTATAATCCACAATTGAAATTCGATTGTATTTATTCAATTCATTTTAAAAAATCTTTTAATTATTTAAAAACGTATATAAAATGTAGTCTACATTACCCGCCGGGTCCATAAGTTAAGTATGCAAAATTTGGGTTAGATCGGTCAAACGGTGTAGATTTGTACACAAAATATATCAGGGGGAGGGGGTGGGGTAAATGGGGAGAGGGAATGTCGTCTATATTACCCACCGGATCCTAAAGAATACGTCCGCAAAAATTGGGTCAGATTGGTCAAACGGTACAGATAAGCAGATACAGATATATCAGGGATAGGGGGAGGGGGATATATCGACATATACTATGTTACCGACCGGGTACCAAAGAATGGGATTGCAAAATTTGGGTGAGATTTTTCAAAATTTGGGAAGGAGGAGGAAGGAAATTTCATCTATGAGAACAGACATACATACATTGAGTTTTATAGGTATAGATGTTATTGAATTTATATCGAGAATTTTCTGTTTTTATAACTTTTTTATTTGATATTTTATTTTAATACTTTTAAACAAACAAACCGTTTTATATTATTGTAACATACTCCTTGAATATGATACTTATTTTAATAAATGTTTTTGTACATAAAATTTATTAATTATTTTTCATCTTAATTGTTTTTTAACCTTATCTTTATTATTATAATATACTCCTTGAAGATTATTCTTGATTTCGAAAATTTGTTTTCGTACATAAAAAAGTATTAATTATTTTTCATCCTTTTTGAGTTAAATGTTGTCTTTTATGCCAAACAGTATTAACAAATATGGCGGACTTATTAAAAATGTTATAGCAAAGACAGCAATATTCAATTCTGTGTATAGCAAAAGCAGCAATGTCTACTTTTAGGAAGCAAACGCAGCAATATGCATATTTATAATTCAAATATTTGTTTATACACACATATAAATGAAAAACTGAAGCGGCCAATGTTTTTTAAAAACTTATTTCCAATAAGATGTAGTTTTTACAGGCTCCTCATTTAGTTGAGTAGTGACAGCTCTTTTGTGCTTATCTCAGAAGCATCTCAGTGGGATATTGCTGCCTTTGTTTTTATAGCTTGAATTAAAGCGATGACAGTAGCTGCCCCGCGCCGCTCGCTTCACTTTCTCGCGTCTTGCTGGAGCGGGTCCGCCCGCCGCCCGCCACTGTCCGCCAGTTGCCCAAAGTGAGCGCTCCTCTCCCGAGCTCACCGGCATTTTTTACATTTATTTTACAAACAAGTGCGAGGAGCGGTGTGTTTTGTAGTTGACTTGTATCAGTGGACAGGAATAGCTCAAAAATGTAAGTGTACTTTTTTAAACAGTTTAAAATTGTAGAAAATACATTTTTGTACAGATACACATACTACAATAATTTTTCTCATAACGTATATACAGGGTTATTTGGAAAACATTAATAACCTCGCAGGACTATATTCCTGCCTTGATTGGGTCGAAAATGTTTAAGCTATCATGACCCTAAAAATTTTCCAGTTGGAATGTTTTCCAATTGGAATTCATTATATTATTTGACTTGTATTAAAGGGAATGAATTTTTTATATTCGATATAAGTTACTGTAATGACAGTCCAACGTTTTACAAAAAATAAGTCAAAAATATTGAAAGAAAATGCATACTTTGATGTCGCATATCTCCATACCTATTGATATTAGGTCATGATAGCTTGAACATTTTCGACTCATAATCAAGGCAGGAATATAGTCCTGCGAGGTTATTAATGTTTTCCAAATAACCCCGTATATATTTTCCTCATTATTTTTTTATCCATCATATTATGATGAAATAAATATTCGGCTAAATTCCAATTTTTATTTATTTATTCATACAGAGTTTCACGAGTTCTCAGTTACAATAAATCAACAAAACAATGTGATCTTGAAATATTCAACTGGAGCTCAATTAAGAACGACTCATATACCAATATGATATCAAATCTTAAACGCTAATCTAACCAACAGTATGAGAGAAAAAGGAGAAATAAACCAAAAAAGTCAGAAACAAAGTATGAAAAGCAATAATTACATAATAATAAATATCAACAATATTAAGTAATAAAACAAAAAAGTGAAAAACAAAGTACGAAAGACAGCTTTTAAATCCACACTCTCCCGAACATCACATTCTTCAAAAAAATTTTTTTATTGTTTTTCATATTTCTTTTTTTTTATTATATCTTATCTTCTATATCGCTTTTCATTTCATTCAATATCTGTAAAGAAAACCGGGGAAATCCAGATATAAATTAAGTAGGTACTTAATAATTGATAGTTACCGTATAATTGATTAATTTAATAATATCCTTTCAGTTCCGAGCTTTATGAAAAGTTTTAAAATTTTAACATTTACAAAAATTAATTTTTAGGCATTCGTAAATATTTCAGGCATGTCTTATTTTTGTAAACTTTATTGCAAGATTGTTTATAAGATTAATAAATGTGCGCTGATTATTTTCATGCGCATTCTGTCGCGCACTTTAGACGTCGCTTACTTTGAGTTCCACTCGTATCGAATGTTGGCAATCGGACGAGAGATGCTTGTGGACGAGCTACACGCGTACCGGACTGAACACGGATGAAATTTTGCTCTCGAAACTCGAGGGTCGAAGATGCTTTATGGCGAAAAGAAAAAGGAAAACATGGCGGTGCTCATAATTAATTCAGCCGATCTCCTGTGATATACGATAAAAATCGAATGGTGCTGTATGTACCTACACTCCTTTAGGCGAGGCTCGAGGCTAAAACCCTATCAAATTTCAGTTATTTGATGGCGGAATGGGCTGAAACATTTTCTACTGTTTATAATTACAATTCGCTTTATCGTCATACGATTTTTCTTTACTTTTATTACTTACGATTGAAATTATTTTTTGTTGAGTTCTTCTTGTCGCGCGTTAGGGAAAACCAGATGGATAAATTACACATCTTGAACAGTGGACGCATAAAGAAGATGTTAATTCTTTTTTTGTGTCCACTGTTCACTCGCCCAAAGGAAATACACCAAGTTCCAAAACTCGAACTACATTATGACCAATGTGACAATTTAGAAACCTCAAAATCTTCTCGTCATGTAAAATACTGTAAGACAGGTCTCTTAGGTATTTCAACAAATCGTTACTGTAGAATTACACCTAATTATTATTTAATTGGTCTTACTTATTTCCTGAATCCGGGCACCTCGTGTTATTTGTGGAATGAAGACCGAAAGACTAAATTAAATGAATTATTTAACAATTATCATTCTAAGTAGAATCCAAGTGGATGTCCATTACAAATCAAGTTTTAGTCGAAAAATAATACTGTTGATTCTCATAATATATAACGATCTTCTATTTGCTATTCTGATAATATTAGGTCCTTACATATGAAATTGACGTTTAGTATGGGAGGAACATAAAGTCGATTTTTTTTTATTATAATATATTTATTTAATCAAAGTATGTACCATTGCTATCTATGCACTTTTGCCATCTCATAGGTAGTTCATCGATCCCTTTACTAAAAAAACCATTCGGACGGGAATCAATAAAATCTTTGAAGGCGGTTTGGACTGCCCCATGGGAGTTAAATTTTTTCCTTTGCAATAAGTTATCCAAATTTCGAAAAAAATGGTAATCTGTTGGGGCAAGGTCCGGAGAGTACGGTGGATGTCTTAGACATTCCAATTGAAGCTCCTCTAATTTGGTAGCCGTCTGTTGTGCAGTATGTGGTCTAGCGTTATCATGAAGCAGCAGTGGCCTAGAGCGATTAACCAGCCTCGGTTGTTTAGCAGCTAGCTTTTCCATCATGGTTTGCAGTTGCTGACAATAGACATCTGCCGTAATCGTCTGGCCAGATTTAAGAAAGCTGTAGTGAACGACACCAGCACTATTCCACCAAACGCTCACAAGTAACTTTTTTGGAGTCAATTTTCGCTTGGGGCATGGTTTGGCTGGTTTCAGCCAGGGTTCAGGCAGGGTTCAGCCATTGCGATGAGCGCTTCTGATTATCGTACAGGATCCACTTTTCATCACAGGTAATGAGTCGATTTAAAATCCCTTCATTATTGTGCCGGTTGAGTAATGCAACGCAGCAGTCAACGCGCGTTTGTTGATTTGCTTCACTCAATTCGTGAGGTACCCACCTTTCAAGCTTTTTCACCTTACCAATTTGCTTCAAGTGGATTGAAACAGTTTTATCACTAACACCGCAGCCTGCAGCTAACTCGGATGTGGTTTGCGATGGATCCGCTTCCACAATAGCCTTCAATTCTTCATTATCAACTTTGGTCTCCGGCCGTCCACGGGGCTTGTTCTGCAGGTCGAAATTTCCAGAACGAAAACGTTGGAACCAAAAACGCACTGTGTTTTCTTTTGCGGCACCGTCGCCATACACATCATTAATCCTTCGAGCCGTTTCTGCAGCACTGGTGCCACGGTGGAACTCGTACTCGTAAATAACGCGATATTTCAAGTTTTTCATTTTGTAAACTGAGTGACGCAAAGAAAAAAACAATTGAGGAAAAAACAAATGAATTATAATTTTCAAAACACAAATACATGAGTAAATAGTTGTATAAATTTGGATTTGGAATTCCTAACCAAAGAGAAGATATTTGAGATCAAATTTGCCAGTACGGCAAAACGTCAATTTCATATGTAAGGACCTAATATTTAAATGTCTTTTCAATTTCGATGACTGCCTCTGCATCTAGTAGGTTCTTCCAAAAATTACAGTAAACAGGACATTAACATGGATCAACATATAATGCAAATTTTGGGGAATCTTACGCTGTTGGGAGTGCAGTTCGGTTAACTTACAACACGAGCAAGAAAGTAATGAACTTTGTGAATGGTTCAGAACGTATCGAAATTTTCTTACAGAAGAGAGGTATTTCTGTTGGGTGATCGTAAAATATTGAACTGGAAAATGTTAGGTAATACGTTTTTTTAACATCTGCTTGTTGCGTTCTGCTTTTTGATTGGATCAGATTTTTTTTGATTAGTAATATGTTTGCTGTTATTTATTTTAAATATTTTAAATTAGGATAAAACAAACCTTGTCGCTCCGGGTAAAACTTGTGTTATGGTTTCTCGAACCCGCTGGTTTCTATATTATTCGGATCGAGGCAATATATTATTAAGATTAAGACGGGTAAACTTGCGGTGTATTACATGGACGAGCATCTATATTATGATTACGCTTAAAATGCATCGAGTAATGCATTATTTTTCCATTGCCAGTTTGAAAAATTAAAACCATATTTTTTTTAGAAACGAGGTCTACAAATTATTTTAAAATAATTAAGATAAGATAGAAATTACATAAAATACATTTAGAAAGTCAGCACGCAATGAGCGATAGCTTATCGCAGACAGTAATAGCCGCGCAGCGGCCAGTACAACCAATAGCTAATTGCAGATAGCAATGGCCGCGCAACGACTGCTTGTGGCCGCGCAGCGGTCAGTATAGCTGCCCGCAAGGCCTAGCAGCAAGCAATCGATTGATTAACTGCTAGTTTCGTATAATTCCCGATCTTGTAATCGATCGGAACTATGCGTTTTATATTACTTGTCAGCATGTCCACACCTGCTATCTTGGACATAAACTTGTGATTAGAATGTATTGCATAATAGATACAGCAGTTAGGACTTAAATTTCTGATTTGCGAGTATGTGTAGTATTGCGAAAAAGTAGTATTAATTAATAAGGGCCTGTTTCAAATGATTTTTAAGCTTAGTTAGCATTTATAACTTACCCACTAATATCTGAAAGTCATTTTCAAAATCAATAAGCGACTAATTATGTAATTTAAAATTTAATTAATTCTATTTCTGTTATACGATCATAAAACAAAATATCTACTTTAAAAATTAATACATATTTATATTTTCAAAGCAAGAAAACACTTTGTGACTTGATATTATATTAAATTAAAAAAAGTAAATACATAGTTTTAAACCAAACAATAAGTGGTTTAAAACTAAGTAGTTATATAATTTTATTTTATATTTATTAATAATATTTACTTTATTTTTTTATTTTCGGTGAGTGTTTATTTATTTCGTCCGCTTAGGGCATTAATAATTGTTTTTATCATCTCTATATAAGTAATCTAGATTTCATGCAATTAAAAGTTTTGTTGAGAAATGGCACACAATTGAATATAAAAGTAATTAACAGTAAAACCATATTTCAAACTCTTTAAATCTTTGAATCGGTATATATTTTTTAAAAGATATTTCTGTATATAATCATTGGCTTAATTCAAAAAAGAATATTAAAAGTTCTTCCAAATTCACATCGTTAAGTTTAAAAATGATTAATTATTTATAAATATTAATAGGATTTGAGACATACCTCGTCAAAGTAACGACCAATAAACTCATCATCGCAGACATTCATTCTATGGAGGTGTGATGATTATTATCAGCATTCTAAAATAAATTTGGCGATTAATTGAGCTAAATATTAATGAAAGAGTTATAAAACAAATTATAATTATAACAAATTATAATATTTTGTATAATTACTTCATAAATAGTAAAACGGCAACTCTTTGAAATACCCGTTAATAAAAAATATTTTAACATTTAACGCTAATTTCGAAATGTATATTCCATCATTATTTTTCACGAATGATTTTATAATTATTTATATTTTCAATAGTTGTAGCTACGGCAATCGCTGTGTAATATGTATTTGATTATTGCATATTATTACGTGATTATTTGATCGATGTTTTAATATTAAAATGCATACAATTTGTATTAGCGTAAAACAAACTATACCTTATAATATAATATGTAGTTGCGTGGTACCGCGCGTGTACCATACGGGTGGAACGACATTATTGCAAAGCAATTTAAACATTATTGCATGATTTAAAAAAGGTGGTTGACGTTCAATTAAAGCGCATTGTTATCATAATTGATACTTCTTCATGTCCCACCCTCGAGCTACGTGCTTCATTGTCATGTAACGTTATCTTCACGGAGTAATAATAATAATAACAATAATAGTTAGTTGATAGAACATAAATATGTAATTGTAATTTTTCTCGCATTTCCGGGTATTTAGACCAATTTTAATCATTCAAAATTCTATGAATCTGCCGACTGTTTTACACACTCGTAATACATCTTCGATTCAAAATAATTCTATTCGAATAACCTCGCTAGCACCAGTTTACTTCAAATTAAAAGTACGTACATTTTTTGCGATTTTTGTGAAGACGAACACAGACTGGTCAGAGTTGGGTTAAATTTAACGCTAATTTAATGCTAATTCATTTAAGCAGTTGAATGAATGAATACTGACTTCACTAATTTATTCAACTATTTGAATGAATTAGTAAAGTTAATACTATTTTTTTTTTATATATCATTCAAATAATTCACACACTATTTTGAGTGTGTCCAAATCTTTGTGACAAATTGTTATTTTATTTGTATATGTAGGTACCTACGCACCGTGCCTTTACTGATTCCCGCCGCAATCGGCCGTATTCTGAAATAAGCAATATTGCCGTTTCTGTTTCTTGACAGTTATTGTAATGCCGTTAATTTTGTCATTTTAAGTTTGACAGGTTTGAAATTAATAAATTCAATAAATCAGAAAGCCCTTAAACGTAAATAAACCTTAAGTAATCCACAATATATGAATAACTTAACGTTTATTTACGTTTTTAAGCTTTTTGTTTGATTGATTTCATTAATTTTACACCTCTTAAACTTAAAACGACAAAATTGACGGCATTACAATGTTATACAATAACTGTCAACATACCGAAATAGCAATATTGCTTATTACTAGGGATGGGCGTTGAATGGACGGACTAGTTGAAATCAACCGTTGACATTGCATCGACGCGTCGACCGTTTACGTTTATCGCATGGACTAGTTGAATTCGTAGGGCGTGGTCGGTGGACGATTCGAGATTAACGCAATGCAAAGCAACGAGCGAGAGCAAGACAAAACGTCTCCGTTTATTTCTCTCTCATCTCTCGCTGTCGACTTGTAGATGCCATAGACGTCATAGACGGCTCGACGGGTAATTTCATTTCAACTCTAAAGTACACTACCATAGAGTGCAGATCTGTGTACACGAACTATGAAAGTAAAGTACACTACCATAATGTCACCACAAAGTGAAAGCCTGACTTTGAAAGATGTATTCTTCAATAAATTTCTATATAACATCTCAAATGTAAAGTATTTTTAAATTATGTATTTATTTATAAATTTATAGATGATAAATAAATGTAAAGTATTTTTTACCGCACCTCATAACTGGTGCCTTTATTACGCAAAATCATTGTTTCCTTCCATTTTATTTACTCACATTTTAATGCTTATACCCAATACTTTCACTGCTTATATATGTAGTTTATATTTATATTTTACTGCTAACACCTGATATTGCTGTGTATACCTACTTCTTTCTTTGTTATATATAGAAAGAAGTATATAAAACAATATGTAAAAGCCTATAATGTGCGTAAACAAATAAATAATAAAATATTTCTTTTTACATATAAGCACAAGTAGCGGTTTTACTTTCCCCGAAACTATATTCCTTCGAACTTCTTTAAATTTTAAAAATTAACGTCATAAAAATAGCCAACGGTTGAGCCGTCGAGAAGCGTCGCGTTGAACCGTAAACAGTTGACCATCGTCCCGATGTTTAGATAGAATGTCCGCGACGTCCGCGTAACGAAGTTGACGCGTCAACTAGTTGACGAATTCAACTAGTTGATCGTCTCGTCGATGGATGGACGTGGACGGTCTCGTTTCGTCGACGGTAAATACGTCGACGACCCATCCCTACTTATTACAGCCGAATGTGGTCTACGCAACTCTGAACATCTTTTCCTTTTATAATTTCGTCCCTCGTCATGTCTGTAATGAGGTGATGGAATCCGTGCTCATAAATCATGTTCAACGCATGGATATAAGTTCGTTGTGAGTTTTCTTTTCATTTTTGTATTTTGTGTATACAGATAAGATAAAAATAAATTGCTTACTTACTTACTTACTATCACGCCGTTTCCCCGTGGGGCTAGGCCGAGAGGATAGAGCGTCACACTCTTCTGTCCTGACATACAACTCTCGCCTCATCCACATTCATACATCTTCGCATGCAAGCTCGCTGGTTGTTGAGGCTTCTAACGGGACCATCTTTCAGTATCTGGTTAATTTGGTCATGCCACGTCTTCCGCGGTCGCCCTCTCTTTCTGGCGCCATCAACACTTGCATTATATATCTTTCTCACTATTCTTTCTTCATTCCTTCGCTCAACATGCCCAAACCATATGAGCGACCCTTTTTTAATTCTATTAATTATGCTAAGATCGGCTTTACATTCATTCCTAATATCTGCATTCTTTACTCTATAATAAATTGATCTGCTACACATACGTCTGAGGGATCTCATCTCATCTCCACTGCATTCAATCTACTTTCGTTCCTCTTCTGCCAGCTCCAGGCGTCGCTTCCATACATCAGTGTTGGTACCAGAATTCCATTATGTACCGCTAGTTTTGATTGTGTACCGCTAGGGAAATAAGGGAAATAAGCTGGTAATGTTTGAGTTGGTATTGGCTGGTATGTGATATGTATTATGATTCTGTTATAGTTAAAAAATATTTGTTGATTGAAATCAAGTGGCGGCACCCTAATCTTGAATCAAACGGATTTCAACCAATACTGTTTTTCCCTGTATGATTTTTTTTCGTCATATCAGTATAATGTTGCGGCCTGAGTAAAGCCATGTATTCACTAGGGGACAAATCGCGAAACATTCCGCTCGGCATGTCGCATCAACATCTACGCTCATGTTTCGGGGACAATGACGCGATCATTTGACGTGTACTCACCGGGACTCGCATATCTTGTCGCGGAAATGTCACCCGATGATTTTACGATGACAGCTGCGGTATCTCATTTGGCGAAAACGGGGTTCCGCGCAATTCGAAATGTTTTTTTGGGTCGCAATTTCAAATTAACGAGGTTTTACTGTAGTAAATTGAATATTATTAAAAACAAGGTCGTTTTTGCAAATAATTATTGTTTTCCAGACGTCGCGGAAATATATCGCCCTGTGAGATTATGATGACAGCCGCGTATCTGTTTATGTTAATGAGTTTATCGAAAAGTAAGAGGAGAAAAAAGAGGAGAATGCGAAATTATTAACTGCAAAGAGGAAGAAGGACGGACATTCTATGCGATCTTCGATCGATACAGCTCGATGAGTTCAAGAACGATTTCGTTTCCCCGCATTGTCATCTTGACAGATGCAGCGCATGCGTATTCACTTGTAAACATAGCACGTGGTACTGACGCTCCGCGGAATGTTGCAGTGAGCTCGCTTGGGTACCGTGCGCATGGCAACGTTGCCACGGCACGTAGAAATGCCGCGCTATGTTGTGCGCGAAGTCGCGGAACAGTGCACGACGTTGCAACGTCACGTAGACTCTATGCCGCGCGTGCTGTTGAGGGACAATTTGTCCCCTAGTGAATACATGGCTTTACTTAGCAAACACCTTATTCGGCCGGAAGGAAAAAAGGTTGAGTACCGCTGGACTAGGCTGTTGTGGAATCAACTATGCACAGATATCACGTCACCTCAGACCACGTGTACCTAATCTATCTATCTCACCTAACTATCTCAAAAGCAGAATAAAACAATTTTATATTTTCCAAAAGCCAGTGCAACCCTTCCTTGTCCCCATCCATCTCCTACTCGTCTCGTTATTGTTAGCTTTATTTTATTTAATTTATATTTTTTATTTTATTTAACAAACAGACCGACAACTGGCCATTATTCATCCTAACAGATGGTCCTAGGGTGACGTCTAACTTCACTCTAGGACCATCTGTATTATAACGTACAAAGTATAAATATTTTGTGAACATTTTGAATATGATATAATTGCACAATACACTTTTTACGATAAATAATGCGTAATTAATAAATAATAAATAATAAATAATGACTTAATGATAAAATAAGACGAGAATAATATTCAGATTAACGCAAATCAATAAATACAAATTTAGGAATGAGTTCCAGATTAAGTTTCTACACAATACGTATCCAAAAGAAACCGAACTTATTTAAAAAAATATATATATTTAATTTTTAAACAAAAAACCTTCAATCCCCTTCAAAGTACTCTCCACCGGCACTAATACACTTGTCCAATCTTTTATTCCATTGCTCAAAACATTTTTTAAATTCGTCTTCTGCGATGCCCGACAGCGCCTCCGTCGTTTTTTTCTTCACTTCAATAATATCGGCAAAATGCTTTCCTTTCATGTCTCTTTTCATTCGGGGAAATAAAAAAAGGTCGCAGGGGCAAGGTCGGGTGAGTAAGGCACAGGGGCCACGCCATTTTTGGTCAAAAATCGGCGCACAGACGGCTGTGTGAGCAGGGGCGGTATCGTGGTGGAAAAACCAATCGCCCGACTGCCACAAATCAGGCTTCTTCCGCCGCAAACTGTCGCGTAATCTTCTCAAACCTTCCAAGTAGGAAGCCTGGTTAACTGTCTGATCCTGTAGGAGAAACTCCGAATGGACGACTCCTCTCGCATCGAAAAAACAAACGATTTACGGCCGCGCGCTGTTAACGAGAATCAGCCATTAGAAAAACGACGAGCACACAAAACAACTGTCACTAAAAATACACACAAACCGAACGGAACATTCTTTAGCAATAACGTTCGGCTTACTGAGTCGAGAATGATGGCCCCTAGCGGCAGAACGCGGTACTACAAAAACTCGACCACCACAACATCAGTTCGGTTTCTTTTGGGTACCCCCTCGTAATTTTCTATGGTAAATAAAAAATAAGTAATGCCTTAACGATAGAATGAATTGTAAATAATATTCAGAAAGAAAAAAATGTATCGCAAATCAATAAATACAAATTTTGCATACAATTTTTTTTACATATAGACCGGGAGCTGCGTGGACCTGAAAATGCATAATATGAGGACCGCATTCCGGCAATTGATCCATGTTCAGAATAGCTTATAAGCTATCTATAGTTTAACAATATTAATGTTGCCAGAAACCCTGTTGGTCCAATTTTTTTATACCCCCTCCCTCTACGCAGCAAGTAAATCGCTTGAGTACACGCTTTTGAGCTATTTTAATGATTATTTTAGTGTCATTAGTTGTTTTTTTTTAATAATTAAAGGTAATAAAAGGTTGTCTAATAAAATTAAAATATAAATTATTAATAAAAAAATCATAAATTGTTCTTTAAAAAAATATTTAACGAGAGAAAGTAAATTTAAAGATACATCCGTGAAAAATTATAAATAATCAATTATTCATATTTTTACAATTATTGTTTATACACTTGCACGACGAAGTGCGAGTTAATTTTTTTAATTAAGATTTTTTCAATTATTACAAGCCTTCGTTCGACAATCCGCCGCATTTAAAAAACTCTGGCAAAGGTTACTTCGTCATTTGTTGTGGCTACAGGTTACCATCTAACTCTTCATATCCAAATATATTATAATCAATTGTCGGAAGCTGAGTTTGATCGGCATTTATCTACAAATATATTTGTACAGTAGTTCTTAACAAATGTAAATGCAAAACGTCAGATGTGCACACGATTTACACTAAATTTAAATCAAAACCATTTTTTTGTGAAAACAATTTGAATCAGAGTTAATTGTTTTTTTTTTAAAGAAACAGGTGCAAACTGTTTCTAACTCTTTCATTTTTTCAATACTTAGATATAAATTTTCCAAAGATGCTAGAATTTTTATATGAAAGCCAACGATGCAGCAATCATTTTTTTTTGTGCATAATCTACTAGTTGTATCGCAACCACTTATAAAATATAATGCCGGTAAAATACGACAGTTATTTTCGCCAAGGGATTTAGCAGCCAAATGGCATCCTGAAAAATGTTTCTACTTATAAGAACCGTGGAACCGTAGACCGAGGTAACCTAGGCACGCTAGTTTATTCCAGAAATAAATACCCAGGATGAAAAAAATTGTATCATTGATCTTTTACTGCGTAAAAGATATGACAAAACATCCTTGAATCTGCTTCTAACGCCCGAATTCAGAGTCAATACTTGAATGATTTTAAGCTTAAGGTACGCCCTAAAAGCGTAATTTCACAAAAAAATTGTACCTACTCGATTTAAATTTAATGAAAATCATGGGCACATCTGATGCTTTGCATTTTCCTATATATTTGTTAAGAGCTACGGTATAAACATATTTGTGGATAAATGCCGATCAAACTCAGCGTCAGATAATTGATTATAATTTATTTGGATATTTATTTTATTTTATTTCTTTAATAGATACTACGTATGATTTCTTTTATAACAATGACAACTAGCAAATATTAACGATCAAATTATTATTATATGTTATACCTCACCAAAAAGAATTAAGATTCTTGTGTGTGGTGAGGGATAATCACAATCATATTGGTAGTGTGATCTAATGTAACAATCGATGAAAATTATACACTAGGTAATATACTTATATTTATATTTATCTAATACATCGAAATTTTTTGATTAAGCAGCCAAAAAGAGACTAAATTCAACCACAAGCCAATTCTACAATAAATGAGAATCATTTCGGGTTCACTGGGGAAATATGCATACAAGACGCAACCGCAAAACGTCCACCATTATACAAATTAGTGTGGACAAGTCGAGTAATTGCATAGGCACCTTCATCGAGTCGAAGAAAGTACTCGACGATAACTCCCACGAACAACCCGTATCAGAACCAAAAGAAAACGGTAGGTATTGACCACACAGCCCCAAACGGATAAAAACCACTTAACGAACAGACCTCAAATAGTCAAATCAAATTAATCTCTAAGTAATCCACTAATAATTGAATTTGGAGTCCCCCAAATTCCGGTCCCTAGACCTCTACTATTTCTCACTCGCATTGATACGGTGAACTAGCATCCATCGCTGACGACACCGCACTGTTAGCAAATTATCCTTCATGGGCAAAAGTTCACGAATTAGCAAACGAGGATATCGATACAAGAAAATCGTGGCTTGACAATAATCTTCTAATACTCAAAGCAAAAAAACCCACATTTCGTTTTCTTTAAAAAATTCCTAAAAATAATCATACAATTTTGATTCAATTTAATTTTATTTAATCTTAAATGAAGAGATAAATGGTAATCTCTAGCAACGACAAATGACAAAGCAACTTTTGCCAGTCTTTGATTCAGCCCTGTAAATGCGCAGCGGTTTGTCGAATGATGGCTTTTAATTATTGTAAAAAACCTAAATTAACTTGTATTTCGTCGTGCAGTATAAATATAAATAATTGATTATTTGTTTTTTTTTTCTTTTTTTTTTTTCATGTATGTATCTTTAAATTTGCTTTTGCTCATTAAATAATTTTTTAAGAACAATTTATGATTTTTTATTAATAATTTCTATTTTAATTTTATTTGACAACCTTTTATTAAAAAAAAAAACAACTAATGGCACTAAAATAATCATTAAAATAGCTCAAAAACGTGAAATCAAGAGATTTACTTGCTGCATAAAGGTAGGGGCGTATGAAAAAAATTGAACCAAAAGGGTTTCTGGCAACATTCATATTGTTAATCTATAAGCTATTCTTAACATAGATCAATTGCCAGAATGCGGTCCTCATATTATGCATACTCAAGTACATCTGGCGCCTGGACTAATAAATGAATATCGCTAATTAATAAATGCTTTAAGTTTTTATTTTACAAATACATAATCCTTTTTTGTAAACAAATAATAAATGAATAAGAAAAAATGTCTTAATGATAAATAAATTATAATTTTGTAGTATTGAATATCGGAAACATGTTTCAAGTGTTCTACTAAATGTTGTGGTTGATTGGAAGAAATTGTCAATTGGCAATATTATGTAAAAAAAGTGAATAAACAAATAAATAAAATAAGTTTGTGAGAAAAATAAAGAAAATATAATCAACATACTAATTTTACCATTAAATCGAACGTAACATTAGGTACTTCTAAATTTATCGTTAGTAGTTTTAACGTGATACATTGTATATATCGACAATTTTAAATCTTAATCGAAATGTTTTTCTTAAAAGTTTTTGGTATGAAACAATGTAGTAGCATTAAAAAAATACAAAATTTTCAGGAAACCATCCTATATGTTGGAATTCAAAACAACGAGAACAACGTCGGCACGCAATATACTCCGCCTTATTAAGCCTTCTGTACAGACTTTTCATTTGTGAAAGACTTTTCATTTGTGATTTGGAAATTGAAATGAACATAAGAAAATTTTCAAACGCTTAACGTATTTTAAGAATAACGATAAACATGAAAGAACTTGTATAAAATCACTTTTTATCTAAAGCATCAAAAAAGCTTACAGAATTCAATATTTTACGGCAATTATTGCCCAAAGGCAGACTTTTCTAGTCTACGTAGGGGTGGATGGCGGTCTAGTGTCTATTTAACAGGGTGACAGAGTTATCTGGCCGCAGATTGATGAAAGGAACGCAAGATGGTGCGGTTGGGTTCGGCCACTTTAAATTTCGGTTCATGCCGTGTGGCAGCGGTGGCATTCCATCCATTCACTTTCTCCCATCTCCATCGCCCGCGGACTGGCTCCACGGTCGAGTGGCACGCTTGAGAGGTTCCGGTTTGCGATGGCGCTCGATGATCGTGACGGCTCCGACATGTTCCGTTCTCTGGGAACATTTACTTTTGTCCGCAGTTGACACGTTTTGGCATCGCATTTAATGCAAATAAAATTCTTGCGCTGTAATTGAAATGAGTATCGAATTAATAATACGGTATTGTTTTCCATTTAATCAGTCGGCGCCCGTTTAAATAGGATGCCTTTGGGTATGAATGCATTTGGCAATTAAAAATGCATCGCTATAATTTTTAAAATACAGTTTTCTCTCTTATAAAGCCAATTCTATAGATAATAAAATGTTGCTGTCAATACCTTTATACAATTTCATAGGGATGATTTTAACAGAAATTAGCATAATTAATACATGTGCAATTGTGCGAGTACCCATGGATGAAATGGATAAAAGGTACCTACCAAGGTACAAGGTTTCCAAAACACATTTATTCTTTGCACTCGTACGTCACTACAGGACCATCTTTTAGGATTAATAATCTGTTGAGATGTTGTTTGTTAAAAAAAAAAAAAAAAAAAAAATAAAATAAAAGAGCGAATGGCCACCTACTTCCATCAGAAATACTAGTTATTTTGATTAAAAACTGTCAATCCTTTGAAAGTACAGTGTACAGGCATATTTCCTGGTATCTGATGTATGTCTCCAACAATTAATCTAGAAAAGTAAAAAGCAGAATTTTCAGTTCCGTTTTCCTGTTTACCAAAATAAACAGCATTAGAACAGTATACAATATATCATTTTCTAAAAATTGTGACTTTCTACAAAAAATCTTTGTTGCAGTTAAAAATAGTGGTTTTTACCCAAAATTGCACCCAATGTATGAATGATATTCAATTTTGCTTATTAAAATGTTGATCTCAGGGATTTTAATTTTATTTTGTAAGATTGTGACTTTTTTGGCCTTTTCCTCTTTGAAAATTGTATTATTTTTTTAATTTAATGCTTCTACTCAAAAATCTCTGCTGGAGCAAAGCCGCAGAAAATAAGTAAAGAGTGTTATCTATGTAGGTACATTCGTGCGCGGATATGTTCTGGTTGTGAAAGTCCACAAGAAGTTTACGGACCAAAATATCCAAAAACGTTGGCCTTCTAGTAAAAGTAGAAAGTGTTGAATGTCAGGAGTCAGGACGGTGGATTGCAGTTCTTTATTCTATCTTCGATATTATTCAATATTGAAGAAACGTCTCGAATAACTAAAGTAGGTACATAGGTACCTGCAGCATTATGCATAATTTAACGTCCGTGTTTTTGTGTTTATCTATGTATTTTCACACGTTGATAATAGTAAAAATATTAAGAAAACATTAACAATTATTAAATGTGTATACATAATTTGTTAACTTAGAACACAACTTTTAATTTTATTATCCATAGTTCCTCTAATTTGTCAACCATAAACAGTATATCGTGTTATTTCCCTAATTGTAATAACATGTTTTTTGTTTTGTGATTAGTAGGACTTAGGGTCACTGACATTCTGTTTGTTAATGAAATATGCGTAAAGTTTAATTAGTCAATAATTATACTATTATAAATTGAAACTTGGCTTAAACAAATAAGAAGCAGTAAACTGAAGCGATTAAATTTTACACAAAAATTTTGCAATTTTCCATAAGCTATATTAAATCTGTAGAAGGAAATATAATTTGACGACTATGATGGCTCTTGACGACTGTAAAATAATGGAAAACGGAATGTGAGAATATTGTGTCAAAGTTCCCGCATTTATTTGCCGATGCTCTGATTAAATGCGTGGGAAGTTCACGCGGTAGGTACCTCCACACGTGACGCGTAGAAATTTCGGAAGATGATAGCTATTGTCTATAAATCGCCTATTGTTTGTGAATATTGGTAACGTCTGTACTCTGTGAAGGGTTATTAAGGAAAATGAAAAAAAAGCGAACGCAAAGAACTGGAAAGCTCCAGCCGTCAAAACCGAGTAGCGGAAAGCGAAAAGTTTCGACGAAACGATTATTTTCTATACTTGTGGGTACCGAGCAAATACACAGCGTGAGAATCAATAAAATCCTTGTTTCCAAGTACCGTCTGTGAAATTTCGGTAGAAAAGATATAGCGTATTCATCTATACATTTACACTAATACGCAAATATTGGTGATCTCTGCAGTTCTGGAAAATATTTGTCTTTTAAGTTTTTGATAATTACCTGAAGCAACGGCATTGCAAATACAATCATATTTATTAATACAGAGCCAACTCGACTATTGTCCTGTTGACTACATTCATAGTCATAGACATTTCATTACTAGACCCCTTGGCTTCAGCTTTTGATGCCTACCTCAAGTCAAAATCTGCTGAGGATGGAACTTAACTTTCTAATATTCGATTTTTAATATTCAATTTATATTTCTATATTACCTTAGTAATTTTATTTATTTGGAATGTGAATCATAATAGTATTAATATAATAATATGTGGAGAAAAATTAAACTATTTACACATGTGATATTTACAATATAATCTGCTTTCTTCCAGCGTTGTTAAGTTTTTAACACAAGTTTTATCTGAAGCTTTCCGTGTAAGAATTGTCAGACAACCGCATTAAAAGTAGTAAGTTACAAGTAACCCTTGAAAACTTTTCGGAACATCTATAACAACAATGTCTCAGGTTTCCACGGTCGTTCGTGTGTGTAGTTTTTCTGGGATATTTTGCCGTGTAGGTATATCTGACCTCTCTGGCCGACGTTTCAGATTCCATTGCAGGGAGCATAATTTTTGTTGTGGGGTTATGTCACTATCTAACCCTTCCGAGAAACACACTGAAACTGAGATCAAATGGATTGCTTTCTTGTCGTATATTCATAATGCCACTAACAGAATTGCGAAAAGCTCAAGAAACGGGAGATTAAGACAGTGTTCGGCCCAAACTCCAAACCTCTTAAGACCAGCGAAAGATCGAGATCCCCTTGAGACCGACGGTGTTTATAAGCTCGAATATCAAGATCACGACAAAGTGTATGTGGGACAAACAGCGCGAAAAGATCATTCAAACTTGACCATCCAGAAAAATCGGCATTGGCTGAGCACTTTCTGGATACGGGCCACCATTTTGCTTTTGAGCCGAAGATCTTAGGAAAGCCCAAAAGTCATCATGTACGCCTGGTCAAGAAGGCACTCGAGATATATAAACACCCGATGAATATTTAATAGGGATGATGGTCTTAGATTAAAACCCTCGTGGTATCCGGCGCTGCAAAAACAATCGAATCGACGACTCCGCGGAGATAATTAGCCGGCAGCAGATGGAACAATGACATAACTCCACAAAAAAACTCTTAACAACACCTGTCTCCGACATGGTATCATGATATCACACAATACACTAATACGTACACATCCCGCTTTCGACACGGTACTGCAAGAAAGTACTTAACTAAATGCTGCATTCGGCACCCATCCCTCCACAACTCATTGAAAACAAAACAAAAAAGTAAACATCGATGTTTTGGAGTTCTTATTGTCGAAGAATCAAATATTTGTTATTATATTATTCATCTAAAACTATTGAATACGATTAAAATTGACTAATAATTTATAATATTTTAGAGGGACAACATGATATTGATTGATTTAATATTTTATTGAACTATCCCCGGCAAATCACATTAATTATTGGGAATATTACAAAAAATTCTAAGGGTATTGGCGATGGGGCATTTCTTAATCCTAAATTTAGCTAAAAACAGGTTGCATTGTCATTGTTTAGGCTGGGATACTTCGCGAACAATGCTCCGCCCCACCTGCATATTTCCCACACAGTGTAACAATGTATCGAGTGAAACGTGTTAATGCCAATAAAAATATAAATCACATAAAGACTGCGAACGCACTATTTCCTTAACCGTGACTTTTGTGTAGGTACTTAACTATGCATATTTATATTTAAACATTCAACTAAAATATATCTCTATGCCAAACTTTTACCGTTAAAATAATTTGTTTTAACGGCAAAAATGATTTATAAAATAATTTTGTTAATTAAAAATTATACGCCAGATAAATTTCCAACGAAATAACAAATAATACATATATTTATATCTATTAGTTAGGATAGGAAAGGAAAAAATCTAAGGTCGTTTAAGAAAAACCTGCGACAAATTTTGAAACGTCGATTGAGGAACAGTATGGGTACAGATAAATGCGGTGTAGTTTTTATTTATGTGGTATCTATTTAATCAGGTCGCTGTTTAAATAATAATTTTACCGCTATTTCCAGCTGTGGGTCAGTTATTGTTGAGATTTAAGTTCACTTTATCGTTGGTGTCTATTTTAACATCATCTCACCACGTTATATTAAATTAAAATACAAAAGTAATAATAATATCTCCACACATAAAAAAACGCAAAAAAGTAAAACGTTTAGAGAAACAACATCTTCGAGTAACGCTTATTTTTCAATAACAATATTAATAACACGGTGAAAAAAGTTAACGAACGTATCCAAGCGTACTCCGGTCAATAAGTGAAAACGGAACATACTTCAATGATTCTGCAATTTTAACATCAAAGAGAATTTCACTTTCATTTAACGTTACTTGATACCCGGTAAATACTCATATACAAACAAGTCTTTGCAGATGCTTTACACGTATAAGGTTTAAGGAAATTGGCGACCTTAACCTGAAGAAGACTTCATACATTAAAAAAAAATTAAAAAGACTTCACCCTGTAATAAATTATCTTTAAAAAGTAGATTTCATATTTTACAACCAACATTCAGCTCTGTCGAGACTTGATCTCTTTAAGGCGGTACATTCACTGCAAATGCATATTTCGGCGTTTTTTTTACGAAAATGTGGGTTTTTATTATTAATTTATATCAGAATGTATATGATAGATTGCAATTTTTTAGGGCGGTAACTTAGATAGAACCTTTGTTCTTATATAAAAGTAATAAACTGTATATTATTTACAATAATTATGAAAAATATAGGCATTAATCCACAGGCCGCGGCAAAAAAAATGTTTTTAATGTTCCCGGGCGAAGATTCGTTCGTTGAAAATTTGTATGTAAGCATAATATGTTTTTTTTATTCGTATAAAGTTTATTTAATTATTTAGAATCCGCACGGAAAAAATTAAGAAATATTCAATATTCATAAAGTTATAATGGTTCAAACCTCCAAGAAATTTTTACGTAATTTGGTAATTTTCAAATGTTGTTTATTCATATAAAAATATGATTTTAAGCGATATATTGTATCTATATTCGCACTTTGAGTCTTCATTCACTATTAAAAAACTATTTACTACTTACTGATCCGCGCCGTCAATCAACCACAAGGTAAAGATAGATAGAGATATGTGAAAATCAATACATTGATATACAAACCCAATCGTATCAGTGCATTAAAATGTACAAAGTAATGGAACGCGGACTTTAGCTTATTTCACAGACATCAGCCCTGATGATGGACCCTGCAATGGGATCCGAAACGTCGGCCCGAAAGGTCGTAACAACACGGCATAATACCCCAGTAAACACAAACTTGAATATTTCACAGACGTATTGCACTACCCATCAGTGGGATAATATCGGCGGCAAGGCAAGTTACATAATCCTACGCATATAAAAGATGGCCGATTGGATATGCCGTATTTAATTTTAAAATGAAACAGAAAATTATTATTTAACTTTTGCAATTATTATTGATTTATAAGGAAGATATGATGAGATTAACGAATAGTAACGAGATCCGAAAATAGCAATATTGGAAATATAAAAATATCAAAATAGAAAATAGCATCAAACAATAAACAACAACACAAACAAATTAAAATAGCAAGATTGTTAATAGACACTTAATAGATGAGAATAAAAAATAATAAACAAGCCGTAGATGTACGTCAGTGTATTGATGTTCATCATACTCAAATAAAGAGATTTGTATATTTACACATATCTCTCTCAAAATAAATACAATAAATATCTTTATTGGCAGTATGTCCGCAATGTCTGCAATGCCTTCAGAAAATGAATTTTCTTCTCCGGTGCCTCCTTATCCAGGCGGTCTGGTCTGAAGAAGCTTTAACGTAACCTCACAATTCTCATATTACGACTAAAGTTACGTATGCTGTATTTAAAGCTTATAGAAAAAGACTATTTCATTTGCACTTATTGCTTCCTTCTTCCACAGTATCCTGATGTAAAATTATGGCAAAATTGTCATGTCGCGCTGGACGTTTGACGGGTAACCGTCAAGTACTTCTTTCAATTTCACGTTTAATTTATGTTTTCAGTTCAGGAATTGTTTGTGATTTGTTAGTATAGACCTTGCACTTTACAAAAACTCGAAGGAAAAAAAATCCCACGACGACAAATTAACGTCAGCATTTTTTGAAATCACACGACCAGGAAATGTTATCTTCGTAAATTCGTAAATGTTATAAATAAGTTAGAAATATAAAAACAAAGCAAATAAAAATCATTCACATCAAAGGTGTAGGAGAGGAGGTGTAGGAGTGCTTCGGAATACCCTCTCAGAGACATGGAACATATCAATATCCAGAGTAATATTGTTCAGCATAGCAGTAGCTTTTCCAATGAGCATAACCATTGGCAGGTTGGTCCTGTATATTGGAATGTGAAACAATCTATGCTAACGCTGTAATTATGGGGAATATACAAACCAATGCTCCGCATAGTTTCAGGATTATGGATCATACCGCGCAACAATCAATAAAAATGCGTAATCAGATACACATTCCTTTTAGTCTCTAAACTATTATAGCCAAGCATACCCCAGAGGAACTCGGTTGGGTAAAGCCAAGGATAATGCTCCTACTCTCTCATGTAGAGATATCTTAGAAACTTTTTTGTACTTTGTCTACCATAAGTGAGTACTTAAGCTCATTTGGCCCCCAAATTATCGAGCCACTCTCGAGTCTACTTTGACCAAAGAGTTAGTCGTAAAGAGTTCTCAGTACGCGAGTATTTTCGAAAACCCTGGCTGTACGCAGAAAAAATACTAACATTTCAATGCATTACCACTGACCGCCTCTATGTAATCGTGAAATGACAGGTTGCTCACAAATCTAATGCCGAGATCCTTAACATTCGACGTTCGTGTTAGATTTTGGTCGTTCATTTTGTAGCGATAGAATAGAGTTTTTGGGCCCTAGTGAAAGATGTAACCGAACACTTGGAAACATGAAGCGTAAGTTTATTTCGCCTTCCCCATTCACATACATTTGATATATCTGCTTGGAGAAGATGAAAATCGGACAAAGTCCACCTTTAAAGCGAGAGTTTAAAATTAAATCGATGGTTTCTCTTGCTGTATGTCATGTGGCACCATTCTGTTGAAACCACATTTCTTCGAGCTACACATCGTCCAATCGATCCCACAAAAAGGTGGACATCATGCATCGATATCGATTCCATTTACAGTAACAGTTTTACCTTTAAGTACCTACATATCAAATTTAGGCATATTTTAAATCACAGATATTAACATAAATTAATAATCTCCAAGACACAATAATCTATATAAATAAAAATGTAGATGCTCGTTTGTTCAAAATCGATAATCACTGAAAGTTCTTCACCGATTGCTTTAAAATTTTGGCACAACGTTGCATTCGATTACGAGGATGCTTTTATATACCTTATTTGTTTTTATATACCTACTATTAATTTATATAAATAAAAAAGTAAATTTTCGATTGTCCAAAATCATAAATCTCCTAAAGTTCTTTTTGATAGAACATTGCATTCGAATTCGCACAAATTATTGAAAAAAAGGAGCAGGTACCTACCCTTTCAATATTGATAAATATATTGATACCAGCTGTCTTTACCCGGCGTTGCACAGGTTAAGGATTAAGTTTAAAATAAATTTGTGAGGGTATAGATTTGCATCGAAAATATATAAGCGGAGGGGAAGGGTTAAAAGAATAGGAGGGAAATGTCGCATATGATACCCGCCGAGTCCTAACGAATAAGTTTCAAATTTTGAGGTCCGATCGGCCGAATGTTTCAGATTTACAAAGAAAATATATCAGGGGAGGGGAAGGGTTAAAAGAATGGGGGGGAGATGTCACATTTATTACCCGCCGAGTCCTTAAGAATAAGTTTTCAAATTTTGAGTTCGATCGGTCAAACGGTACAGATTTGCATTGAAAATGTGTCAGGGGAAGGGAAGGGGTAAAAGAATAGAGAGGAAATGTCGCATATATTACCCGCCGAGTCCATAAGAATAAGTTTCCAAATATTGAGTCCGATCGGTCAAATGGTACAGATTTGCATCGAAAATATATCAGCGGAGGGGAAGGGTTGAAAGGATAGGGGAGAAATGTCGAATATGTTACCGGATCCTCAAGAATAATTTTCTTAATTCTGAGTCCGATCGGTCAAACGGTACAGATTTGCAAAGAAAATATGTCAGGGGGAGGCGAAGAGGAATGAGAATAGGGAGGAAATGTTTCCTATGTTCTCCGCCGAGTCCTAAAGAATAAGTTTCCAAATTTTGAGTCCGATCGGTCAAACGGTACAGATTTGTATCGAAAATATGTCAGGGGGAGGGGAAGAGGTAAGAGAATAAGGGAAAATTTTACCTATGTCACTCGCCGAATCCTAAAGAAAAAGTTTCCAAATTTTGAGTCCGATCGGTCAAACGGTACAGATTTGCATCGAAAATATGTCAGGGGGTGGTGAAGGGGTAAGAGAATAGGGGGAAATGTTGCCTATGTTACCCGCCGGGTCCTAAAGTATAAGTATGCAAAATTTGAATCGAATCGGACAAACGGTGTAGATTTGTATAGAGAACAGACAGACAGACAGACA
>JADDOH010000190.1:0-22185 GCA_016648135.1 Agrypnia vestita
GACGCAGTTCAAGGCGCAATATACCACAGGAGGAAACAATGCCTTCAAAAGTCCGTTGGAGACTGTCACAGCCGGTTGCACACGACGACCACAAGTCGTTAACGATAAACATAACACGGACATGAGGAAGAAGGCTTTATGAAACCTTATCAGTCATATTTAGTCCTGGCTCTATAAGCTCAGCCGTAGTTACTAATAATATGTGTAATAATTAGTTTTAGTTAAATATTTGTTTTTTTAATTAATTCAACAACATTGTAGATTGATATTAAAAAAAAATGATTGTTTGTATGTATATTTGTATATATATATATATAGGTACACTATTATATATCTTATATACGATATTATAATATATAATATTATAGATATATTATGAGTATAGTAACTATAATATTTGTATGTATCTACTTATATTATTTGATGAATTATTACTACTTATATTATTTGATGAATTATTACAACTACATGTTTCGGAAAAACCTTTCCATCGTCCGGATGTTTTATATATGTCTGAATAATCATGGTTTTTCTGAATTTTCAAATCATTTATTAGAATATTTTGGACTTTCTATTTTACACATAAATAATTTTGGTCTGAAATTGAATACTTTAGAATCATTAGAAATTAACAATGCATGAAATAGTAAATAAAATTTTATTAATAATCAATTAAATTTAACAACTAGCCCAATTTTACATTTTTTATCAATAATTGCGAGTAATCAAGAACTTCAGCAATAATATTTAAAAATATTTTTTCTAATAATTTAGCAAAACAAAAGACATTATTCATTTTGATATTTTGACATATATAAAACATCCTGACGATGGAAAGGTTTTTTCTTTGTAGGTGTAATTAATCAAATAATATAAGTAGATACATACAAATAATACACTCAATATTTTGAATATTTGTATTATATAATGGTATCCCATCGTCACTCTATCTAATGTTTCATTAATTCTGCATATTAAAATTAAATTACGCGTGCCCTGAATCTCTAGCGCATACTGAGGGCTGAGTCAATGTCAATGTCATAGACAAATTTCAAACTGTCAAAAGTTTATTGGAAAGGTTTACCTTGAAGCGCAGACAAACACATGTTTTTTAGAAAATAATGGTATCATAATGCAGCGTACAAGCTAGTCCACAATAATTTACAGGTAGCAAGTATGTGTTAGTTACAATAGTTCAATTCATACAATAATATCATGTCCTATTACAATATCAATTGATATGGAGATAGGCGATTTGATTTTGCAAAAAATGTTGATTCAGATTCCTGCAAACTAATTTTTAGATAGATAGTTTTATAGAAGGTAAGACAGAAAAATTGGAAAAAAATGTATACCTACTTTGACGAAGTTTATCTCCATTACTATTGATAATAGGACATTTTTACTTAAACATTTTCGTCTCATAATTTAGGTGGTATTGGTAAGTATTGTGGACTGGTTCTGTTACACCCAGTACGAATGTACACTACAGTAAATCTGAAAGAAAGAACGGAAATGGAGGTCTATTGCTATATTCTGGAAGAATGTTAGTCGCCCTCAAGTCCGATCAGAAGAGTGGCGGGTTGCCCGCCACTCTGGACGAGAAGGATTTAAGTCAAAAAGTGCTGGCGACCTTTTGGGAATCAACAAGATCCAAGAATCAATCCAAGGAAGATAACAGAGATAAGCTGATAATGAATAAAAAATCATTTCTTCCTTTCTCACGGACTTTCTGACGGACTACCTTTAGATAAAAATAAAATAACAGTGTTAGCCGAAGTTCGCCATCGAGCTTTGTCCCCTTTTATATTTCGACTAATAATATGGAATCACCTTTCACTGCATCCTATAATCTATTGCCCTTAGAACATTTTGACACCTTCAGTACCTACGACTTTTATAGGTGGCGTCCCATTGTCAATATTATATCATTTATCAAGCAGCAGATGTTAACTCAACCGCGACAGCATTAAAAATTTCGTCAGCCAATAAGTCTATCTGCGCTATAAAGCGACCTTTCATTATATGAGTATATTTTTAATATTAAGCTTATAAGTTGTATCTTTTGATGGGGTGCCAAAAACTTAACCAGATATGTTAGCGTGCGGATAAGATTATTGCTTTCTGAAAAAAATCTTTGAGCGGATTTCAATCGAATAAAGTAGATTTTGATAAAAAAATAAATTTTATTCAATAAAAATATTTGGTTTTGTCATACAAACATTATTTGTAACATGTTAATTTATTCTGTGCAAGTTGTATAATATCGTTTTGGTATATAATAGAGCCACTTTAAGATTTCTTTCTGACCTCTTCTATCTTCCTCTATATAATGAGTTGTAAGAAATCGTATTTATTTTTATGTCTAAGACTAAGACCCATGAAGTTGACTTATTTACGGGTCTTAGTGCATCTTGCGCAGGATATATGAAAAGTTTAACCAAAATTAAACTTTTTAAAATATCCTGTGCTCTTTATTAAAAAACTATTTTAAATAATAAATCTTGATGCGAAGTTCACCAGATGAAACAAATTATCAAATAAAATTAAATATATGAAAATTTGTGGATATATAACATCTCGTTAAACACTCATGGTCAAGTAGACGTGTCAAGGATTTATCATACCTACTGGAGATTCAGGGTTCCATTCCCAATGAGGGTAATATGTGATTTTCTGGGTGTTTTGCGATGTTTCGCTACAGAATTTGGGTCTCAAGGCCTGTTGTAGTACAGAATATTTTAGGTTTGTCCAAACACAGTACTGGATTTTGTCACAGAGACATTATTAATCAAAATATATTATAATTAATAATTTAGTCTCTGTGAGACATTTATAATAAAGCCTATTGTAGTGTTAAAAAAAGAAAATATGTATAAGAAATTGCCTCATATTTCTTAGGAAATATTTTTTTCAATTACTCCCCAGCGCATGTATTATAGCACTGAACCGTAAAATTGCACAAAAGATTTTTTGCACATACAGAGAGCAAAAAAAAATTAAGGAACATTGGTCATGGGTCTCATGTATTGGGATTAATTCCCTCAAGGACTTGATAAAAAAGAGAACAACACGATGAATTGAATTTCGGTGTAATAATGTAGATACTCTAACTTCTTGCACCTTTCTTTAAATACTGAAATCAAGCGCTGTGACGTCTTGTCCGGCTGCCAGGCGCTCAAACTTCCTCCCCTAACTTTAGAAATAAACTTCATACAACAGTAAACACTACTATAAAGTAGCATTCATAATAAACAGTGGTATCTAAATATTAAAAAGTGAAATTTAAATTTTAAAAAATCGTAAATAGTTATCGTGTTGTAACATAAGCTACCTGTACACCTAAGCTAAATACTTAACTATAAAGTTTAATAATATAAGTTTTACGAAAAGCCCAAAGCTTGAGACTTTAAGCTACCGAATCGAGCTTTATTACAACTTTTGTGACTTTTAAGCACACACTTTATGCTTTAAGCTACTAGATAAAACTTAAGTCGAACTTAGAACTTCGGAAGTATATTTACATGAAAGCTAATATTTTTTTTTTTTGTTAAGAATTTATATTTTCAAAATTGGCCAGTCGTGATCTATCTAGTGGTTAGGAAAATTCCCCCTCCGTTGTGTCCGTAGCTATCCAAAATTCTTTTGATATGTGGTGAGATTCGTATTCTTATTAACGCGACTAGACTAATATAGATCGAATTCTTACCTAACTATGGAAATAACAAACGCACGTAACTAATCCGTACTCGTCCTTCTAGAAACCGCTCTAGAATTCTACAGTTTCGCCTATATGAGAGATAGCCGATATCGTCCACGTCCGGAGTCGGCCTAAAAGCCAATTATATGCGGCGTAGCCTAGGAATAAACGCTAGTAGCAAAACTCCCTTACATTGAACCGCCATAACTATAATACCACCGGGGTTAAAATACTGAAATATAAAACAATACAATCGTTGCCAAGTTAACGGCATACGCTAAAGATTCCGCCCACTTTGATTATCAACATCTCATAATAGCAGCTTAGAACAGTGTCAGCACAACCACATGCGGCACCCATTTATGACAGATTTACAAGATATAATAGCATACGTTATATTCAAAAACACAAGTAAGAAACCTACCAATAGCGCGTCCCACGTTGTCCGATCTGCTCAATCTGTTCATAGTACATAGTGGGGGAAGACAAACATATTTATAACAAATAGGCGCAACAGAGGATCAGGGCAAGCTTTGTCTGACATTATCACAGCCCGAGATTCTAAGGGAATGGAAGATACAGTTTTGTAAGTGAAATTTAAGAAGTGTCTAACCACTTCTGTTCAAACGTGGATTCTAGATGCCCCCCCCCCCCTGTAGGGGGGAGGGGGATGCGGCCCCAGAGCATCGCCGCATCCGGTGGTTAACTCCTGTTTAGACATAACCTCCCACACTAAGCTGCAGACCAAGATCAAGCCGAGACTCTATTGCTCCTGCTGGAATCCTCCGAAGTCCTCGCTTCCCGGCGACAAACATATCAGGAAGAAATCCCGCGTCTGATATTAAGGTTTGTATATTATCCCGCGGGGCAGTCAAATTGACTGGTGTATAATGATGAGGATCCCACGTTGCGGCTACATGAGCCGGATTATTATGATGTTTACTGCTGATTAAAGGGCTGAATGAACTAACTGGGTGACTGGAAAAGACTCGTCCTTGAGCGCGTCAGTCAGAGCCATGTTAGCATCGCCAATTATAGTTGATGTGATTGATCCCACGGTGTAGTCTTATTGACTAGAGATATTAAATGATGGTAAAACAGCATGATTATTACAGTTGATTGTGTAATTCCTGATATGTTTCTCGCTGGCCGGGAAAGGAGAACCCCGAAGGTCTCTGTATACAGCAAGTTAGAAAAGGTGGTGAATGATGAGAATGATGGTGTTAGTAATGCCATCGCGCTCCTGAATGCGGTCCCGATCATAAAAGTTGATTGTTAAACTGCTGACAGATCTCGTTCATTAAAGCGGTCCCGAGCATAAGTATTGATTGTCGAACTGCTACCTGCGTCTTATAATTTCTCGTTCATGAGGAACGTCCTATCTCGTCCTTGAGTACGGAGTTATTACATTCACATACATTCATAACCAGAGCCCGAGCTCGTCGCACCAAGGGGACTGAAAAGACGTGAGAGGTTCTTCCCCTTGGATCTTTGAGGGTCGCCGCTCCAGGACCTTCAGACTATCCTGTAATTCTTGGCTTTAAAACCCTGTCTTAACCGGGTAGATACAGTTAAGATAATCCTACCTAGTCCCAAATCCAAGATGTCTCCCACTCTAAACAGTCTCCATAGCCGAGAACGCGCGCTCCGACATTCGACCCTGTCTTGCCACGCGAGTAGATCTCCCTTCGTCTTCATCATAATCGAAATTCAGCCTCTCCAGATCACGGGGCGTAAAAGACGCAACGGCCTCTCGCCCCCCGACCAGAGGAGACGAACTCCCCATTCGGTTCTCGTTCATTATCCCATTTATAATCCCCGCGTGCCTAACCTTAAGAGTCTAGCGCCGTTAATAAGATCGCATTATGCTACGTTGGAAGTTAATATTGCACAACCGGACGAAATGCCTATTTCCCGCGATCCTATTCAATTTGTAAAACGCAATAATATGTATTTATATATGTTAGTAAAACGTTTGAAATGCAGAATGCACGTATAATGACCTCGCTTCTATCCTAAAGATAATTAAGATATAATTCCGACGTTACGTCCCGACATCAGTACTAATTTGTTTCCGCGTCCGTTACCGTCGGGCTCTGAACCCACGTAATGAAATGAATAGTGACCATGTGACAATGACAAATTATATAGCACAAACATTCCATTTAATACACATAAGAAAACATCAGGAATAAATAATATTAAAGATTCTTATCTTAGTTCTGTAGTTGGTCTGCTTCCGAGATGGCATCCAGATCCGAAGTCATATAACGGGTCCTCTCCAAAATTGAGCAATTACCAGCGCCTGTGTAGCCCTTCATTTCCCTTGTATATATATTTTAATATCAGCGCCTGTAAAACTGTATTAGATCCTAGAAACAAGAAAACTATTCCCTCTACGCCGAGCACATACAGAACATAAACCCCTTCAATCTAGTTCATCCACGGTTAAGCAAAAAGGCGAAAGAATAGTAATAGTAAAAGGTCCTTAACTGACAGAAGTTGAAGTTCTCTGCAAACTGCCCATATCCTCTAGTGGCGCCTGTGTTTTCCAATAACAACTTTCCAGTCATGTATTTAACATAACGTCCTCCTTGTGTGTATGTGTGCTTCAATATCTGTCATCCAGTCAATGATTCCCAAAATAGTGTTTTTCTTGTATATATATTTCAATATCAGCACCTGTAAAACTGTATAGGATCCTAGAAACAAAAGGACTATTCCCTCTACGCCGAGCACATACAGGACATAAACCCCTTCAAACTAGTTCATCTACGCCGTACAGTGATATCACATGCAGACATAAACAATATAATTACAAGTATGCTTGCGTCCCGCCGACTGGACGCCTGTGTTTTCCAATAACAACTTTCCAGTCATGTACTTAACATAACGTCCTCCTTGTGTGTTTGTGTGCTGCAATATCTGTCATCCAGTTAGTGATTCCCAAAATAGTGTTTTCCTTGTATATATATTTCAATATCAGCACCTGTAAAACTGTATAGGATCCTAGAAACAAAAGACCATTCCCTCTACGCCGAGCACATGCAGGACATAAACAATATAATTACAAGTATGTTTAAGTTCCCCCACCTTGGTGGAAAAATTCGCATTCGTATTCACCGAATAGTAGGCCTGACATTCGTATTCGTGAAAGTAGTATTCGTTGCATCAAGGTAATTATATTTACAAGTATGTTTAAGTTCCCCCACCTTGGTGGAAATATTCGCATTCGTATTCACCGAATAGTAGGCCTGATATTCGTATTCGTGAAAGTAGTATTCGTTGCATCAAGGTAATTATATTTACAAGTATGTTCAAGTTCCCCCACCTTGGTGGAAATATTCGCATTCGTATTCACCGAATAGTAGGCCTGATATTCGTATTCGTGAAAGTAGTATTCGTTGCATCACTCTCAATAATAAAATCATATAGATAAATAATTACGGTAACTCATAAAAATATGATATTACTTATATTAAACGAATAAAACAAAACAATCTATCATATAAGTAAATAACGCGATTACGGAAGACCAAAGGTTAACTACCCCTGAACAAACCGCGAACTGTCCACAATAATGGAAAATGTTGTAGAAAACATTTCAAATATCTAATATTGAATGAATAAAAACAATGTCATATGAATAACTATCACGGCTACGGAAGACCGAAGGTTAACTACCCCTGATCTAACCGCAAACGACCCACAATAATGGAATATGTTGTAGAAAACATTTCAAATATCTAATATTGAATGAATAAAAACAATGTCATATGAATAACTATCACGGCTACGGAAGACCGAAGGTCAACTACCCCTGATCTAACCGCAAACGACCCACAATAATGGAATATGTTGAAAAAAACATTTCAAATATCTAATATTGAATGAATAAAAACAATGTCATATGAATAACTATCGCGATTACGGAAGACCGAAGGTTAACCACCCCTGAACAAACCCTTCCCCATAAATATGTACGTCTGACCATCACTATAAAATGCACCATGTATTATTAAAAAAGCGTAGCAATATATCGAATTCACCAAATAGTAGACCCGATATTCGTATTCGTGAAAGTAGTATTCGTTGCATCACTCTCAATAATAAAATCATATAGATAAATAATTACGGTAACTCATAAAAATATGATATTACTTATATTAAACGAATAAAACAAAACAATCTGTCATATAAGTAAATAACGTGATCACGGAAGACCGAAGGTTAACTACCCCTGAACAAACCCTTCCCCCTGAATACGTACGTCTGACAATCACTATAAAATGCACCATGTATTATTAAAAAGTCGTAGCAATATATCGAAAGATAATTATTATTACAGTCATGTTTGAGTTCGATAGATGGCGGTAGTATAACAATTTTTATTCATATGCCAGGCTGACCTGTAAATAATATCTTGCATTCGAAGCAGAAAACCCTTTCTAGAATTAATAAATGCGGCTTAATCTAAATAGATACAATATATACAATTCGAAATACGTCTTTATAAGAACTTGATAGGAACAAATCGTGTTTAAACGATTGCCTAATGATACGCAATACAAACATGTAACGAGTTCAAATAAACCACACATTCATGTTTTAATAAAATAAATATAAAATCCAGATGCATTTTTAAAATATATTATTTGGAGGAAATTTCTCGTACGATTTGAATTTATATCACGCTTACAATCGTGATATCAAAACACATAATTAAATTCTCGTACTAATTGAAACAAGATCAGACAAGCAACCGCGACATTGAATACGCACAACTCCTCCGAATCTCACTTACTCCCTAAATAATACAGCCCGTTAACCGTAATAGAAAATATAAATGTGTTCCCCAGCTGAAGACCGGCTGTATCTAAATTAATTATTTCTATACAATATGTACATTTCGAAATACGTTTTTATAAGAACTTGATAGGAATAAATCGTGTTTAAACGATTGCCCAATGATACGCAATACAAACATGTACCTTGCCCAATAACCTCACATCCGTGTTTTAATAAAATAAATATAAAATCCAGATGCATTTTTAAAATATATTATTTGTAGGAAATTTCTCGTACGATCTGAACCCATATCACACTGACAATCGTGATATCAAAACCACATAATTACCCGATCTCAATTATTTCCAAAATAATACAAATCATATAGAAATCCGTGCATTCAATCGCCAGTACAGATAACATAAAATTCCTTTGCATATTTGAAAGTTACATAAGTATTAGGAAAGAACGCCCGCTGGATTATCACAGCCGCAAAACTATGAATTATCATTTATTAAATCTGATGAGCGCATAGTAATATAAGGTTCCACATATAATACACATAAAAGGCAATAGAAATAAATAATATTGGAAATGCTTATCTGTTCACTGTTCCAATTCTCCTTTGAATTATTATCAACCTCCGGCTTTTCCTCGGTCCAGTTAAATTATCTTCCTTATTTCGGACTCTCTTCGACAAAGCCTCGGCCGACCTCCAAGCTGAAAACTCAAGTGCCGCTTTCTAATTTGTATCACCTAAAAATAGTCCCTATCTCCCGCCATTTTTGATTCCAACTTGCGTGTAAAAGTCAAAGTCTAACATCTCAGGACGCGTTTAATTGGCCAGAACCGCTGCTAACGGCCGCGTCTTGTGATTCGTCCGATTCAGTTAAGATAAAGGTAAAGCACGCGTCACACGCGCGGCATACCTCTACGTTTCACGAACAATAAAGCTTGTCCGCACCTACTTACTCGGCAAACATATAATCACAGAATATTTAACGGGTTGTGAAGCTTCTCTTTATTATAAACTTTAGCAGATAGATATTTTCGTATAATTTTCCAGCAATGTCTATTTGAATAGGCCAATATCGTTACAGTGTCTACCCAGGATGATAAATTTATATACGAGTATTACATACGTATGGATGCAAAACATGGATTCCCAACGAAAGACCGGTCAAAAAACTCTGAGTATATATTTGAGTTGATATTTGACAAAGCGAAGACGGTCTAGCAAGGCAATCGATATCACAGGTGCCGAAACCAGCAAAAAAGAGACGTCAACACAATTCTATGCTTACCGAATTACGTATGGTCTCGAGCGAAGCCGGCCAACCAGCTAGTATCCTATAACAAGCAGGCGCGTGCAGCAAGAACATGAAGCATGACTTTTTCCTAAGCATATACAGTGGTACCTCGACATACGAGTGCCCTAATATACGAGTTTTTTGAGATACGATTGCTCACCCGTTACAGTTCGTGGAAAAGAATCAGCTCGAAAGAGTTGCAACTGGTTTTTTTTTTTTTTTTTCGATTCCTTAGAGTCTACGATACTCTGAGTACTTTACATGCGGCTAGACCGCCTAGTTCTACTTCTACAAGTGCGTCAGTTCTATAACTTTGACACTTTTACTAACTACTTATTGTAATAAACATCGTATGTTTTATATTTTACATGAATTCGAAAGGGTAAAAAAATTTTAATAAAAAACCCACTAAACATTTTACGTGATATTTAAAAAGGTGAAATTAACTAGGCGCGACACTTTATGTATAGTGCCGCCTTATTATAAATTAATAGTAACTATAGTAAAAAATTCAACTACGACTTAAATAATATTTATTTATTTACAGATCATAATTTCGGTGTACAAGTCGATGCTGTCAGCCTTGATGCGCTCGCTCCGGAGGATCGAGCGCATTTTGTTGCTTCATGAAGTAATGACGGGGCAGTCTGTATCGGTATCTGAAAGGCAGAAGACTAATATCGTGTTCATATGAACCGAGATTACGGATTAGTGAATTTTCTTGTAATGGAAAAGTGCATGATTTGTGGAAATTGTCTGATAATTTGTGGAAGCATTGTTTAATTGTGTCCACCTTGTGCTGATGGTGCATCTTTTTAATATTTGTTCTGGGTGATGTGTTGTATATGATTTTAAGTGATTTGTTTTGTATAACTTGTAGTTTTTCGTATTTGGTGTCTTGTATGCTGCTGAAGGCAGGTGCAGCGTATGTGATGGTAGGTAAAATCATGGAATTGTATAGAGTGTTTTTGTTTTTGATGGAAAGTGCGCCGGTCCTGTTGAATATAGAGCGAAGCGAGCCGATGGCTCGGTTCGCTTTATGCCGGGTGTTTTTAATGTGAGAATTCCAAGTAAGGCGAGAATCGAGCGTCAGGCCGAGGTATTTAACCTCTTTTGACCACTCGATCTCGCTTTCGTTCACGAGTATTTTTACTCGTGGAGGTGGTCTGGAGTAGTGAGAGAAGAGTATGGTCTCCGTCTTGTCCTCGTTTAGCTTTAGCTTCCATTGGCGGTAGTATGCCACCATTTGGGTTAGTGCACCCTGGAGCTGTCTGGAGGCCAGGTCGGGACTTCGGGAGGTGGAGAGTAGCGCTGTGTCGTCTGCGAAGATGGCACGCGTGCAGTTCTGTAAAGAGGGAATGTCGTGAGTAAATATGTTAAATAAATGCGGACCGAGGAGGCTGCCCTGGGGCACCCCCATCGGTATTTGTCTTGTGGAAGAAAATTCACCTTTCACTGAGACTGTAAACTTTCTGCCTGAAAGATATGATTTAATGATCTCGATTAGGTACCGTGGCACGCCGATCGAGATCATTTTAAAAATCAGCCCGTCAATCCAGACGGTGTCAAAGGCCTTCGCGAGGTCTAGAAGTGCCATAGAAGTGCACTTTTTCCAATTGAAGCCCGTTGACACCTGCTCGATTACTCTAACCAGTTGCTGTGTCGTACTGTGCCTCATTCTGAACCCGAACTGGTCGTCCGGGAGAATATTTTTTGTGTGTGTGTATGCTACCAGGCGAGTCAGGATAATTTTTTCAAGTAATTTACTGATGGTCGAAAGGAGACTGATGGGGCGGTAATTTATAGGGTTGGTGGGATCTTTATTCGGTTTTGTAAAAGGGAGGACATTTGCAATTTTCCAGTGCTCCGGAAAAATTCCGAGGAGCAGGCATCCGTTAAAAATTTTTGTGAGTACTACTATGGCTCGCTGTGGTAGATGTTTGAGAAGTATATTATTTATGCCGTCCAAGCCCGGGGCTTTGAACGGTTTAAGTCTTTTTATGATACGTTTGATTTCTGAGGGGGTGGTGAATTTAATTTCATCAATTTCATCTTCGGTGGGCGGGGCCGCACCGAATTCCCGAAGCGTGTCGGACACTAGTTTTTCAGTCCGCCAAGGCGTCGGCTTTTTCTACATTAGAAAGTGCAGGCTGTGAGCACCCCGGTTTGATGAGTGGTGGAATGACTGTTTTCGCGCGCCTCAAAGCTCTGGTCATTCTCCATAGGGAGTTATCACCAGGCTCGAGTTTTTCCAATTTTTGTTCCCAGAAATCATTACGCAGTTGTTTGATTTGAATTTTAATTTCTCGCTGTAGTGAGTTGGTAAGAGTTTTGTAGTGTCTATCGCGAGTGCGATGATAGTGTCGGCGTGCATTATTTTTGTCTGTGATGAGTTTTTTTATTTCAGGTGTGAGTGAAACCTGAGTTGCAACTGGTCGTGCATCGGAGCTATTTAATGACACTTGCCTAAAGCCATGTATTCACTAGGGGACAAATTGTCCTTCAACAGCACGCGCGGCATAGAGTCTACGTGACGTTGCAACGTCGTGCACTGTTCCGCGACCTCGCGCACAACATAGCGCGGCATTTCTACGTGCCGTGGCAACGTTGCCATGCGCACGGTACCCGAGCGTACTCACTGCAACATTCCGCGGAGCGTCAGTACCACGTGGTATGTTTACAAGTGAATACGCATGCGCTGTATCTGTCAAGATGACAATGCGGGGAAACGAAATCGTTCTCGAACTCATCGAGCTGTATCGATCGAAGATCGCATAGAATGTCCGTCCTTCTTTCTCTTTGCAGTTAATAATTTCGCATTCTCCTCTTTTTTCTCCTCTTCCTTTTCGATAAACTCGTTAACATAAACAGATACGCGGCTATCATCATAACCTCATAGGGCGATATATTTCCGTGACGTCTGGAAAACAATAATTATTTTCAAAAGGGACCTTGTTTTTAATAATATTCAATTTACTACAGTAAAACCTCGTTAATTTGAAATTGCGACCCAAAAAAACATTTCGAATTGCGCGGAACCCCGTTTTCGCCAAATGAGATACCGCAGCTGTCACCATAACCTCATCGGATGACATTTCCGCGACAAGATATGCGAGTCCCGGTGTGTACACGTCAAATGACCGCGTCATTGTCCCCGAAACATGAGCGTAGATGTTGATGAGACATGCCGAGCGGAATGTTTCGCGATTTGTCCCCTAGTGAATACATGGCTTAACTCATTCTGCAACATTCTGAAAGGGGGGAAGAAACAAACCTCCTTGGACATGTTCTTTTTTAAACGGCCTGCAGGTAAAAGTGAGGAAAGATACTTTATAAAACCAGTTTATTATGTTTTTATACAATATTTGTCATTTAATACACAATAAACACATTTTAATAATCAATAAATACATTTTTTTTATTCAAAAACACGTTACAAAAATAACTGGGGTGGCATTTTGGGGATTGGGGGCTGGAACGGAATAATGACATTTCTATTAATTTCAATGGGAAAAATTGCTTAGAGATACGGGTAAATTGACATATGTCGGATGTCGAGGTACCACTGTATTTGGGAAAAAATCGAAATGAAATATTTATGTTCGTGACAGAATATTATGAAATATTAATATCTGAATAATCTTGTAATATGAGTGCGCTACAAATGTTGTAAGTATTTTATGTGCTTCCATTGCCAGATTTAAAAAACAAATGGCGAGATCGTATAAAGTATAGAGAAGTACATATTGTTTTAAAAAAACATGCAGATAATATGTAATGTTTATAAACATTATACACATAAAATATTATCTATTGGTCACTTATAAAAATAATGTATTTAATATTTATACACGTTCACTAATTTATTTTATACATACAATATGTGTTTTAAAAATGTCTGTGAATAAACAGGTACTGGTTAATCTAGATGTCAATGAGCAATTGCGCATGCGCGGTATATGTCAAACACTGTGGAAATATTTACGTTTTCTCTTTATACCGTTTACAGCTTTAAAAAGCTAATTTTATTTTAAAAAACGTTACGTTCCAGTTTGAATCAAGTCGCAGACTTTATGTTATGGAAACGCGTGCAGTACACGAGTACACACGTTTACTATGGCATTTACATTGGTTAACTATCATAAGCATTCATCAAGTAATCGGCGATACCAGATTGCTTACTGCGAGTATGATGATTGTTGTGATAGGAATATTAGGTACGGCCGGTGCGAGATATATCTTTACTTTCGATTCTTTCAAAATATATGCTTAAGGCGGCCATAGACACTCCGGTGCACCGTAGAGGTACACCGCATATCGCAGATCGGTCCGTACCGCAACGTGTATGGGCTTACCCGTAGATCTCATACACGTTGCGGTACACCGCATGAGTCTTACTACGATTTTCGAGTGTACTATAGTAATGGGTCCGCTCTGTACTCACTACTACAATGTAGTACTACATTGAAGTGCACACTTCGCACATTTTGAAGTGTAGTGCACACTACAAACTACAAACACCAAAGTTATTGAAAGTATAAACTTCAAATAGTACTCTTCATTTCAAAGCGAACACTACAAAGTACATACACTTCAAAGTTATCGAAAGTATGAGAAACATACTTTAAATAGTGCATTTTTTACGTGAAATTTTTGGAAAGTTGATGTAGATATATGAAGAAATCTCTGGAAACTGTAACAACCCCCCCCCCCATGGTTTGAAAATTTTTTGGAATCAAATGAAGAAATCTGGCTAGCGACCTTTTCTTTTTTTGTTAGGTCGCCAAATGTTACTGTGGAGAAAATATCGTCAATTTATCTTAAATATTAGGTCCTTACATATGAAATTGACGTTTTTCCGTACTGGCAAATTTGATCTCAAATATCTTCTCATTGGTTAGGAATTCCAAATCCAAATTTATACAGCTATTTACTCATGTATTTGTGTTTTGAAAATTATAATTCATTTGTTTTTTCCTCAATTGTTTTTTTCTTTGCGTCACTCAGTTTACAAAATGAAAAACTTGAAATATCGCGTTATTTACGAGTACGAGTTCCACCGTGGCACCAGTGCTGCAGAAACGGCTCGAAGGATTAATGATGTATATGGCGACGGTGCCGCAAAAGAAAACACAGTGCGTTTTTGGTTCAACGTTTTCGTTCTGGAAATTTCGACCTGCAGAACAAGCCCCGTGGACGGCCGGAGACCAAAGTTGATAATAAAGAATTGAAGGCTATTGTGGAAGCGGTCCATCGCCAAACCGACATCTCGATGTTAGCGCAAGGCGCGGTGTTAGTGATAAAACTGTTTTAATCCACTTGAAGCAAATTGGTAAGGTGAAAAAGCTTGAAAGATGGGTACCTCACGAATTGAGTGAAGCAAATCAACAAACGCGCGTTGACTGCTGCGTTGCATTACTCAACCGGCACATAATGAAGGGATTTTTAATCGAATCATTACCTGTGATGAAAAGTGGATCCTGTACGATAATCGGAAGCGCTCATCGCAACGGCTGAACCCTGCCGAACCAGCCAAACCATGCCCCAAGCGAAAATTGACTCCAAAAAAGTTACTTGTGAGCGTTTGGTGGACTAGTGCCGGTGTCGTTCACTACAGCTTTCTTAAATCTGGCCAGACGATTACGGCAGATGTCTATTGTCAGCAACTGCAAACCATGATGGAAAAGCTAGCTGCTAAACAACCGAGGCTGGTTAATCGCTCTAGGCCACTGCTGCTTCATGATAACGCTAGACCACACACTGCACAACAGACGGCTACCAAATTAGAGGAGCTTCAATTGGAATGTCTAAGACATCCACCGTACTCTCCGGACCTTGCCCCAACAGATTACCATTTTTTTCGAAATTTGGATAACTTCTTGCAAAGGAAAAAATTCAACTCCGATGGGGCAGTCCAAACCGCCTTCAAAGATTTTATTGATTCCCGTCCGAATGGTTTTTTTAGTATAGGGATCGATGAACTACCTATGAGATGGCAAAAGTGCATAGATAGCAATGGTACATACTTTGATTAAATAAATATATTATAATAAAAAAAAATCGGCTTTATGTTCCTCCCATACTAAACGCCAATTTCATATGTAAGGACCTAATATTTTTAACTATAGTTTAGCACATTATAAAGCTGCACTACTAAGGCCCGGTTGTTTCAAGTTCGATCAAAGTAAGCGTTCGGTTCAAGCATAGATTTTTACGAAAACGGATCGTCTGATTGGTGGAGAATGTGAAAATTTATGCTTTAAAAGAACGCTTACTTTAATCCAACTTGAAACAACCGGCCCTAAAAGCTCTACACCCTGCCATCCTCATGTAATTTATTCACAAACAAATTATTATATATGTATATGTTCAAACTTATATACACACCTCCCTTTTCAAATTATGTTACTGCCAAAACCTTAAAAAAAACTGTTTATACTATATTGTCAATTCCTACTGTAATTTTTTGCTTGACTATACGTACTACCCTTTTCATTTTTTGTATATACTATTATGTAATAGGTACTTTTTGTACTGCATATTGAAATAAATAAATATTAATAAAGTTTTAAATTTACAAGAAATTTTTATGTTTTTTGATGATTTTAAAATGCTTTTTATTCATATAAGAGATGATTTTAAACAATATTTGGCATTTCCTCTCACACTTGGAGGCTTGGACTACTAAGTAAAAATTTGTTATTTTTATTAAAAACATGTTAATTACTATTTCAAAATAAAAATTCCAAAGTATGAAATATGTCAACAAATGACGCAAGTTTTAAAATCAGATTGATCTCAACAATCCCGAAAAATAAAAACTTTTCTACTGAAGATCTTTATCCCATGTCCCAACACTTAAATACGAAATAAACGAGATGGTCAGGGAGAAAGAAGTATAGGACGGTTATCCGTCAGATGTCATATATAAATGGAGTTCAACAATATTTCTCTTTTCTATGATCCAACGTGACAATGACAATTTTGCCATAATTTTACATCAGGACGCTGTGGGAGAAGAAATTATAAGTGCATATGAAATAATCTTTTTTCTATAATCTTTAAATATAGGCATTAGTACTTATTTGATGTACAGTAGCCGGCAAACATCTTGAAATTTTACGGCGTAGTGGGGGGAAGTTTGTGCATATACCTTTCCACCAAAGACACCCAAATTTTGCCTTCTGTGCATTCCCCCACTACGTCAAAGAATTTCAAGAAGTTTGCCGGCAACTGTAACTGTAGTCGAAAAATGAGAATTATGAGGTTATATTTGCGCCAGAGCCCGGCTATCAGATCTGACCGGAGAAACCAGACTTCGCAAATAAAGGCATTTACTTTGAGAGATACATGAAAATATACAAATCTTCTTATTTAAGTACGATGAAAACCGAATAACGACGTATACCTACGTCTCGTTTATTTTTTATCTATTAAGTGTTGGGATAAAGATCTGACATTCCAATATTGCTATATTCAGAATAGCACAGTATACGTTTAAGCTCAGCTGCTAAACTGGTTAAAGAATCAATAAATTGTGAAAATTGAGATAAAACTATCACCTTGTGAATAATATTAGGTATATATAATATATGGACTGTGAGGGGATCACGGAAATAAAACCAAATGTACAGTGAAAACAGGATATAATCATGACAAGTTTGCAGGCCGCACCGCCCCAAGGCAATAGTTCTCACTGACCATGGCTGACTATATTACATATAGAGCGACTACTCCGACATCAAAGTATCACACGATACCTTCACCCCTCTTATTACAAAGTACTTGTACACAAACTGTGGAATTTCAATACTGAAAATATAACATTTCCAAAATATAATCTAATTTTATTTACAAATATAATTTTTACCAACAATTTTTCCTAGTCTTTTGGCAAATCAACATATTTTAGACAATTGCCTTGCGACGATAGCGAAGTATTCCCCCTTAATCTACAGTTCATGGTTGGAGGGACTTGTCCCCGTGACATACCAGACAATAATGTACAGCCCTCACACACTCCCTATAGTACACGAGTTGATTCCACTTCATCTATATTTATATGAATGATCACTAACGCACTATGCCTACGAGTAACCTTAAGAACATAATAAACATAAAAAAGTGCAAACATAAGTATTATTACAAAGGCTTTGTCTATCAATTAAAAAACTCGGATTAACAAACCAAATTAAACATAAATTACTTAGTTTCGAAACATATTTACAACCTAGCACGTGCGTCACAGGGCCTATCTCTCATCGTCAAACTTGAACCGCTTAGGTGACGCGCGCGAGCCGTCTGAGCACGGGCTGGGGGAGCGCTTAGAGCCCCCCAGCTGTTGCGCCAGATGCTGCTGGCTCACCGAGATGCTGGGCTGGATGGGGATCTCCGTGGAAGAGTCCGAAGAACTGTCCGAATAGCGGTGTGCGGCTTCGGGGCTGGAGGGCAGCACGTCCAGACGGCTGCCCTCGGGACTGGAACACGTCTCACTCGGTACGGAACTCGGTGCAATATCCAAATGCGGATCCTGAGAATCCAAACTGTTAGTGTGGTATTCCACCGGTGGGGCTGACAACTCTACATTACCATTGGCAGAAATTGGTTCGGAAGGAATTTGCTCGTCGGTATTGTGATGTTTAAACATTTCATCTAAATGGTCATCGCTCTCTGTCATGTTAGGTACCATCATCTCGGGCCTGTCCGGCTCAGCTACGTTAGTCATATCAAGCTCTGTCTCAGCAGGCTCACCGTGGTCTATCACGTCCGTCATGTGTGCCACATCTTGCTCGGTCATATCGGATATGCCATGGTCGGTTGTATCGGTTACAACATGATCAGTCATATCTGATACCGTATGGTCAGTTGCATGTGATTCTTCATGGTTCATATCTGGCATTCTGTGTTCGGTTAAATCTGATATCTCATGTTCAGACATACTGCGATCATTCAAATCTGACACAGTATGATCAGGCACACTCGATATATCGTGCTTGGTATCTTGTATACCTGGCAGGCTATTATCTCCCATATGTGGTATATTATTATCATCATCGATATCTGGTACATTATTACCATCCATATCTGGCATATTATTATCATCCATATTTGGTACATTATTGACTCCCACATCCGTTACATTATTATCACCCATATCTGGTACGTTTTCGCCTATATCTGGTACGCTGTGTTCTGTTACATCTGATTTCCCATGGTCATCCGTAACAGGTGCGCTGTTATCGACCACACAGTGCTCAGTCTCGTGTTCTACATCACTCTGCTCTACTACCTCAGTATGCTCTGTTATCATTTCAGATTCAGGGAGTTCTTCAATTGTCTCTGGCTGAGCCAGCTCTGGCACAAACTGGTTTTCCCGCACAAATCCTTCAGATTGAAGTTCCCCCAAGCTCGATTCACTTTTCTCTTCTGTGTGCATTTCTGAATTAATTTTACCAATTGTATTTTGCAGAATTGAATCTTCTGAATCCAGTAGGACCGGCATGGATTTGACCTCTGTTGGGGAGTCGGCATGTTCTTCAACCACCGGAGGGACAGTGGGTGGAGTCTCCTCTACTGTGTCTTCGGTTAGTAGTGGCATAGAGATGGGAGAGTAAGTCTTGGTCTGAATGGCCTCAGTGAGCTGCTGCGGATTGTCAGAAGCGAAACTGTCTGAACTAGAGTCATCCAAGCAAGGCATGGAAGATGCTGGCTGCTTCGATATTCTCCTAAAATCTGGCTTTTCTCTAGAACTAGAGAAAGGTTTTTCCTGAGCGGGCAAGCTGGTTGAATGTTGCAGCTGCGTTAAATGCGTTTGCTGGTTAGTTTGGCTAACTCTGGTAAGTAAGGATGCTGTGGTGTGCGTGGTGTCAGGTTTGTGCTCCTCTAGTGAGGGGGTTTTCGGGGCAATGCGCGGGTCCGTCACCGTGATGGGTAGGTCCAGCGAGGTGGGCACACTGCTTGGTGTGACCCCGAGTGCGGCCAAACTGTCCTCTAATTTACCCGGTGGAGGCAAGCGGCCCGCATTCCCTTCTTCCGGGGATCTCTTTTTAGAAGGTTGCTCTGTGACTGACATGATAGGCTTCAGAGTGGTGCTGGTTTCTGATACATTGCTGTGTACCGAAACACCTACATTCATGTGCTGATATTCTGAACCGAGAGAGTCCATCTCCATGAGCAGCGAGTCTCCCGTGTCGGCCAGCGCAGCTGCGAGGATATCCTGCGAGTGAGGCGGGGCCTGCGGGGCCAGCGCGGCTAGAAGCTGGCGCATGTCTCCCTGGAGCAACAGTTGTTGCCCCTCCACACCTGCGCGCTCTCCGCCCAGCAGGCTCAAGAGAGTTTGTTGGTCCACCAAGATCTGCTGCTCCCCAGCATTCAGAATCACCTGCTGTTCCGCCACCACGGGCGGGATTACCATGGGCACCAACTGATTGTTCTCTAGCATGAGAGGCTGGTTGTCGATGGGAGTGAGAGTACCATTTTCCTCCATGCAGAGGTAGAAGGAGTTGGCCGGGCCTCCGAAGTTTTCTCCGGGAACAGCTAAAAGTTGTCCGTCCCCAGCCAGGGCAGGGGGAGCCTCCTCGGGCAGCGGAGCGGGAACAGGGGGCTCAGGGACGGGCTCCGGCCTCGGGACAATGACTTCAGAGTTCACTCGGTGTTGTGTCTGGACTTGAGATGGTGCAGGATTATTAACCGCCGGAAGTACCTTCTGTAATGTATGGCTTGTACGTGGTTCTCCTTTACCAGTGGATATTGTGGTGGCAGGAATCAGGTCATCCAGGTTCCCCAAGTCCATCACTGGAGGTTGGGAGGCCGCATTTCTGGATACCGGGCTCGGGTACTTCTTGGTGTTACCAGAGTCAGCCTTGATAGTGAGCAGTTCGCGCAACTTCTGCTTCTTGAGCGGCGGCGGGGCAGGCTGACTGGGAGTCAGACCAGAGAGCTTGTGCTTCACCCCGGAAGGCTCCCCCCTCTTGTCGGCAGGTTTGGGGGGCATCTGGGTTACCTGTTTAGTATTAGCCGCATACTTTTGCAAAATGAATTTCTGAGTTTGCACCTTTCCCGGACTAGCCTTAGTCTGAGAAGGAGATACTATTTGGTTCAGCGTCGGCTGCTGCGTTGTGATGATCTGTCCGGTCTTCTGTAAATGCTCAAACTGTGCGGCTGTCAAGTGCATCACGGTTCCCGGCTTCTTCCCCTGCAAGATGCTGGCTGGGTCCGCGCTGATCAGCTTACCGCTGCTGCTTTTAATAAAAACTGTAGGGCCCGGCGGCTTGGGGGCGGCTTTCAGCAAACCTTGCTTGGGCCGGCTGGGGCGAGGAGCGGGAACGCTGGTCACGTTAGTGACCTGCGGCAGCAGCTTGGATTGACTGGTCACGGGTGAGGATTGAGTGGTGATTAGCTGACCTCGTGACGTGAGTATAGTCTGGTTGGGCTTCGCCGTGAGCACAGTACGTGCCTGACGGGGAGGTAAGAGCTGACCCGTACTGGTGATGAGAGCATTTCCGGTGATGGGACTGAACAGCTGACCCCGGGAGGTTATAATGGATTGAGAGGAGCGTGGAGACAGTACTGTGTGCGAGGTGACCACCGGCCCGGAGCCTTTTCTGCCCTTAGGGAACAAAATGCGCTGATGCTCCGGAGTAAGAACAATTTTGGACTGAACTCCCTGAGCGTTGGTAAGGATCATGACGGTGTTTCCTGTGGCAGCGTCCACATTAGATCTATTCTGAATGATCTTAGCGGTGCTCGTCTTGCCCTTGGCCGGTCCGCCCTCCTCGATGATGATTTGCGACTTTCCGGTCTGCGGATTGACGATGATCTTCTGCGTGCGAGGTCCGCCGCCTGTCCCCGAGGGCACGATGATGAACTTCTCTGCCTTGTGTGGCTGCGAAAGGATGGCGGGTGTATGTTTGACCACTCTGGCAGGCGGCTGAGATTCCTCTGACTTGGTGGAGATGATCTTCTGCTCCCCAGTAGTCTTATCAACAACCAGTAAATGTTTTGTGGCCTTGACTTTGGGGGACTTGGATAAAATGTTAGGACTGGCAGACTTCTCCATGGCGGGCTTTAACAGAGCATTGGCCATCTTGGCCTCCTGACCGTATTTCTTAATGGGAACTGAAGCCTTTTCAAAATTAGCGCTCATAACAGTTTTGAGCTTTTCTCTTTTTGCCTCGGGAGATTCTTGGACGACCGCAGTGACCTTCATCTTGGCCCGGGGGGATGCCGAAGAGGCCTCAGACATCACAGCGGGTATTTTGTCAAGATTTTCGGGAGATAAAATCTCCTCAGATAACACAATGGGCATGGAGTTGATGTCGAAAAAGGCTTCCTCGTCCTTAGCGGGCTCAGAGGTCTGAATGAGCCGTGCCGAGGATGTGATTATGG
>JADDOH010000191.1:0-287058 GCA_016648135.1 Agrypnia vestita
TAGTAAATTAAGTACTATGTTGGATAAAAGAATATTTGAAAGCTAAGAGAATATATTATAGTAATCAACAAACATGGTAATAAATGAAGAAATTAGTCCAGTTAATGAGTTTTGATAGAAACACGGGAGTGGGGACGGGAGGGAAAAAGTGGGAAGCTAGGAGTTAGAGTACAGATGGAGGAAGAAAAAATTATATATAGTGTCTATTTGGTCTTCCAAGAACCTTCTGCGGACACCTTTTATTTCTCATACCATTATTGTAATGCAAATCTGGTACTATTATTGCGATATATAGAGGTATATTATATATTTGCAATAATTGTATATATAATAATGGTATAAATCTATTTTTTAATGGATAGAGAGCTTACCATTCTCTTCTCGTTTTTTGTTTATTTCTTAATCCTATTCAAATTGAATAATCAAAGATTAACATCACATTTCTTCCTAAATGCTCATTTTTCATTCGATCAAAAATTAATTTGCCGCATACACGCCTAAGTTATACCATTTCTGCTGTAACTTTACAGAAACAGCAGTCTCTCAGCCACTTACTTGATGTATTTTCTCTTTAATTTTTTAGTCAAGAAGAAGTGAAAACTGTTTGGAGATGGTTGTAATAAGAGAATTATTTCCCACCTGTAGGAACACCAAGTGGAAAAGGGATTGTCATTGATCACAGCTCTCAGAACTGTGTTATGCCGAAAAAAATGTACAAAATCATGTAGATCATAGATTAAGAATGGTGAAAATGATACAATTACTGGTGTCTATTAGCTATGTCAGCAAATTCTATTAACCTTAGAAGGCTATTGTAAGTAGTTTCGACTAAAACGGTGATTTGTTGCTTTCTCTTTCGAACTGTTGACTGTATCGCGTTGATTCTCCCACTCAATATCCATAACGTTGATTCTCCAAACTCAATATCAATAACTCCAATATCAATTCAATCACCGACAGGACGTCTCAGGGGCCAATTTTATCACATTGGTGAATGCCGCCATTTTCGATAGGCGAATTACTTTTTTGCAGAATCGACAAATAAAAAGCCACTCTGTAACTTTTTTTTGTTAAGTGATGGATTTTGGTTTTGTTTTTTTTTGTGGTATTCAATTAGTTTTATGGTATAAAATGGCTTCAAAATGGTCATGCAGGGTAAGATATTGTATAGAGAAGATGATTAAGATATACTGAATGAGGAAGAATATCAAAATGATAGTGAAGAGCCATCTGAAGCTGTGAGATTGAGGACAACTACGAGGTAGAAGAGGACTGTAAAATTGACTAAAAAGACCTACCGTTATTGGTCGACCATAATTAAAAGACCATTTCCTAGCTTTTCCGGTAAGAAGAAAGCGGGGGAAAGTTTCCTGGCAAGCCCGTATTTTTAGTTTAAAAAAGGTATTTACTTACTAGAAAAACTTCCTTTGTGTTAATTTTTTGCATCGTAATAACACATATTTTTTTGCGTACATTCTTTTGAATGCGGTCTAGCTATAGAAAACACAAGTGAACCCAACCTTATATAACCAACAATGGTTTTGTTAGCATTTCTGGTGATTTTACCATACCTCAAAATATTTTGAGTTGTTTCCATCATCTATTTTGGATAATAAAGCTCGATTACCGTTCGATCGGACAGCAGTCTGCCATTAATATTGTTCACAAACCAAAAGATCTTATGCGTCACGCTAGAGGATTGAAGGATCTATTGACACGTCTTGAAATGTATATTGCCGATGAGGTATTAAATGAAAAAGTCAAATGTCGATATTATAATCAAACAACAAAACTATAATAATCTGTAATATGCAGAGTGATAAAAATTGAAACTGAAAAGAGAATTTGTACTTTTTTAATTATAAAAAACATCGTATGATAAAAGTAACGATGTCAAAAATGCTTTAAAAATTGTGCGGAGGATAAAAAGTAGAATTTTAAAGTAGATAAATAAGTAAAAAAAGGAACCTTTAAAAAAAACTCCAATCAAAATGGCAACATCTGTACTGTACAAATGTGAACCTATTCAAAATATTCTGAATATATAAAAAAGCTGGTCTAAAAAGGAGTTTAAAAAATTGAAATAATTTCCAGGCGTATTCTAGGATTTATTCGGAAGAATGTCATGTAAACATATACAGAATGTTGCTTTAAGAAACACTCCAATCAAAATATAGAAATTTCATTATCAAAGGCGAGATCTGTACTGGTTTATGGGAATGAAAAAGTTTTCAGCTGCAGGTGGAGGTAGTAAAAATACAACTAACATAATATGAAACAAGGTGTGCAAGTTAAACATACCTATATACAACTTCCAAAAATTTGTAATAGTCTTGTATTTTCGGTGTCTATCATGGGTGGAATTGAGCTTATAAAAATATTTTATTTTTATGTTTTAATAACAGAATGGGTCACGATTGGTTGACTCATGCAGAAGCAGCGCAAGACAGGGGAATATGGAAGCACCTTATCAAGTCTACTAAAACGTGGGGATGAAGATGATGATGATGAATAATTACTATTTATGATTAATAAAGTTTTAAAAATAAATATTTTTATTTCATTACTTTAAAGTCTTTTAAGACAGTTGATTAGGATGTCAATACAAGTAAAGAATGGTTGATTTTTGTAACTTAAAAAAAATTAACAACTGAAACTACATTTTTTCTTATTTTTCCTGCTAAAAAAACTAAAAATAAAAAAATTCTCAAACCATTTTAATAAAATGTAATTAAAAATACAACTTATGAGAATTAAAATTTGTTAGTCCCTCTAGGGTTAATAAATATTTTCAATTTTTTTTACCAAAATTTCAAATATTTTCTGAAAGGCGATTTGAGAATTCTGAAAAATTATTACTTTAAATTGTGCGATAATTAAATTGAAACTGGTTTCATATTTTTGTAGTTATAAGAAAAAAAATTGCAACTCGTATTAAATAAATAATTAGAATTTGACAACGTTCGTCATTGAGGATAATAAAAAATTAACAATACATTCCGGTCCAGTAATCAAATATACATATTTTTGATACGTCAAATTAAATTATTTAGCGATGAATAAAATGTTAATGTTGACGAAAGTTTGTAATTACATTAAAATTTTGATTATAAACACAGTCCCCATGAAGTGCTCAACAATCAACAAAATATCACTTTTAATTAATTTACCTGCAGAAATAATTTACATGAAGGGCCTTACTAGAAATATTTCGCAATTAACTTCAATAATTAATTGTAGTAAAAATGTATTATAGTATAGAAATGAAATAAACTATTTTGAGAATAACTGCTTTAGTTGCGGATATTTTATACGAACAGTATGTTCTTCCGACGTTTCGATGAATGCTTATTCAGCTTCATCAGGAGGACGACCTTTACTCGCGGAGGTAGAGGGCGGACTGATTACTGTTTTCGAGGGCGTAAATTATATGCACTTTGTTGTGGAGTGTTCACTTCTTCTACAATAGAGGTCGCCAGTGTGCAATATGTACTGGTTACGTCGGCGGACTTTACTGCGACGTCTCTCAAGGATTGAATCAATATCGTAAAAACAGGGCGCCAAATACTTGATAGTTTGTAACTGTCATCTCTATTGAAATAGGGATGTTTGTATATTTCAATGGACTTCCTCACTAATCTGGGTATCAGGTGCAAATTGTCAAATCTGATGAAGTGACAGAGATTCCCTTTGGATGCATGTTCGCAAATTGCCAATATATACCTCCGCGGGTAAAGGTCGTCCTCCTGATGACTTTGGATAAGCATTCAACGAAACGTCGAGAATCGGTTCTCGGAAAAACATACGGTTCGTATTAAATATCCGCAACCATTTACAGTTAAATATGTCTAACAACCTTAACTCTTTAATAACTGCTTTAGATTACCATGGTGTGAAAACTGATGAAAATTAAAATGAACACTACTTTTCGGTCTTAAATATTGTCACGGGTTCCAAAAATCTGCACAAAATCGAAGGATTCCGAACAATCTGGACGACTTAGAATATTTAAGAATGACCTGGAAGTTTGTCGAATACGCGAACATATCAAAAGGATCGAGAAATTCGATTCTCATAAATTGCGTTGCGGACGCGCTGAAAAGACAGTGTTTGTTTCGACAGCGAGTGAGAACCATAGATCTAAGCGAATAGATAGCGAACTGTTAATTCCTGCGAAAGATCAACGGTGTAAAAGTGTTACCAGTTGCGAGTGGAATTTCCAGCGAATATAAATGAGTGCAAATTACAGAACAGAGTTCCTGCTAAAGTTGGTGTCTGGTTACTTTGTAATAATGAAATTTTTCATTTGGATCCCCACCCCGATAAACTTTAGGCAGGATGAAATTTAGATTCTGTTCCTAATCCTATATTTCAATAGCTTTTAGTACTGTAACGAAATAGAAAGCAGAAGGAATAGCGCATTGTCGGAATCCCTTATAATATGCCGCAACACTGTCGAAGGATCTACAATGATCTACAATATTCGGAAAATGCTTAGCAACATCTAGAAGCGACGGGAATCTTCTCCTAAATATTAGAAAATAAAATAATTTTCTTAAAAATTCGACAAAACCGGCGTTTGGGTATAAATTTCGAGCGAAATAATCGGGCGAGTACTTATCTAAGTGGCGAAATAAATAAATGCGATAAATACTATGTGCGAGAATAAAGTATTCATATAAGAGCGGTATATAACATAATAGTGTGATTTAAAGAGTAGTGTTAGGTAAGTTTAATTCGTGACTTTGTACATTTAATAATTGTTTAATAAACCATTAATTAATTTCCAGTATTTTCATTTGCCTCCCCCAGCCACAATTATTATTTTTTTAATTACAAAGTTATAGCTAATACAATATTATACCATTTTTTGTTGGATATTGCCACCAACTGACCCTAGGACACAATTCTGAGTGTCACTGTTGTAGAGGTGTATTGGTTGTTTATTGTTGGACTAAAATAAAAATAAAAAAATTTTTTTTTTCTTCAATTGATTCATGTTTCGGAATACCTTTCAATCGCCATTGTGTTATATATATGACATTATATATATATAATATATATATATATATATAATATATATATATATATATATAACATATATATTATATAACACCCTGACGATGGAAAAGTATTTCCGAAGCATGTAGGTGTAATTAATTAAATAATATAGTAGATTTATACAAATATTTAGATTTATATCAATATTTTTTTTATAAATAAATGCGTCTATACGTAATATTATGGATTGATATAGCAATTAATTAGTTGTGTAAAAAAGTTAATTCGTGGTGTAAAATGATTTTATATTAAAACCAAATTTAACTTTGTTATGGACGTAGTATAAATAAATAGTTTCGAGAAAAGCAGTCTCTCGCCTCATTAGGGGTATTTTATAACTCAATAAATACCACTTGATGATGGGAGCGACTGCTCCTCTCTAAACTATAGTTGTGATAAATTTAACACAACGTGTGCATTACAAAGTTCAATTTACTGGATCTATGTTCGTATATATACACGAGGGTTGCGAGTTCGATTCCTAGTGAGAACACAATTAAATTTTTTAATTTACTCAAGCCTGGGTATTTTTGTGATGTATTTTGCTTCAGTAATATCTTGGCATATTGAAGGGTTTTTTACCCAAAAACATAAACATAAACATAAACAAAACAAAATATATACTTGAACACGCACGAATACTTATCATTTTACATTCATATACATCTTTTTTTTTTTTTAGCGAAATTTAAAATAAATTAAGTTTTAATAAGTATTATTATTATTTAGTTCTACGGGTTAAGTATTTTTAATTGTATTTTTATTCTTGTAAGGTCATTATCAAACTGTTTGATAATGGCCTTACAAGCCGAAACAGCTGTAACACATAAAAATACTTAACCCGTAGAACTTAATAATAATATTTATTAAAATTTAATTTATTTTAAATTTCGCTAAAAATAAATATGGAGTTCTACAAATTAAACACAAAAACCATATATAAATAATTCATATACATCTTTACCTACATACACACATATAAATAAATAAATAAAACTTTATTCCAGTATGTGGAGAGGTTTGTGCAGTCCCACACATTCCATATAAGAATACATACATTAAATTATCATACATACGATATAAGGAAATATAAGATGATTTGAATATGTAAATATAAATTATCACATGCAGGTACGTAAATGGTAGCATATAACAAGAAATAAGAAATAAAGCAAGAATTATTCAAATAAATAGGGCATACAAAATAAGAAAGACATGGTGCGAATTGAAAGAGTAAGTATTAAAGCAATAATTATTAACATAAAAAAATAAGCATTTAGAAAATAAATAGGATGTATAAAAGAAAAGAGAAAACAAGTATAAGTTTTAACATGAAAAAAAATAACTCAAGAAAAAATTACATAAAAACTATATTAGAGTTTTAATTTATTTAGTAAACAGTATTAAGAATCAAATTATATCTTTATTTAAGTAAAATAATCTACATAAATAAAAATGACATTAATTATAATGTTTTTTTGAAAAAAAATATTTGCAAAAAAATCATGACATTATACTATACTATGACTTTTTTATTAAAAATAACTGTACATATGAAGTCAACATAATAGTATATGAGCATATCACAATATTAATAGAGGTATGATTAAATTCACGCATGGATTATTTTAGTCAAAGCTTAAACGGGGGCGCTCGTGAATCAGATTGCTCTATCACAAATTACGAAAAGTTCACAAATGAAACTCAATGTAGCGGAAGTTCACAATTGATAATTCACACTGCAACATCGACCGATCATACGGCGAATAGTGTAATTACGGGCGGAAATGACTATGAGAACCCAAACCTACCTCGTAACTGCGAGTTTCCAAAGCTTTACAATTGCATTGAATTTGACGTCAGAGCCCACGTGATGTACGAGAGTTCACTCTTTGCATTAAACCGCAAAGCGATAAAATTACTGGAAATCCCTATTGCACTTGTTTCTTGTGGCAAAATGGCAGGTTTATACATCGGTACATATATATGCACATAATGCTGTATGGCAATCCAGCCACACGGCCATATACTGATTTAAAGATATCATTTTGGCATCCCATAAATAATGCATTTTTATAATTGATCTTTTATTTTTGAAAATAACAATGAAAAAAGTTATATTTTATTATAAATATTTAAAGCATTAACTTTGTGGTTAGACATTATAACAGATTGTTAGTTAACTTTGTAGTGTTGTAGTGTTGGTCCTGACGAAGAGACGGGTACGTCTCGAAACCGGTAGACCTAAAATCTGGTAGTGGTTTTTACAAAGTTAACAAACAATCAGTTATTTTTTAATCTGAAATATACTATGCTTTATTTTCTGCAATGCTTTACCATCTATGTGATAGACTTACAAGGAAATTCACTTGTCCGTGATGAATAATACTCCTCCAGTACTGATCTGATCTCTTCAAGTTTGTGTTTTCTGGGGTAATTTGACGTGTTTTTACCACAAGGAACATTAAACTCATTAGAGTTGTAAGACGTCACATTTCTCATTTCAAAGAATGTGTCCGAAATTTTGATAGTTACCGTCAGTTCTCTTGAGTTATGTACTGTTGACATCTACAATTGTGCATTCTTTTTACTCCCTTTATATTAACTCGTGGCGTCTGCTTGCGTGCTTGCCGTCGAAAAAAATTTAGATCGATTTTTAACCCTTTTCCTTGAAACTTTGCAAGCAGACTCGTGGTGACGATCAAGAAGATAAATCAAATTTTCGTTAAAAAATAATAATAATTATAGTATAATTTTGGATTTTTCAAATTTTTAATGTTTTTTTCATACAAGTTGTATGGAGTTTCCAACGCATATGGTAGACACGAAACCCGAAAATGAGAAAGGGAGTATTGTGAATACTTCGTTTTTATGGGTTAATTTTTTTTTTTAATTTGAATAATCTATAATTAGAACAAATAGGTTATTTAGGTATGCACATGAAATATGGTATTTGTGGGTTTCTTTTTTACAAAAGTGATGATACTGTCAAATAATCGTGAGCATTTGCAGGTACTAAAAATTAGATAGTAACTTTATAAAATTAAAACGCTTTCTTTATTATTTTTTGTGGGGTGTGAGCCATTCAATAGCGGCAAAAAATATAACCTCTTAAAATTAGTGTCATTTTTTTTGGTGACCCTGTTATTTCTATGTACTATAAATTTCTCACTCTTAAATATAGAAAAGGTTGTGTAATATTTTAATAATGTGTTTAAATTATGTAGAAATAACAAAAAATAACAGAAACATATAAATACGGTAAAATAATGCTTCTGGTGTAATTAAAGGATTTGGCTTTAATATTGCACAGATTATTCATTCAAGTCAATTTCAATTCAATTATATTTATTTATTTATTTTAACACATATGTTTTTAATTTGCATGGACAGGTCATGTTGCCAGGCAGGGAATAGACAGATGGGCACATGAAAAGGACATGAAAATGGAACCGGCCTTCCTAAAAAAGGTGGTTCGATGATATTAAACCTGTCGCGGGTAGTGGGTGGATTAAAAAAGCCCGAAAAGGGAAGGTAAGAGAAATTTAGAAAAGGCCTAAATCCAGCATTGAAGAGATGGCTGAGGAAAAAGAAGAAGAATATGAATTATATCAGAGATATAGGACAATACTGCTTTGGAAAACCCTCTCAGAGAAATGTACCTCATCAATATCCAAAGCGATATTGTTCAGAATAGCAGTAGCTCTTCCGACAGACAATCATCGGCAGGCTGGTTCTATATATCTGTGAAAGAATCTTTGCTGACGCTATTTAAGGTCAGTACATCAGTAACATAATACCGATGCTCATCATAATAATCTCGATGATGGTTAAAATGGATGTAAAACATAAAGTTTGTTATTTCTACTTGACTTTAATAATATTTTTTTTCTACTCCAGTTTTAAGAGTATCAGAATCTCTTATCTACAATATAATATAATAGTTTAATACTTCAGCTGTCGATAAAGGATTCAGATACTCTTAAAACTCGAATAATGAAATATAACAAGCTCAAGATGTCACAAAATTGTTTTTTATCCATTTTAACGGTCCATATGCTTTTTATCCGTTAATTATTCATTTGCGTTAATTATTCGTTTTGGCACCGGTTATATGTAAGTATATAAGTCAATTAAAGTACACACTTGGAAATAAAATTTATATCTAAGCCCATGCCAACGTTCTTAGGTAATAAATCTCTACAATAGAAAGCTGAATTATTGCACCACAGATAATGCAGTTGGCAAAGTTGCTAAAATAAATCGGTATCTTTCTTATTTGGAGGTGCATACAGTAATGCTATAATATTGGAATTTTATTTTCCTTAATATTACGAACATTGTAATTATTATATCGTTTCAATATTATAAAAAATCTTTATATTTTAACATTTTGTAAATATACGTAAATGTGTATAATGTATGCATGTAACATTTGATAATGTAAGTATATACGTTAAAGGTAAGTAACTACCAAAATTACTGAACAAATCAATTTCTTCAATAAGGGCTAAACAAGAGAATAATCTAGAAAGTTCGGTAGGTTGCCGCGTAGTTGTTGTGTTTAACATTTCGATTCAGTACGAAGTCGGCCGCGAGTGCTGCGAGCCGCGAGACAACACCCAGGATGGCCAGTCATGAATTGCGGAGTGACAGATATAGAGTGAAATATTATACGACAAATACTGCGTACGAGAATTAGATGAAATGTTATAGTGACGTTACCCAGCGATAATAAAAGTTTTTTTTTGATAGAAACACATTTATATTCGTATTATTTTCAAACTAAACGTCTGTGCAATAAAAATAGGACTTACTTGCTCGTCTGGAGTGAGATTCGAACTCGCGACCTTCGAATCATGAGGTGAGTGTCCTAAAAACAAGACCAACAAGCTACTCATAGTATTTACCAGTAAATACTAAGAAAAAGTATAATTTAAAGAATAGTGTTAAGTTTAATTAGTTTTAAGTGACTTGGTGCATAGAATAGTTAATTAATAATCCCCTAGCCATGACACGTGACATTAATATAGTTCACATTAGCGGGTATTTACTTATTTATTCGTCTCCCGTATTTTTATTTCGGTATTGTCTCTACTCTACAATTTTTGATTTTTAAATTTTAGTTTATGTTGGTATTTTCAATAATTAGGTGGAGAAAACAATGTACATTCTTATTAATTATGCGAATTAAATAAAGTATAATTCCATTCAGTATATAACAGAAAAAAATTAAAAGTTATGTCAAGCGAAGGCCAGGCAAAAATGTTTATTATTTTCATGATCTTTAAATTGTCTTCAACATTTCTTTAAATCCAATATATATATCCACAAAACTTCATTTCTTTTGTGTATATAAATTTCAACAACATTACTTTTTATCATTACCTCAACTGAACCTGTAAATATTGATTATTCGTAATGCTTCCACAAATCATGAAGCCCAATTACTGAAGCTGAATACATCATAACAATATTTTTATTTGATTACAAATAATATTGAAAAATGTGACGTTTTAACAGGCTGGGCGATTGTTATTGTTAGTTTGTTTAATGTTTTCTGGATTCAAGTTGTCATGGTTTTCTAGTGTTTCAAGGTTGTTAATTATCATTCCTTTACGTCGTACAAAGTGGAGAAATGTAATTTAATGGTTTTCAAAACAATGATTTGTTTCAAAATTATATGGGGAATTTTTAAAAAGTTTTTCTTTTAAAATTGTGTAAATGTTGTTTGGTTTTTATTTCGTATGTCCTACCTTTTTACTAATATAGCAATTTTTGTATTTGAATCGTTACATGCCTGTTTAACTAAATTTATCATTTACACCTTTCAATGGTAGTGAAACCCGTCCCGAAGTCCCGAAACTAGTAGTGAAACAATAATAACTCTTTATAATTGTGTTCATGTTATTCAAAGATAGTCAAGGAATATATTCAAATTAAAATATTACACCATGAAATAACTGTCAAATTAATTATTAATGATATTGATTCAATTCATTATAATGAAAATGGTAACATTCCTTCTGCTAATAGACATCGGTATTTGCTATATTTTTGAAAATGTAAGTAATGAAGTGTTCACTGACGTCTAATTTATACAATATTTGTTAATGATGCGTAAACATCTTATTCAGTCACTCCGTCTCCCCTCCGTTCCTTTTCCTTTCTGCCCCCCTCCACACAAAATTATTTAGCAGAGAAACCTTAGAAAAATAAATGACAAAGTGATCAAACAAATTCCGTACTCATAACCACGGTGAATACGTGTTTTATTATATTATTATATTAATAATTAGAGTACGTTCTTTTACACCCCAGCAAAACAGATAAAAAAACTTATTTTTTAATTCAGTAAAATTTATGTATTACAACGCATATCTATTATCTACTAAGCAGCCACTTTTTAAAATACAATTTATAATGTCAAAAGTAAATGTAATATAATTTCATTCCTTCCTTTCCACCTAGGAAACAATCCACACAATACCCCCACACACACGATGGTCGCATAACATTTTTTATTTTATTTTTTTGATTCCATTATTTTATACACCAATCAACTGATATTTACGTAACAATGCCGCCCTTAAAATATTAAAAAAAACGCATTTACATGAATGTGTGATCTTTTTAATTTAATTTTCTTCTATGGCGGATAATATTCCGTGAAAGCCTCAGCAGAGATATCACAGCAGGTTTAACACCCTCGGCGTTATATTGTTGTACATATCTTCACGACATTAATTTTCTCACAACTCGCCCTCAAGGGCGCAATTCCGCTGCATTTGCTAAACTTTGATTATTCTGCCAATTTTCAGTTAGGGCGCTTACCAGTTAAACTTGAATGATCGCGCAAAACTTAAATTGGCGGAAATTCGGCGATGTGAGCTCGGCTCCCTCGGCCCAGCTGAAATCCTTAATTATGTCGGCTGGCGGGGCGGGGGTAGTTTCATTATCAAACACAACCTTACATCCCCTCTGAATATTGTGGGTGATGCTTGACATGGTTACGTATAAATTAGACTTAGGAAAGCAGTGTACTACATTGTTTTGGGTAACGCCTAGCCAAGAGATCAATTTATATGGTGCCTCGGTATCGGTAAGTCATGTATAATAATTTTCACAACTACAAATTTCAATAAATATCATATAAAATTGACACATTGAAATACCTGACATCTCTTGAATCAGTTTACCGAATAACATAGCAATTAAACGTTGATAACATTGCAAAAATCGAAACACTAAAACTCATTCACAAGCTAGGAAATGGTGAAATACAAGACGAAGATATTAAATCACACAAAAAATATGAAAATCATCAATACTACACTAGAATGGCTCAAAAATACCACATAACTCAAGCCAAAACAAAAACAAGACAATCATGACTAATTTTGTAACGGATTAAAATAATAAAACGACCTACCACATCAGACCAAACAATTGACTGCTAACAATTTCAAAATAGAAATGACAAAAATACTAAAACTCAGCCAAATATAACAAATGACTTTGTGTCCTTATTATTATTATATTATCATATCGAAATTTTATGTAAAATGTTATCCATAGACCTTCCAGGTCTCTTTCATATTTTAGATAATAATAAAAAATATATATTATTCATAGCACAGATGTAGGAGAACCTGCTTCGCAAAATTCTCTTAAAGATATGGAAAAGATCAATGTTTAAAGTGATACTGTACAGTATAGCAATAGCTTTTCCAATTGGCATAACCATCAGCAGGTTGGTCCTATGTATTGGAATGTGAAACAATCTATGCTACGCTGTATAAAGTAATTTTCAGGAACATACAAACCAATGATTCGCATAAATTCAGGATCATTTTATACCGCGCTTCTTCTTATTGTGCCATCTGCTATCGAAGGTCGGCGATCATTTTGATGATTACGATTTTATTTATCGCCGCACGGAACAACTCAGTTGAGTTTCACTCCACCAGTCCCTCAAGTTACGCAGCCATGAGATGTGGCGTCTCCTTACGCCTATTTTCTCCTAGATGATGAGATGGTTAAGTTTTAAGTTTAGATTGTATTTTGGCCCTCTCATAATATGTCCGAGATACTTCAACTTCTTTCCTTGATAGTTCGCATCACTTCTCTATCTTTTTCTCTTCGCCGGAGGACTTCATCATTCATCACTCTATCGAACCCAAGAAACTTACAATGGTAAATGAGATAGATATTCGTCAATTCCTCACTACGCTATAACAAACTTTTAAACGACAATTTCGCTACCTTTCACTCACTACTTGGTACGACATTTTTGTGCCGTAAATGGCGTATAAAAAATGAACAGAGCAAAAGCTGCACAGAGAGCAATTATTAAAGAAATAATAAAAAACCACAGATTTCTTAACACAAACACTTTTTACAAAATTCCCAAAATATTTAAAAATATCTCAATTTTACGATTAATTAAACAAAATATCTATAAAAAAACAAGAATAAGAACATATTTTAGACAAATGAGGTAAAACAATAAAATTAGAAACTAAACGAACCGTTTTAAAAATATATGCATATACAATTTTTTAATTATTTAAAAGTGTAAGTATCTCTCCGTAAGAACTAGTCCTTTTTGGCGAGGTGCAACGTTTGCATATACTCGTTGTAACTCGATAGTTTAATAGTAAAAAATGAAATATACGTAGTACTTAATAAAATAAAATAAATACGAAACTGGGTTGGTATAATATGTAGTAACCGCGCTCTCTTACATAATGTTTTAATATAAAATTCAATTTTATATACAAAGTTATGCTACATTTTTATATATACATATTTCATTGTCAATACACATATTGTACCTATTGTTGTATTTGTAAGGTTACATTATAGTAAACACATGTGATGAGCATTTACAATTACCTCTGTTCCATCGACACATTGTAAATATTGTGTACAATATAAAATAAATATAAATACTGATACATATTGATATTTGAATAATCATAACTTACCCATCCACCAAAGATGCTATTTGATCTTCTACTCAACAGCGAACTGCGGGATGCAGACCAATGTGGAGAAGAATCTTCAAGATACGCCACAACTGTCACAGGTTTCAACGCCGTATGTCGGAAAAACTGATAGAAGCATAAACATTTCATATTCAATCCATTAAAATAATCAAAAAAAACTTTTCTATCCGGATTATTTCAAAGTTGACACATTCCGATTAAAAATTTACGCCACGGCATTCGCGTGAAATACTAAATAATCTAATTTTGAACCGCTTCCGTCTCCACCAATCCAATAAGCGGAATCCCGTTTTCCGTTGGCCGCACAAATAAATGTGCCCGCGTTTTTTGTCACGTGACCGGGCCGGACCAATGGGAGTAATTGATTTTTTCATTGCCTCCCCGTGACATGTAACGACCTGTCGGGCAGGGCGAACAAAGCTCGCAGTCGGGCGACCAGATTCCAAACACATCACTCCGGGCCGACAACCGCTGGCAGGTACGGTGTCGAGGAGTTGTAATTGCGTTACCGTGCCAAAAAACGGTGGTCACTTCGGGGTATTTCATAGTAATATAAACTTTTTTTTTCACTAAATTACGTTCTTTCTCGTTCCTTACGTTGATTTTTTATTCTATTTTGTGCATATATTTATTCCAGCTGTCTACTTATTTTATATAACTATATGAGCTGTAAATAATCGTTTGCATTTCCTTTTCTTCCATTTTTTAAAACTTTTTTTTGGTATTTATCAATAATTTTTTTCAAAATGTTTACTTTAGATACTTGCTTATAAATTAAATATTTGGTATTGATCTGAAAGTGATATAATTTACAACAAAGGCTACCTATCTCAGAACGGGTATTTCAAGCGAAGTAGGTAGTGGCTTAGAGGCATTCTACATACTATCGTTTATTTATATATATTGTCACGAGATTTTAGAATCGGAAGGAATTAATCGGAACAATCGAAAATTCTCATATCGACGTAATCCTATCAATCCAGCTTATTTTTAAAAGCCGTTTAAAGATCCACACCCAAAATGCTTTAATTCACTTCAGCATTGTTTCAGTGAGTGTCCATGATTCCATTCCATATCAAAGAACAGCGATCACGTAGCACTACATTAATCACATCATTATTCTCATTCTCTCTTTATTCTCATTTTCAAATTTAAGTCGAGTATACCTAATACGAATTTCAATTTAATGAAAATATGAAGTCATTCAATGAATACCTAAAAGTACACCTTCCTGATAAGTGTATGAAGCTTTAACTTATTAAGACGAAGACAAAATTAATTCAAAATATTTCCAAATGTATGTCCAGAATATGTTCAAATTTTTCAAGAACAATATAGTGGATTTTATCCCCAGGGGACATATTAATCAAGATATATTATAGACATCTTATAGAGACGAAGCTATATTAGTGAAAATGTGATACCCTATTATGGGTGGAATTGGTGAACGTTACATTGTCTAAAGTGATCACTCAAGCCAGCCATACGCTCGATAGTAAGCCCTATGAACACTCAAGATGACTTACATGCCTACTTTTCCAATTATAAAAATATAGCTTAGTCTTTATAAAAAATCTTGACTACAAAATAAATGTTTTCTATTGGAATACTGGCTCATCACATGACAAAATTCTATTAAGCATGTATGTTTCCTACCATCCTTATTATGTAAGTTTTTCAATAACATTTCCGTATGACATTCTAATGTGCGCAACACATCAGTTCAAGCAGAGATGTGTATTCAAAACGGCTGTGCAGTACGAAAGTTAAAGTTTGAGTTAAGTTTGGAAATATTTGGGATACAATTTTTTGAAAAAATTTACGCCGCTTTATTTGTCATGATGAGCAGATGAAATATTTAGCAAATTCGATGTATTCGATGTAAGACAAATTTATGCGAATACTACTCTTAACTACACATACAAACACAAAATACACAGTTTAAACCAACTTAAACAATAATAACCACAGGCTCAAACAACTCAATGACATACCACGTATAGACAAAGAAACCTTAACTATTTTGGTCCCTAATTACTTAATTGCATGCTTGATGAATTAAATCAACATGGGCTTATCACAATTTACAACCTTAACATAAAATACAAAATAAAACAGTGGATCCGAAACAAGGGGAGAGATAAATAAGCACACTTACACTCAAACACATTTACACACACTACAACCTCATATATGTGGGGTATAAAAGCAAAGGCAGCAATATCAACAACAAAAAAATGCAGTTATCGAAGATTACTAATTAATAATGCACTAAATTCAAGATTGTATTACGAAACATAGCCTATACATTTATACGAGACATGATTTTGGAAGGGATAGATAGATACATAAAATCTAGAATTCAGTACATTTTAAATTGGTATTTTTTAAAATTTTTTGGATATTGCTGCCTTTGCTTTTATACTCCACATATATGATATATTTTTTATTAAATTACTTTAATATACAATAGTTCATCAAATACAAATAATTATTTTACTATATATCTACATACTACATTTTGTATCTACTTAGCATTGTAAACTATGCCTGTCTCAACACAGATATTTCTAGTGAGACAGGCGCAGTCAAAACTTTTAATCAAATAAAAAATGACAAAATTCTTTGAGTAACAAAATATTCCATCGTTTAATGAAGAGTAGGTACATATTATTTACATTTTCTCCGGGGATATGAGCTCATCACTAAATGCGTGTGATGGCTGTCCCGCGCGCGGCCGGAATCGTGGTCACGCGAGGGGCGCTGAGGAGAATGGCAATTAATCCGGAGATTGCTGACCAGAAAGCAAAAAAAGCCTCGTTATAGATTTTTTAGGGTATGATATTTTTTCTGCGCCTCGGACGGTGCGAAGTTCTGTAATCGGAAATAAATCCTCTGGTTTTATTTGAAAATAATACGAGATTTCGCAGCAAATAATTGCGAAGGGGTCGTTTATGTTTTTGATCTCCTTCTAACCGATTTTCTCTTTCGGATATTATGTGTTTTTTATCTTTTGATACAGTGATATTTTTTGTGGATAAACCAATTATAATAATTTATTTGTTTGTCCGTCCGTCGTAACTTCATGTAACGTCTGTAACGTCTTTATAGCATACAAACTTTTTTTCTTTTTTTTTTCTTCTTTCTTCTTTTTTTTACCGACATTTAAATAAAATTTCATTTTTGATGGGTTACAATTATTCAATAAAAATAATTGTATGGAGAAGATCACGAGAAAACTTGGCGTGAATGGAAAGGACTGCTTAGACAGCAATGGCTAAAATTTATTTCTAAGAATATGAGAATAACTGTCATACAATTGTATACGCAACGCATCTCGAAGCCGTCAAGCATGTTTTATTTTTCTTCTTAGGTATTTATCTGGCAGAATATTATGAAATGTTAAAATCTGAATACCTAATATATTAATTATTGTGATAGGAAAATTACGAGATAAATCTTTTATTTCGATTTCTTTTAAAAATATATGCTTAGAAAAAAGTCATGCTTCTTGTTCCCACTGCACGCCCCTGCTATTAATAAAAGCAATGTAAAATGTTTGCCTCACTACAGACAAAGCCCGGTGAGGCCGATTTATAAATAGTTCCTTAAATTCACAAAATAAACAATTATTACTAACACCTACGTAAGAACATTTTATTTTACGAGCAAAATTAGTTGGTTAATGATGCGTAACTGCATTTTTTATATTACTCAACTAGCGTGAAATCAAATTTATTTTAAAATATCACGTTGTACTGCAAAGCAACTGCCGTGTCAATTAATAATATATGTAAATAGTGTTATTGTGTTGCATCGGTGTGAAGTTGTCTATAATTGAATGCGTCAGTATGAACTTTCCTTTAACATTGGTTGTCGTGAACCCAAGTCGAATTATTGTTGTCAGTTTTTCCATTCTGCCCGCTGTTTTCCCTGCAAGGCTCGACTCTTACGAGTTCGTAATTGGCTCCTGGTGCGATATGGTGCGGTCTATCACGCCGTCATTCTAAAATCGAGGAATTTATATTGTGTGATGGATTTTAATAATTGTGTGGTTCTGTGCGGAAGATTAGCTATCTGTGCGTATTGTTTGTTTTACAACCGTAATTATTATATGTGAAATTCGTGTGATGCCGCCGACAAGTTCGGATGAATTCGCTATATTCAGTGTGCGCGAGTGGCGTTATAAATATGGCGAATAGAGCTATAAGGGTGCATTGACGCTCGAAAATTCCGCTTCAACATCACTTTTGACATCAAAACTAACAGTGATAACACGGCAATCGTGAAACTCGCCACATTACGCAATGTTATTTTAAAATGAATTAATTCATTCTCAAATCTGTCACATAAACGTGTAAAAACTTTATGGCTGTAGATACATATAATAATATGTATAATAAATAAACAGTGCGTATCATGCAGAGGATAGTAAAAAAGGTGTGTTTCGTATCAACCCAGTTATTGTAAGTGTTTGTGAATGTGTTTAGATGAAGTACTGTGTACGTGGAATTAATTTATCGATGTGAGAAACTATAATTATTTATTTATAAAATTACTCATAGAAAGCAAAATTTAAAGGCTATTTCAAAAGTGCGTAAGTTTCATGGTATTTAAGAAAGTTCTTAGATTTTCACGGCCACTCAGAAACTTCTGGTTTGTGTCTTCTGGGTTATTATTCCGTGTTATTACGACCTTTCTGGCCGACGTTTCGGATCCCATTGCAGGATCCATCATCATAACACATCAGCCCTGATGTGTTATTATGATTGTGTTCCTTAAATGATGGAAAAGAAAATCTTATTTCTGAAAGTAATTAATGTAAATATTTGACTTTTTGTCGTCGTCATTTTGTCGTTTTGGGGGCCTTTTTTTATTCAACAGAAGGGCCCCCCCCATTTATTTTGTTTATTTAGACATTTTGTGAAATTACGTATGCATTTTTTAAAAAAAATGGTATAACTTCTGTATACGGCGCTACTCCGATTTATTAAAAAAATGATTCTTGATGAAGTTGAGTGTCAAAAATTAAATTTATCAAATTTATCGAGATATAAGTACTAAAAAAGTTATGACACTTTGAATTTTGTAATTTTCCCAAAAATTTTGACATATTTGGATAATTTTATCAATGCAACGTAAATCATACATCCCGGAGGATACTATAATTTTTATTTATTTATTGGGAGGTAAGTATTAAAAATGTTACAATGCTTAAAAGTTTGATTTCCCCACGCATTTGAGACGCTTAATTTACCGATATTTTGTAAATACATCAGTGTAGTTAAGGAACGCCTTGATTTCAAAAACGAAATCAAATTGATTCGATTACAAATATTTAAAAAAATTATAACATTTAAAAGTTTAAAATTTTTCATTAATATTGTGGCATTTGAAACGCACTTCATAACGTTTTTCCTTTGTCTTCGCTTTGCTTCATATTGATAAAATTATTCAAATATGTCAAAATGTATAGGAAAATTTTAAAATTTAAAGTGTTATAACTTTTTTTTAACTTATCTCTCAATAAATTTGATTTCGTTTTTGACATCAGAGTACTCGAATACACCAGGATACTTTTAAAAACGCCATATAGAAGTTCAGCCACATTAATAATACAGTAAATTAACGTTTCCCTAATATTTCACAGTTCAATGTAAATTTATTTTTTACTTTTCTTTATTTTTTGTCCCGTTTTCTTGTCCTCATTACAAGATACACCGGTTCCAATGCCAGCAGTGCGTTCAAGAGATCCGGCGGAAATTCCATCATCATCAGAAAGGTGAGTCGAGCTCTTCCGTTTGCCGCTCCTCGAACCTGGTCCTTCAGCCACTCCTTTTTTTCATTGTCCTTCTATTCTCATTTATCCTCCCAAAAATCTGTTCTCTCCTCCCGTTTCTCATTTGTATTCTGGATATATTTCATGCTTTTTGAGACCCGGTTTTTATATACTTTGGTTAATGATTCAGACTTCCATATTATAATTTTTGCAGTAAAACGTCCACATAACTGGCTAATTCAAAGGGTTCCGTTAAAGGCAAAAGTCATTTATAATATGAATGATACGTTTACCAAAAACGTGTATTTAAAAATAAGTTAACCTGTTTTTAGTATAACTCAAATTAATAATATTTAAAAAGATTAATTTCACAGAAATTGTTATACGCACTGTATTTTTGAAACCATTATTTATATAAGTTATAGAGATTTTACAAAAAAAAATTTAAAGTATGAGCAAAGTTTTATAAAATAACAAGATTTTATTTTATTTTTTTATTATAAAAATAGTTAGGTACAATAAATCTTTAGACTATTAGAAAATGACTTAAGGAAATAATAAGAATAAATCTCGTGTTCAGGGAAGAACAACCTAACATTATTTGAATAAAAATGTTTCTTAAGCTATAAGTATTTGTTAATTATAAGACATAATCATGTTCTCTTTGTTTACTTACATGTTTTCGATTTAAACAATATAACCTTTTTATGTTCTTTAACTTTACACATTTGACGGTAAAATTTGTCTGTTACATGTGTGTTTAGCATATTTATTGTAATATTGTATATCCAAGAGTTTTCATAAATCTTTTTTTGCAAGAATATATTAATGTATATGTGAGAAATAAAAGCAATGGCAGCAATATTAAAAAAAAATTAATGCAGTCATCGAGAATTACTAATTTATAATGTACTGAATTCGATATTTTATAGGAAACATAGCCTATAAATTTATAGGGAGCATGATTTTAGTAGTGATAGATACATTAATATATATTTCAGTAAACAGTAGGCGAAAAGGCAAAATAAAATGAGGTGAAAGATTTTAAAAGTCAAGAGTAGTTAAAAACGAATAATATAGCAGGTGAGTGTACCTGGGGGTATATAATGTAAATCCTGGGGTGGTCCAAAATTTCTAAGGGAGAACCTCTTGTTAAATATTTTCTCCTGGTCCTCGGAGCCTCTTGTTAAAATAAGGATCAGAATTAATTTGTCCATTAAAAAAAGATTCTTTGGTACATACTTACTTGTTAAATTTTTAATAAGATTAAACATCGACGAATTTTTTACAAAATAAATATCGTACGAAAATTCGCAAAACCCATTAAAATTTTGAAGATATACGAAAATAATCTCTTCTAATAAATATTCATGGAAAAATATATTTGCAGGATGTTTCTTGTTAACCAAGTGATGTTTTTCCATTCTGTAATGATTTACGATTAAAAAAATATACAAATAATTATAAATGGAAGATAAATCGAATGGATCAGGTTTTTAAATGACAAAGGGTAATAACAGAACACACGTAACAATCAAATTATATTTAAAAAAATGAAATAAAAATAAATTTTTAAAAATATTACGTTGAAATTAAATTTAAAAATTATATGAAATAGAATACGCAACACCAAATGAACTAATTGAAAATAAAAACCAGATAAACAATAGCAAAATACGCTTTTAACATAAAACAAATAAATCTTCAAATCACGTAACAGTAAAATTTAAAATTGAATCATTAAATCTGGAGCATAGTATTTCACAAACTAACCTGAATGTAGAAATATTAAATTTTCGATTTGTGATTGTAGAGAATTTAGAGCAAGAGGTTTACGAATGTGATGATTCTGAAGAGAGTGCGAGAAAAGTACCTATGTGATTCATATTTAGACCATTAAAAAATAAACCAGATACTGGTATATAGAAATGTGAAGGATTCAAATCGTCACGGCGGAAAATGGTTGAAAAAATAAGTTGGACAGAAAGAATTAAAAATTAATGAGAAGGCTCTAAAGAAAGAGCAAGAAGAGTATTTCATATTGCATCAATTCAATTATAAATGGCATATTCCAAGAGAAAGATTAAATTATGATTCCCTGTTAAGTTTAATGCGTTTATTAAAGCTAGGTGAAAGAAAAACCGTTTCAGGTTTAATATGCCATTTTGAAATTCTGCGTAATTATTTTAACAGCCAGACGTAACCTATTACAATGAATAAACATTCATGTACCTGCTAGGAATACCAGAACAGTACTACTGTAACAATACTGCGACCATAGCACAAAGAAACTCGCCAATATCTGGAATGCAACATTTAGGCAATAAATACGCCAAAATAGATATTTGTAATGCAGAATTACAAAAAGTTCCTAACTAGCATTTTTGTTAATAGCAGGGTCAATGCAGAAAGGCATATACACGCATAAACTTATGTTTTGTTCCCATTAATTATATATATTTAGGTATTTATTTTCAGTGTCCTAATTATTGCTCATTTCCCTTTTAAATATGTTTTGATTCAATCTTTTATATTTATTTTTTGGTTAATTTTATCTTCTTATCTTATTTACTCTGGTATATTGGTTTAATTATCATTATTTTACTCTATTACTAATTTGTTTAAGACTTATAATCATTACTGTTTGCTTGTGTATTAATCATCGTTTATATATATTGTTCATTTTTATTGTTAATTTATTTTCTATTATTTATTTTACATTTATATTGTTACATTTCATATTGTTCATTTATTATTAATATGTTTTATTTAGGTATATTATTATTTTTAATTATTTACTGTGAAATGTGTTTTATTTTAGGTATATAAAAATCCTTTTAATTTTCTTGTACTGTAAAAGCTCACTAAGGCGTTGATTGATTAAGAAATAATAAATAAATTAGAAATTGAACCATATATGAATTGGAGTGCTTTCACACAAACGATTATACCCAGAGAACATTAGTCTAAGCTTAAACTCGGGGCGCACAGTTTACACCCGCGCTCTTCAAATGGGTTGTCTGCCAACCATCGGACCCATATATGAATAAGAAGCATTCGATTAATGTTTATTACAGATGTCTCACAGAGACGAAACTGTAGTTTTTTATGGGAAAGTAGGTATAGAAGTATTTTGGGTGTACATAGGACTTATGACCTATCGTATGGTTGGCTTAAGTAATCACTTAACACGATGTAACATTCGCTATTTCCACCCATGATAGAATATACCATGCCTACTAATTTGAATTGCATGCCACACTTTATAAATGCATGTAATTCAAATATATACAACTTCCAAAAATTAGTAGGCATGGTATATTCCATCATGGGTGGAAATGGCGAATGTTACATTGTGTAAAGTAATCACTTAAGCCAACCATACTACAGTTTCGTCTCTGTGAGACATCTATAATATACATTTATTGATTAATAATGTCTATGTGACATGAAATCCAGTACTGTTTTGAAAGATTTGAACAAACTCAAAATATTCTGAATAAGCATTCGAGCTGTGACATTGGAGAATGATGTTAAGAAAATAGGATCAAGAATTATAAATGATGAGGTTCTGAAAAGTGTACAAGAAAAGTGATCCATATTAGATACCTTAGATTCTTAGATGTTTTGATATCTCAGGAAAGTAATCTTAGGAACAGGACAGGGAGAATCGCCTGGATGAAAAGGCACATCTATATATTAATTACTCCAACCAATGTCGTTTCTGCATACTGATAATTTCTGTTGCCAGTTTAAAAAAAAACATTTTAGAGTACATTAAAAAGATTAAAAAATATAGGAATACGAACAAACTGATATCAAAAAACATCCAAATCCAAATTATCGAAAATTAAAATATCGGAATTTACAGATTTTTTTAAAATATTTTCGTGGAATCCGTGTATTCAAAACAGCCAACGTAATTGCAGTCAACGAATTTTTGTGCTGGTCATACCACAGAATGACGCTTTTTGACATTGACAGTAAGTATACGTTTACGCTTTTCTTTTTATTGTTTTTGCATTAATCTTGCTTCAATAAACGTTCAAAACATTTATTTATTAAACTTTATATTTTATTTAAACTGCAAAGTGAACTTAACCTTAGATTAAATAACGTCTCTCATATAACCTCAAAAGACTCACAGCGCGTGGCGCGAATGTCATTTTACGTGTCATTTTCTCCGTATTTATACATAAATATTATTATTTTTCAGAATTCCGATGGAATACTCAACATCACAAAGCGGCAATTTGATAATGCGATTCGAGTTCACAATATGAAAGAAGAAATGCCAGACGTAGACTGTCAAACATAACAGAAGAGGAATGTGAAAGAAGGAATGCTGACCAGCGGGAACGTAAAAATGCTAGGCAAAGAGTGTATGCTGAAGGAAGAAATGCGAAATCTTATTTTAAATGTGCAGTACAACTGTGCTAATGCATTTGCATCTTTCGGAGTGCAAATAAGTGACATACCAGGTGTAGGCCCGTATTGTTTAAAAATTTCAGGTGAAGTATATCATAGAACGTCTAGAAGTTTGCAGAGTGATGGAGAGGTGCCGGCATATGCGCAACTATATGTTTACGATGCGGATGAAGCAGTCAGGGTACGTATGAGCCATCCGTCTAACCTTAGATGTCAACAAAATATAATGGAAACTATTGATAATGTCATCCGTCGTGTAAGTCCATATGCTCTCCAATACAAAAGGTTGAAAGAAGCGGTTGAGGAAGAAGAATCTATAGTTGCAGAGCACGGGGGCCAGATGCGGAATATTCAACTACTCTTTACGCGTTCTTCGTTAGATGACCAAAGAAGGTATAATGCTCCATCTAATAATAATGAAGTCGCCATTGTGTATGTAGCAGATTACGAAGGTAGGTTACCGCCAAACGTAGATTTTGCTGTTCACCCTAAGAATGTAGGAGGTCTCCAGCGTATTAATATGTTATCAAAACATTTAGATCCGATGGTTTTTCCATTGTTATTTCCATCAGGTGAATTTGGTTGGACTCTACAGCCTTAAATAATACAACATTAACTGCATGGTTTAAACTTAACCAACAAGATAATGAGGCATGTAATATTAAGTATCAGGATTTAACTAATTTCTATGTTTTTTCTAGCAATAAGCAGTGGAAGAAGAGGCAATGTGGCGGGGACAAGATTATTGGTCACATGTCCCCCGTTTCTCCTAGAAATATAGAAGTATACCATTTAAGACTTATTCTTTTACAAGTGACTGGGGCTACGTCCTTTGAATCTTTGCGGACTATTAATGGTTGTCTTACTTCCTACATTTCGTGATGCAGTACGAGAATTAGGACTCATCGATGATATTGGAGAATGGCAGCGTTGCATGGCTGAAGCTTCAACGTATATGATGCCCAAAGCTCTTCGTGACCTATTTGTCTTATTAATGATTCATTGCCTCCCACCAGATCCGTTGCAGCTGTGGAACGATTTCAAAGATTTGATGTCAGAAGACTTTAGTCATCAAGGTGCTACTGCAGAAATTGCACAAAATTGTTCCCTTTTGTATATTCAAAAGGCATTAATAAATGAAAATTCTTCATGCACATCACAGGGTTTGCCGGGACCAGATTACAGCAATACTTATAATGAAGTGGTTGATATTAATTTAGCATTAGAAAGTTCTTTAGGGTTAGAGATGGCTGGAAAACTCAATCGAGAACAACATTGTGCTTTCGACAGTATATTAAGTAAAAAATTTCAGATGTACCTGAAACAAAAAAATGTTTCTTTATTGACGGTCCTGGTGGCACAGGTAAAACGTTCCTTTATAAGACTATTATACATACTTGAAGAGGAAGATCTAAGAAAGTTTTATCTGTTGCTTGGACAGGAATATCAGCAATTTTATTACCAGGTGGACGTACATGTCACATGGCTTTTAATTTACTTCTTGATTTATAGAATAACACAACATGCAGAGTGACATCCAAGAACCGTGCAATTATAAGTGCAGCTGATGTTATCATCTGGGATGAAGCACCGATGGCGCCAGTTATAGCTTTAGATATAATTGAACGTACTCTGCGCGATATAATGGGTAATAATGATATTTTTGGCAATAAAGTAATCATTTTGGGCGGCGACTAGACAAATTCTACCAGTTTCTCGAAGGGCTTCTCGCGGTCAGTTAGTAGCGACATCTATTAAAAACAGCCAACATTGGAAAAATTTTACTATTTTCAATTTGAAAACTAATGTCCCCGCTTTAGAAGGTGAAAATTCATTTACACAGTGGCTTTTAGATTTAGGCGATGGAAAGCTGCCTCCTGTGGAAGGAAAGTATGCGTCATCAGTGCTTATTCCAAATGAAAGTGTAAGTCAAAATGTTGTTCAAAGCATATATAATGAAGTACATTCTATAGCGGATGTTCCCCTAATGAGTAAACGAGCGATACTGTGTCCAAAGAATGAACATGCTCGATTGGTTAACGAAGATGTACTCGGGCGTTTAGAAGGTCCAATCTTTACATTTTATTATGTGGATAGTATTAAAGATGATGGTCGTGAAATGGACTACAAAATGATATATTTTTAAAATACATTCATTTATCAATAATCATTAAACTAAAATGCTATGTAATTTATTAATAAATAAGACGCTGTAATTTTATCGATAAAAATAAATACAAAGAAGAATTCGACAGCTGTTTCATTTTTTGTATGTCACTGACAGCTACCATAGACAGTAAAACCAGATTTTTTCACTGAAATTTTGTCTGTCACTGACAGCTACCATAGACACCAAAACCTGATTTTTTTCTCCTCAATGTTGATGAATTCATTATTTTTAAACCAGCCAAACTTAAAAACTCAGAGTTGACAGCATCACAATATTATACAGTAACTGTCAACAAACAAAAAAAGAAATATTGCTTACTTCAAAATACGGCCAATTATCAAATTCTATTAACTTTGTAACAGTAAGGAAATCAATTGTGTTTGTTGCAGAGCAAACACAATTGGCCGCGGGACGACCGTTATTGGCCGCGAAGTGGCCACAATAGCAAAAATGGAAATTTTCCAGATACAATTGGCCGCGAAGCGGCTGACGTAGACATAGGTAAACAATTGTGTTTGCTGCACAGCAAACACAATTGGCCGCGAAGCGGCCACAATAGCTGCCCGCAGGGCCTAGCAGTAAGCAATCGGCGAAGCCGATTGCTTTCCTGCTAGTAACAAATAATTAGCAAAGTGAATGCAAACATGGACCGAAAGCTTCTTAATAATATCCATGACATAGATTAAGATAAGAAAACGTATTAAGATTAAGAATAAACATTCCACCAGCAAGCACAGAGATCTTTAGAGTAAAATAGGAAAAATAATTTAAATAAATCTTTAAATCCACTATGCGGAAAAACCCACCATCATCAACGATATTGTTGGATCAAATTTTGACAAAATCAACGGCAGACTTATTCACTTGTAATTTTTAATTAGTTGGCCATTAATGCGTATGTTCAGCTTAGAAAGATTTATATGTTTGTAGGTATATGGATTTTACAAAATTCAGTAAGTAATGGTCAAATTAAAATATTTCTAAATTTTCCTACGCGGCGCGGTGTACGGTGTGGAAATTGGACTGAAATTGAAATAACGCAAATGTAGAAGCTAGCGAAATTGGATGATCGGTGTTTCCATATAGAAGACTTAGCCATTCAATTTTGTCAAAATTAGACTTTTTAGACAAAATTTGAAACTATTTCTACATATCCAAAATAATAATAATATTTAAAAAATATATTTCTAAATGTTTATATATCATTAATTATACGTATAGTAGGTTCTCAACTTGGCTCGTCACCCCATATTCACAATTCACAAGTAATATTATATAATTTATTTTTTTAAACGTAGGTATACTTTCCTATATTATATGTTTTCCTGCCTAAATTATGGGTAGAAAATGATGTAACAGGAATGTACTGATGGCAATCGTTGTGCACATCGAATTTTGCAGTTTTCTCCAATATTTCTGTAATAAAATAACATCAAATATTATTAATTCGTTTAAGGAAATTAATACTAGTTAAATAAAAATATTTCAACCACGTAGAATAAACCAAGTTAAAATTTCTCTCTCCAAATTGTAGATATTGCACTTTTTAAAGTAATCTGTGATTTATTATTAATATATAATGCACAAATATTGTGGTTAGGCATTTTTATCAAATTTATAATTTACTTGGTTTATATTTTACCTTACTTTTTTCATACTTACCATTTTCATAAAATTCTATTTTGTTCATCATAAAAACTTTTCCTTGACATTCAATTTTTTTTTTTTTTAATAATTAAAGTTTGAAAATACATAAATAATTCTATGACTCAAGTGGTTATAAACAAAGTTAATTATAAATGTACTTAATCTACATATAAGGAAATAAAAACACTTGTATTTAATTCTACATTATTAATTTTTGAGACGCGTTTTGAATTATGAGGTCATTATCAATCGCATTATCCTCATAAGGCATTATCCTCATTAGGCATTAACCTCATAAGGCGAAATGCATCTCAAAAAATTAAAATGCAGAACTAAAAACAACTATTTTTATTTCCATATATATATTTATGGACTTCTATAAACTTAGCTCCGAAACAATAAAAATAAAAAAGTAATTTATTTTTTCATGATGTAATTTTTCTCTTATTTCTTGGTTTTCTTCATTTCCGCGCGTCTATTCATTTCAAAACCTGCGCGTACCTCAATCATTATTTATTAATGCTTAACATAGTAAGATTAATTATTTATTTGTACATTAATCAGTCTTAACTTTGTTTGTGCGGCAAAGCTGCATGTTTTAGCGGTGATAACCGACCAGGTTGCTACCTTCCAGTCTTAACTAAGTATTTCAAATAGTCAGGCGTCGGAAATTCCTCTATTCCTGATTGAAGCACTGCGTTATTTTAATTGCTTTTGAAGTATGAGATGTCGTTAACAACTTGCTTCATGGAGGCAGTTTCAATGCGAAGTGTATCTGCAGCTCGCATTTAACTCTCGCGTAGTCTTCTCGTTCGTCAGTGTGGCCTACCGTAAAAGGATGTCGACTTAATTCCAAGTCCTCTTAATTAATTAAAGCTTTTTTATGCCACGAATACTCGTGTGAAAATGTCATCATTAAAATGTGTTAAAGATATTAAAAGAAGCAGACTATTTTATGTATTTTTGGTAGCATATTTACTATGGTTTGAAATAAAAAATTTGTAAGGTTATTTTATTATTTTTTTAGGTTATAAAAGGTATTTAATTATTGATAAAACTGTCGCATTGATGATTCGTTTCGTACAATTTTACAACAATAATAAATAAACATAGGTACGTAAATTAAATAGAGGATTTAGACTCTTCTAAATATATTTATTGTGTCTAGTAATCAAGATAGTTCAAGGCATCGAGAATTTTTGTACATGAGAGCCAATATTTTAATTAAAAAAACTTTACCTTAAATTTTTTTACAGAAAACACTACATGCTCTTAATACGTGGTATCCATTTACTTGTGTAGCAATACCTTTTTTCTTTTTATATATTCTAGTATCTTATCAAGCTAGGTCTTTTGCAGACGTCATTTATTATTGAGGCAAGACTTGAAGGTAGCAGGAACAGAGAGCATCCGCAAAACACCTGACGAGACCAGATAAATCAAACATTGAAAGATAGCCCACCTGAAGGCTTCAACAAACGAAGGGCGCAAATGAAAAGGTGTTTGAAAGTGGATAAGGCAAAAGTGGTGTCCCAAGAGAGAACAGTGAGGTGTTCTATCCACTCTGACTATCCCAACAGAGAAAAGCCTTTTTTTGGACATTCACAGGGCCTTCATTGGCTGTTCACCTATCGTACGGCTGGCTTAAGAGATCACTTATCATAAATGTAACGTTTACCAATTCCACCCACGATAGACTACTACATCTATGGAATTTTTGGTAAGTTGTATATCTGTATGATTTATTTGCGCACCTTGTTTCATATGTGAGTTGTATTTTACTATCACCACATGTGGTTGATATTAGTCATTCTCATAAACCAGTACAGGTGGTGCCATTGGTAATGAGATATCTATATTTTAATTGAAGTTTTTAAATCAATTTTCTCAAAAAAAAATTGAAAAACATACTGAAAGGAGGGTTGGTATAGTGCGGACTGTCATTCCGCCCTATACCAATGCGGCGGGTATAGGTCGTTCTGATGACGTTGAATATAACTTCAACGAAACTTCGAGAATCTTTTCTCGGAAAAACATGCGGTTCGTTTAAAATATCCGTTACCATTTACAGTTAAATATATTTGATTTATTTGTTTAATCTGTCTGTCTTTCTATAATCGGGTAAGCTGGTTCATAGGTTCGTTTGTTAGATTCCTCTTCAAACGTCCGGTTCACAGTTACTGATATTTGTGATTAGCGCTACTAAATAGATTTTCTCTTGAACTACACCCTATCCGGCTGTTTGTGAAGTTTGTGGTGAAGCAATAGTACGATCTAAATCAATAGCGGAACTCGTAGTTTAGTAATAGTCAATGTTAAATATCGGAATCCAAATTAGATTGTTTGGATTGCAGTACGTAAATTCTGCTAACTCGACTTATTTTACGCTAAAGGATTATAATTTTACCATTTATCTTCATGCGAGGTAGACTCCAAAAGCTTTACATTACTTGTAAAAGAAGTTAACCTCTAAACCCATATAAGCAAACAATACTAGACATTACACATGTCTACAAACCTTTTAAAATTATTTTTTAACTATTATAAATATATTTTTTTAAATTGACACAAAGGACTATGCGCCAAGCAAGCTTGTTTTAAGTTAGTCATTTTAGTGTTTTCTCATTAAGGCTGAAACATTCACTGAAAAAACATATTTCGACTTTTTTTTGAAAATGTGGGATTTTATTATTTATTTATATAAGAAAGTATATGCTACACGATAATTTTTGAAAACGATGACAGATTGATTTAAAAACTGCCTTTTTGACATTTGTCTTACTTTGGAGTTTTTATTTTTGTAAAGTAATTAACTTATTTTTAATGTAAATACTAACTTTAAAGAGTGACTGAAGACTTAAAGTGCATGAAGGAGTATAATATATTGCTAAAATAAAAACGTAAAAATTTGTTTCAAATTTATAACTTTATTAATGTTGAAGATTTTTAAACTATTTAAGTACAGTTTTATTATCATAGCATTAGTTTTATACTTGTATAAAAACATATTATGAGTACATATAAATATTAAAAAACTATTGATTTTTTTTTCAAAGACATTGAAAACGAATTTTGACCGTGGCCTGTCGATTAATGCTTACATTTACATAATTATTTTTAAAAATGTCCAGTTAATTACTTTTATGTAAGAAGAAAGGTGAAACCAAAGTCATGTTCTATAAAAAATGTAGTTTAGCATATATTTAAAATGCATGACAGAAACCCACATTTTCGAAATAAAAAGCTGAAATATGTATTTGCAGTGAATGTCCAGCATTAAATATTTAAATATTATTAAGTTTGTCATGGTTTTGCGATAGTGCGCGATGAAATTAATTTAAGTTTTATTGATAACAAAAAGTCACTGAGCAAACACACAACTTGATCTCTATTCTTTAATTCATAAAAATCGTCACTCGAAAATCTTTCATTTGTCTGCAACAGTACGTTCGTCTTCTAGTATGTATTCATTCGCCCATATATTTCATATATAATTTGATTCTCCTTTTGAATGATAATTATTTATTATTATTTAATTTATTCTACAATCATCACCTTTCATTTCCTCCATTTTTATCGATTTGCCATTGAAGTTATTAAACCGAATTTTTATGCTCTATTGTTGTATGTAATAGTAAATTGCTTACATTATAGCAATATTTATAATAACAAGAGTGCATGAATTTTGAAAATCTGTTTTGCACTGGATATGATAATGCATCATTCTCTCCAGTCGCTGCAACGAAGAATCGTCTTGTACGAGTATTGGGACCAAAATCAGTAACGTACTGTTATGTTCCAGCATTTGATAAGGATATTATCATCTCTGGGGTCGCAAGGTACACGCGCCCTGCACCTGAAGAACTTATCTGTTCACTTCCATAATCTATGTAAGTGCGTATCAGATGCTTCAGCCATGTCAATCTAATTTTAGTTGTATTACATCTCAAACGTGTTTGTTACTGTATTATCCTCAATAAATAATTCACACTTTTACAAGTGTTTCCTTGTGAAATTGAAGCATTGAGAAGAAGAAGAACAACAACCTGAAATCGCTCCCTGCTGTCTATAAAACAATTTGTTCCACTGTAGGGTGTAGCAGTACGATACAAGAATTTGCGATACAAATTCTGTCCCAAGACAGCGTGAAAATTTTCGTAGAGGCGGCAAAGGGTTTTCACTTCAAACGTGTCCGGTTAGAAAATTGTAGGAAACTTATTTAATTTAGCACCATTTTGCTTCGTTCAAATATGGCTCGGGGTTCTTTCTATCGCACGGACAAACAACCGCTGTATCGTTGCCAAGTTGTCTAAGTGCATTTCCTGGTACGGAGGTAATTCTTTTATGTCAGTGGTCTGCGCTGGGGCACTTCTGCAGACACCTCCCCGGCCTGGCTGACATTACCCGTTCCAGGCGGTGGCTTTGAGACCGGAACTCATCCCAAAGAGTAATTACTGTTACCGCGAATTTACAGAGGTGTCGAGCAGCCATGTTGTAGATTAACTTATTGAATGAAGTTTTGTAAATTAAATGCATCATTATAAAGTACTTTTAATGTGACACCGAAAAAACAAACTTTTGGATAATAAAAAACATTTTTTTTTTTTTTTTGTTGATGAAGAAGCCATTGGCTTTGAAACATGTTGATTTTTTTCAATAAATAAGTGGTTTAAACAAAGTTAATTTATATTAATTATAATTATATTACCACAAAATAAATTTACTACATTTGAAGAAGAAGTTTTGGATAATTATTTATGTAACACCACTTTCAGAAAGATTTCACCTCAATGGCGCTTTACACTGTTTAGTCCTACAGTAATTGGACATGGTTAAGCAACAAGGATGCAATCCACAAAAAGTCGCCTTACAAATATTGACTTTTGAAATTTATAATATATTTCTTCTTTGGTTTTAAAATGAATTGAATACATGATTTTTTGTGCAGAATATTAACTTATTTTTTATATAAAATAACTCTTTGTTTAACACCACTTTATTGACTTAAACTAACTAGTTTCACCTCACAGCTGAGCTTTCATCAGGGTAGAATAGTAATTAACCAAAAACAGGTTCACAAGCAATCAAAAAACATTAAGACAAGAAAGAGACAGAACGTCAACTGTGGTGGGGGTTGGGCGAGAGAGAGAGGGTATAGGGGGGTGTAGTTAGCTGGAATGGGATTATATCTAGAATTCGGCTGTGTGATAAATCTAGGTGTTTATTAAGTAAATAGTTTTTAATTATTTTTAATCATTTTTTTATTTCTATATTATTATATGTGTAAAGTAAGCATGGAAATCTTTTTTTGGGTGTTCATAGGGCTTACGACCTATCAAATGGATGATCACGAGGAACTGATTGGACTGAACTCACCGGACTGAATTGTTGAATGTTACATTGTGTAAAGTGATCACTTAATACAATATAACGTTTACTAATTCGACCTATGATAGACTACCATACCTACTTTCCCATATTGATATGATATTGTTCAATTATTATCCTTTTCTCAGGCGCTAATATTATGTATGGAGGACAAATCATTTATGAAATTGTATTTGTAGCTAAAAATAACGAAAAAATTAAAATATACGTACATAACATTGAATTTTCATACATTTTGACTATAAGCATAAGGTTAGAATCATGAAAGCAAAAATCGAAGTTTGTCTCACATTACCTTAAATATTAAACGAAAACTAAAAATAAGGTGCATTCAAAATTAAATAAAATAAATTGAAGTATTTAGAAAGTTTTAATACTTTTTTTTCACTTTATTTTGATTTTTTTGATTATCTAGTTAATGCCCTATTTTTATCAAAATAATGTTTTATCTTTTTATCATCAACTTCATTATTTTATCTTTAGAGGTTTGGATATCATCATGGCGCTTCCATCATGTGCTGCTTCCATTGCTGCATCTGCTCCTTACTCCGTTTCCAAATAAAAAAATTATTAGCGTCATTTGTAACATAGCAGCAATTGGTTCAATATAAATCGCAAGGATGCTTTTATATTCGAATGACCTTTACTGTATTTGCAGTCTGTCAAACTTATATTCACTAAGGTAGGTTGCTCGATACATTCGATGAGCTTGAGAATAGGGCTGGCTTAGAAGGCAGCCGTGTATAAGATATCACTTAATATAATCCTAAAAATTCAATCCTATCATACTCTTACGAGATACATAGTTAATTGATAATAGTAAATTAGATGAATAGTAATTGGAAAGAATTACACGCAATCAACGATTTTACAGAACTTAACACCCTATTCACTAAAAGATTCTAAAATGAGCCACACTTATTTTTACACAACGATTCCCAAAGGTTGTTTTAGCACTGTCTTTTAAGAGTTAATTCGCACTTATTGATGCTGTCTCTATTAGATCACTTCTGGTGAACTCCGTTCAATATTCGCACGTAGAAATTTATTGCTCCAGTATTCTTCCTTTTTTTCGCTAGTATTGCTAGTAGTCACACTGTGTCTGCTTACTTACTAATATCGCGTGTTATATGATGATACTGATCACACTTTTTACACTACGGATCTCGCACTGTTGTCATCACAAACTGAATTGCCTGCGTTTCGTGTCCTTTATAGCTGAATTCCTTAGTCAAAATTGTTTTATAGATAACGAGAAGCCTGTAGAATTTTCTAGGCTCTTCTGACGTGTATTTTACTACCTACTGGAATGTCGTAGAATTCTCTAGAGAGGTAACGCGGTCACGGATGAGTGACCCTGGAATGCGTGCGTGACATCACTGTTATCAGCACTCATTGGGTACGCAGTCCCACTACAATACACATATTCATTAATGTTATGACGTGGAGTTCAGATCCTCATGATCTGAACCCCTCGTCATCACCAGCTAGTTCAATCGGAGAAGAATGGGACTAAACTTACTTCTCTATTTCAATCTCAGGGTCCTTTCGGTGATCTGCGCACTGAACTCTCTCTCTCTCGAGCCGCTCTAGGTGCCTCTCATATTAACAAGTTCAAGTTGCAACAGATTAACAAAAATGGGTTTACATAACAAGACATTTTGTGCATTCAACATAAGCATTTATTCAATAAACTACTGACAATTATCTGTGCCATAAAACGGCGACAACAGGCAAATTCAAAGATAATCTAAATTCGGGTCATTTAAATCTTATATTCTAATTTAAAATAAATTGCCCCTCCGCGACATCGTCGCTGACGGCCGCGATACAAGGGAGAAAGCAGCTTAAACTATATTTTCAAAACTCTACAGGCGGTAGCGCCAGCGCAGATGTCGCGGACGGGAAATCATCAGGTCAGAATTTACATTCAAATAGGATGAGACGCAATTAACACGTACAACAACGCATCCACATGATGCTCAACATGTCCTTATGAATAGGTCACAGATGCTCTTCCAAACCCCGTGCTTCACAAAACTTTACGTCGCCGTGACGCTGAACGGTATGATGGGTACTTGAAATATAGTATGAGATCATATAATACCAGGTCTTTCGGCGTAAGAACGGAACTGTTCCGACAATGCTTATCCCTGCATCACGCCACGATGTACTACATCAGGTCAGGGTGAGACTGGCATCCCCTGGGTCCATGGAAGCTGACTCCTATGCTGCCAAGTGGTCCCCTGCCCTTGTGCTGGACCTCGAGCTCTCCGCAAGCCGCATGCTTGACATCCGAAGATGGATTCACCTTGTGATCCCGTCGTAGGAACCCTCTCAACAGGGTGCGTAGTTTTCACATCTCGTGTGGCAGAGTATCAAAGTCCGAATGACGTCATGTTGCCCTGAATTGACCGATAATGTCGCTAAGTTCGCAAATGTACGGGGTTCTGAAAAGCGCGCACAGTACCTACGTGGACTCGAATAATTTTATCAGCAATATTATGCGCGGTGATTTAAATATTTCTTTTTGTTTTACTGGTCCGCCAAGGAGTGTGACGAACATAATTTATTACTTCACAATGTACATATCAATTATTGTATTAATGATTAATATAAGTAATAAATATAAATATGCATATTTATCAGATTTAAAAATCGTAAATGTCACTGAGCTTACAGTACCGAGATGTGATTTTTTATTTCATCACTGTAAGAGACAGGTTAATTTGATAGAAAATATATTTTATATATTGTCCTCATTTTATCTTCATGGAAACCTATCTAAAAAATCTAGGTATTACCGAAATTCATAAACATTCTCTCTCGAATACAAGTCCTCCTAACAAACAAACGAAGTTATCTCGTGTCTCGTAGGATGAACCGTGAAGGGTGGGGGTTTATTGTCTCCGAATCCTCGAACAAAATATGAGAATCGTAAACTCAATTTCGGTCCGTCGCCATCGACCTGCCGACGAGCCCCGCGAACGAAACGGTGATGCATGGAAAGCGATTTTCTGTGAGCGAGTCCCATATTTAGGCGAGCATTTTTACAAAATAAATTTATATTTGATTTATAGATAATAATTTTCTTCTATTTTATGTAATGAAATTTGCTGCTGGAGTAATACTTCATGGATTCTAACAATGTCTAAAAATTCACTTCGCCTCACGACTTTTCTACCCATTTCTATCCCATTATTTTATTTGTATTTTTACTCCCATTCTTTTAACACGTAGCGTCTGCTTGCTTGTCTGTCGAAAAGACTTTGGATCGATTTTTAACCCTTTTCCCGTGATCCAATCGAGTTTGCAGACAGACTTGTGGTGAAGATAAAAGTGATCTAACAAAATTAATAATCAATATATATATATATATACCCACCGGTGGTGATGGTGGTGGATAGCCCTTGGTGTCACATCGAAAATATGCGAGTTTGGTGGGGGTGGTTGTGCGTGGGTGGGAGTGGGTTACGAAAATGTGCTTTTTAGCACATTGTTTTGTTTTGTTATTGTTTCAAAATAGGCACGCTGACTGTGTCCGGAAAAACCTGTTCTAGAAAGTTCTGGAAGAAGAAGGTTCTAGAATATTCCCAAAAGTTCTATAAGGTTCTAAATTGAGTGGCGGAATGTGTCGGTGTGGTTTAGAAGGTTCCTGTACATTCGAATTTCTTGAAAGTTCTGGAAGGAGAATGTTCTAGAAGGGTCGCGAAAGTTCTATAACGATCCAAACAGTGTTCTAAAAATCTACGCGTGCGAAGCCGCGCGGGCACAGCTAGTTATAGCATAATTTTGGATTTTTCTAAAATTTTTATTACTCCCTTTCGTAGCGTTGCCTGACTCGAGTCCAACGCGTGGGGTAAGCGCCAAACCTGTTTCAACTAGTAATTTGAGAAAGGGAGTATAATAAAGACTTGGTTTTTATTGGTTGGTGTTTTAAATTTTTATTGAGTTCCATATTTCATACAGCCTAATACATGAATTTACAATTGATTTAATATAAAAACAAAAAGGTTCCTTATAGCAATAGTCACTTAATGTTTTTCATATTAAACTTTTTGTACGGAAATTTAAATTAATATTATTTTGACTATAATATGTATTTTGGATAATCTTTGGTGGGTTGTCGAAGATATTGTGGCTTTTGTATATTTAAAAAAATTGTAAAATATTTTTGTTTTTCTTCTGTAGTCTTACATATACTGCAGAAGTCATAGTCTGTAAATAAATATTAAAATAGTCTGTATTCTTATACCGTCACTTCTATTTATCTAAAAACAAAGTGATAGTATGTTAATTGACTAATTAACATACTATCACTCTGTTTTTCGCGGGGGTAGGCAGAATTGAGTGAGGCTTCTCAATGAAGACCATCTTCCAGTATCTGGTTTATCTGGTCATTGTTGATGATTGATTTCTGGTCCCATTTAAATAAAAAATAAAACTATATTCCAGTATGCTGGTGGGAGGGGGGGGGGGGGTTGTGCAGTCCCACACATTCCATATAAGAATACATATTATTAAATTATCAAACATGCGATATACAAAAAAATAAGATGATTTAAATCCGTCATTTGCGTTATACATATTTCTTAGCATTCTCTCCTAATATATTCGTTAAACATTATCTAAGCTTTAATCTTTTTAAAAGGAAGTCATTTTGATACTTCACCTGTCAATGAGAAATTCTGATTTTCTCGAAATTAGTAGTGAAAAATTAAATAATTTTTTAAAATTCATTTAGAGATAACATATATATAATTTGATATTTTTAATAATACGTCTGACATAGGAAATCACAAACAGGCATAAGATGTATCATATATTATAATGCTCTCAGTGACGTATAAATAATATTTGTTTATAAATACGAAAAAATGCCTAATATGTTTCAAAAACGGTTTATATATAATTATTTCTTGAATTGAAAAAATCTTATAAGAGACTTCCATCCACTTTTCTCATATATAAATTTGCTTCGTCTCGGTGAGACTTCTGTAATTTATCCTTAATTAATTAATTATCCCTCTGGGGATAAAATCCAGCAACTGTGTACTTAGAACATACTTTTATATGAAATATTGTTTGAAAAAATTTAAATTATACGTTTCTTTTCATTATGCAACAAACGATAAAAGGGTTATCATTAAAAATAATTAGGATGTCTTGGTTTTAACCTCTATATTTTAACACTTACCGGTTTTGGAACTACCGTTTCTTCTTCGGGGTAAAGTCTACACTAAACATTACAAAATGCAGGCAATTATACGTTAGGGGAAGGTGATAAAGTAGGAGTGAATTGTTTACTGTGGTAAAGGGAAGGGGAAGGAAGGGATAATAAATGGTGGGAAGAGAGAAAAATATACATTCTATGGTGAATGGGAACATTTTTAGGATAAGACTGTAGATTAAATTCTTCTGTTTATTAATTATAGATAAATTTCTATTTAAAGACTTCTTAATTTGTAGGGTCTCTAATTTATCCGTTAATATTTGTTTTCCGGAATTTTTAGTAATGCACAGCTTTTCTGCTTGTATAACATATAGCAATATATTATGAACCTCTCATAATTTTTGGAGACGAGTTAAGTCTGGTAACATAAATCTGAAAATTTTTAAAGCCACAACGGAGAAGTTTGCATAACTTCTGTCAGGTACGATAATATTTCAATTGAAAAAGATTTTTCTGTCAACTCTTCACTAAAAAAAGCTCTTAATAAATTTTAAGTATAATTTTTTAGTTTCGAATTTCAATTTTTAAGTACCTATTGATAAATAAAAAGCAAAAAATTATTATACATGTAATATAAATTTATCTTCTTCTTCTGCCTTGTTGATTCAACGGATGTTGGCTATCATTACTTAATTTTCTCTCGCGGTCCAGAAAAGCTCTGCAGTTAAGTTAAAACTGGTCAAACCATTGTCCTGGGTTTTTAAGCAGTGATGTTCTTCTTCATCCAGGGCCTCTCTTTTCGGAAATCTTTCCCTGCATTATGAGCAGCATGATCTTGTACATTTCTGGATGTCACATGCCCAAGATATTGAAGTTTTCGGATTTTTATCGTTTTAGTTAATTATTTTTCTTTAAAAACTGAGCAAAACAAGTGTTACAAAAATGTAATAAATATTCAAACATCCACCCGACTCTAATCTCTCCCGCTCCTCAAGCCATCCTTTAGTCTTAAGTTTAGTATTAGCTATATTACTGAAGATGATGTGTTAGCGTCGAAAACGTTCTAATTATTAAAAATAAATAGTGAAAATAAACAGTTTTCTTTTTCCGCTTAAACCGCCAAGAGGCCCAATGACAGAAGCGAAAAACATCACAAAACATCCAGGCTTGTAAATCACGCAGATTAGTTGTGACCTCACCGGTAACTGAACCCAGAACCTTCGATCTGAGAAGCCAAAGTCATGCCCACTGGGCTACGAGGGACATTTTGAACATGAGAAAATTTCTAAAAATTATTTAATTTCGTATAGAAAGTTATCTTTTTGATTAAATTCTTTTGGAAAAATCTTTTGAAAACAATACCAATAATGAAATTTTGATAAAATCAAGGATTCAGAATTTTTACATACAAAATTGAGTAGCTTATTGGTGTAGTGGTCACGACGCTCGCCTAGGATTGTGGTTTGTGGTATGATCCCCATTCCAGGACACCAGCAAGTTAATCATATTTTCATAGCACAGGCTTTTGGCTTAGTTTGAAAAAAGTAAGAATATTGATGCGACGTGTATTCCGTATTCGCACTGAACAAATCCTTTTTGCAAATTATTACCTATTGAATTTGTTTTTACATGAGTTCCGTGTTAGTTATTCAACTCTAAATATATTTATTATTTATATTTGCTATTGTGTATACTTCAAATTATATCCTGATAAAGGGACCATTGCCTCCAAAACACGTTGATTGTTCAGTACATAATTGTTTATACAAATTGTTTTGTTTTTATCAATGTGCCACAATTTTTTTTGTTATTATTGAAGAAGTTATTAACGATGTTTTCCTAAATATCCATGTTTTCATTATTTTCGTTGCAACAAAACTGCGGATATTTCCTGTAATGAAAGCACTGCCAACTCCTTTGTAACTAACTGCTGCATCTGATCACAAAAACCCCTTTTGACATCCTAGATGTTGCGTTTTTGTTAAAGAGGCGAGCACATAATATAACGGCGGTATCGGGACGGTTCCTTTTCCGGTACTTGTACCTTTCTGTCCCCATCCTGCAGGAGCATCTCAAAGGAACTTATGTACCTCGCTTCTTTCAGAGGAAATCGCGTGAGCGGATTCTGTTGCTAACCCAACGGAGGCCGAGCCGAACCTATTCTGAATTTATTTCCTACCTTAGTGACGTTATTTTGTTGAATGTTTACAACACATTCGCATAATCAAAATACGTAATTCTCTGTGTAACAATGTCCGTCACTAACGCTTCCAGATGATAAAATAATGAGGTTTAATAATGTATTAGACACTAAAAAAATGTAAAAACTTTATTCTCTATGAAACATGTCCGTCACTACCCATGCTACTAGATGGCGCAAATAATGATGAGGTATAAAATAATAATGAGATATAAAAAGGCAAAAAGCATAACTGGCATGATGACAGTATTAAATAATTGAAGAATGGGTGATTTTAGAGAAGAAAATATTTTGAAAGGATTTAAAAAAATGATCGAGTTTTATCATAAGCTTTGAGATTAATAAGATTTTCAATAAAATAAATGTTTAAAATTCTGCATTCGGCCATTTTAACTGAAACACCGACCAGAGCGAATGACGTCACGCCTTAGTACTGTCATTGTGTATCTTGAACTGTTGTCATAGACACAATGCAATGTTTACTTAGGCTTGACGTCACGTAGACACCATGACACCTTCGGGCGTTTTTGTGCGAAATTAAAAATAGGTAAATTAAAATGCAATTATTTGCGTAAAAACTTAGTTTATCACTTAAATAATGTTATTTTCGGTAATAGTAGACATGTACCTATATTATAGAAGGTTATTTCAAAATCTATCGTCATGACTATTATCTATGTAACAATGTTTGCTACTAGCTCTACCAACACTAGAACGCTACGCTACGCTACGCTGTTCTACGCTATGCTACGCTGTGCTACGCTATTGGCCTACATTTTTGTGGACTTTTTATAGTTGGACAAAATTTCCTTGAACCTTTTGTCATTGCACCCAATGTCAATGGACCTTTTGTCGTTCGGCCAAATGTCAATGGAACTTTGATCGTTTAACCAAATGTCCGTGGACCTTTTGTCGTTAGGTCAAATGTCGGTGGACCTTTTGTCGTTGGACCAAACTTCTGTGGACCTTTTATCGTTGGACCAAGTATTCGTGGACCTTTTGTCGTTGGATAAAGTATTCGTGGACCTTTTGTCGTTGGACCTAGTATTCGTGGATCTTTTTCGTAGGACCAAATCTACGTGGATCTTAAGTCATTGGAACCAATGTCAGTGAGCCTTTTGTCGAAGATTTTTTTTAAAGTTACGGATATTATAGGAAGTTACGGACAGACAAACAGACAGACAACAAAATCATTCATATAGCATATCTAGAACGTCGTCAAGGAAAATACTCTTGTAAATCAAATGCATTTTAAGTCACTGTCCATATTTTGTAATGTTAAATTTGTAGTTAACCCTGAAGAAAAAACGGTGTTTTTTTTTCTGCCAAGTGAATTTTGTATTAGGTTAAATAAAAAAATCACTGAATTATAGTAATACATAACGAAATATATTATTGAAACAGCTCGCATTTGTTCAGTCTCTAGAGGCAGCTGTTAGCTTAAATAAATAAATTGCCACAACAGATTGTGAAAACTTAAATAAAAGGTTTATACATTTTTTATTAAAATTGAAAAATACAAAAACTTCCATTAACAACAACTGCCTACTGCGCAAAAAGTATTGTATTATTCGTCTGTTTTATATTAAATACTTGGCTGTAACAGTAACGGATATCCGCGTTTTTTTTATTATTTATTTGACTGTGAAAATAAATTGTTAAAATAATTATTTATGTAAAAAATTCATCTTCAAAGTTGTGCGATTTTTTTAAGTAAATATAATATTCTGTCCTTCCAATAAAAAAATTATGAAATAAATAACAAAAAATACTTTGACAGGAGAATTTCTATTTTTCCTTGATCGGGTGCGTGATACCTTCTGTTGTAGTATCGCGCTTATCACTTGGTTTGCTTTTAGATATTGTAATATTTGCGAAAATATTCGCAATCCTCCTTCAATTAACACTCCGTTGCTTCTTGATTGTTAATATTAAAGGAAGCGTAATATATTTTTGTATTGTTAATTTAAATAGAAAGATAAACCTAATGTAAAAGAAATAATAAAAATGTTCGCAAGATAAATTGAGATAATATAAAATAGATTTTTTCAAACTGAATTTGTTACGTACACTATCTAAGAGTTGACTAGCTGTAATCCTTCAATAATGACGAAACATTGGTTCGCGTCTTTGCTAAGCCTTAGTATATATTTAAAGCATCTTTTTGGTGGTCTCCGGAGAGGCAGCCGTAGCCACATGCGTTAATCGGCCGGTTTGGGTTTGGTGGCCCGGGACTCAAGTTCCATCTCCGGTCTTTTTTTAGCCGTGAATATGAATGAAATTATGGACGTTACACGAAGTTACGGGGACAGACAGACAGTCGGACGGACAGACAATGACGGGATCAATATGAATAAGATATTTTGAATGATTTGAGGGGTTTATTTATTCTATACTTGCACTCATATGCATGATGATGATACATACACACACTTTAACGGTAAATACATCTTTCACATCTTTTTCTATTTTTATTATTTATCATTATTTTATTTACGCTTCAGCAGGCCAAGAGGCCCAATTACAGAAGCGAAATATATCACAAAACACGCAGGCTTGAGTTAGTCACACATTTTATACTAATTGTGACCTCTTAAACCTCTTGTGAATCCTTGGTGTGAGAAGTCAGTGTCATGCCCACTGGACTACGAGAGCCGCCAATTCTATGTTTTATTACTTTACATCTTATAATTTTTATTAAGGCAATCAAAAACAACTTAACTCCATCTTTGTAGGCAAAACGCCTCCTTTGAAGGAAAATTTGAGAGGAAACAATACATTAATTAGGTCAAAGCAAAGTGTCAATTTTCTTTGAAATAAGAATTAAATTAATGTGTTATCTTTTAATGATAGTAAAAGAAACATAAAATGACAATAAAAGCAATATTAAAGTACCGTGAATGATAAAATAGTAAATTGAAGAACATATTCATATTTGTGACGTTGTAATTTTTCAGAACAAAGTTCTGTGAAGTTTTTGAAACCAAATTAATTAATGAATTAGAAAGACGTACAGAAAAATCTAATCCACGAAAAAATATTTTGGCTACTACCGGGATTTGGTAGGTCACCTCCTTTTCGGGGCCGGTGCTCTGACCACTAAGCTATATGTGTTCTAATGTGTTCATGATTTTAAAATCGGTTGTGTCCAAATAAAATGAATTAATTGTTTAATTCTGGCGTCCATCTAGCGGTAGTATTACAAAGTAATTTGAACTACCGTATCAAATTATTGCTCTATGGACAAAAATAAAAATTCATCAATTAATAAAAATGAGAATTACATATAAGGTCGATATATTCACGGAAATCTACAAGCTCTTCGATATCGAATCCCGGTAGTAGCCAAAATATTTTTTCATGGATTTGATTTTTCTGTATATCTTTCTAATTGATTAATTAATTTTGGTGATAAAATAGTAGTTTGTTAGTCTAAGGTAATTAATGTTAACTAAAGTTAGGTAATTACACATGACTGGTGATCGTGGTCGTGTGCTTGAGCTCGTTCCAAAAAACTTCCCAGTTAGTCTTATTTTTATAGTACTGTAACGAGATGCTAAAAAGAATTACGCGCTTCTGTCACTGGTCACAACACTATCGAAAAATCCAGAATGGCCTAACGAAACTAGAATCTACGTGAATTTTCTCGTAAACACTGGAAAAGTCTAGAATGTTCGATACTTCGATACTCGGATATGAATACGGGGCCAGGACGCACGCGATTTGTTATTGTTTAGCGCGTTTGACAGCGAAAATAAATCGAAGTCAGCCGCGGGCCACGAGGCCAGGGTGGCCAGTCTTGCGATAACTCAGGCGAATAATCTAACAAATTTCTTACATAGCGAAATAAAACAAAGCGAATAATACTTAAAAATTAATGAAATGTTCTAGTGAATGTTAAATAAAGTGTTAAAAGATAATAAAGTGTCTATTTGCGAGTGAAAAATTACGTAATTTAAAGAATAGTGTTAAGTTTAATAGTGTTAAGTGACTTTGTACATAAAATAATTAATTAATCAGTAGTTAATAAATTTCTAATTAAATTCAAGTATTTTTATTCATTCCTCCCACAGCCACGACACGTGACAGTAAAAATATTGATCTGACACATATTCCTTAAACGCATTTTTTTTAAAAGATACAATATCTTTTGATAAAGAAATATTTCTCAACGACACTTGAAAAAGGTCACTTTATGTTTTATCTATACAGCGTGCATGGGAAGATTTAAGAAAGCGGACGAAGCGAAAATGGTGTGCCAGGACAGAAGAATGGGTCACTCTGTCTTCTCTGCCAACCCCTTTGGAAAACGTTGTGATGATTAGTAAGTTACCTAGTTATGTTTTATCTATTTTAGAAGTTAATAAATAAAGCTTTGTGGTTGGTTGGATATAATTATTAATTTTAAAAATTACAAATCTTGCATTAACTATGTTTATTGTTTTTAAGTGTACCAGTTTCGATACCACTGTACCTTTGTCGACACGGACGCACAATACTAGTCAATTTGGTTTATACAAAATTTCATTATTTTTAAAATTATTAATAAATTTTTTTCACTCCAATCAATTAATCGCGAAGCTTTAAAACATAAAATCATGTGATATGATTTGGCTATTTTCATGGATGTAATACAATTAATAAATCATGACCAGACGAATTTAATAGAGAACCCACGAATAGGACAGCTTCAGGTAGAGGTACGTTAATTTACATAATTATGATGTTCAATGAAATGTTTGATATGCAAATCTTAATTACTTGAGTAGGTACTAACAAAGCAAAATTAGGAAACACGATAGAAAGTAATTTATTCTTCCATTCATCTATTCCGTAAATCTAATTCATAACAAAGTTCTAGGACATTTCTATTATTTTTCCCTTTGGAGGTAATTATGTTTTTAATACAATGTTTGTTTTACAAAAACTTTCGAATAGAATCTGCTTAAAATAAATGCCTTACTAGTATTGTAACTTATTGATTGCTTACTGTCAAAACCTTTTGAGTACAATAACACGATTGAGTTCTCTCGAACATTCCATAAAATTTTGGGACGCCCTACAACAATACTTTGGAATTGTCTAGAACACTCCATAAACCTCTCGTAATCTCTGAAAAATTCCGCAGGTCTCTCGGGGCAATTGAGCCGTTGTTGAAGGATTTAGAAGGCGATGTTACCTATAAATACGAGCGCTGTGGAACCACCGTTAGTGATACTAGCGATAATAAATAAAGATGCGTATTACCTGCCGGCGGGCAATAAGTCTTTATACTTGCGAACATTGAACGGAGTTTACTAGAAAGTGATCAAAGCAATAAAAACAGCATGAAATAGAGTGACTTAAGGAAATTTGTAATAATAAGTATGTGAAATATTTTAGAAATATTTTGTGACTATAAATATAAGAAAGACTTTCGGACTCCGATTCTACTCGTGGCCAGTTACTAATTTGCGTGACAAATAAAAGTCTAATTAAATTTTAATTTATTTTTGTGTTTTCATTTGCGACATTTTTTTTTTTTTTTTTTTTTTTTTTTTTTTTTTTTTTTTTTAAATTTATTTTGCATCTTTCCTTTCAACTTTCTAACCACTTTACACACCATCACACTCTTACTCCGCGAGATAGACTAAGAGGATAAAGCGCTACACTGTTTTGTTTATCGTGTTATGCCAAGTCTTTCGCGGACGTTCTTTGTTCCTGTTATCTTGAGCATTTGTTATTTGTTTGAATCATCATATTTAATACTTTTACATTACTGATCTTAGTTTTTTTTTTACATTTTTCTCCTTGATATTGTTCTTGTAGTTTTAATTTGCACTTCTTTTCATTTTTTTGATTCTTTTTTTTACATTTACCTTGCTATTGTGCCAGTGACTAAATTAATAATACTAAATAAAGCCATTAGATGTTCTAAGGCAGTCTAGAGCAACGGCACTAAATTTATTACTGCAATTAGAATAATGCATCTCTCTGCTAAGTCTGAATAAACATTATGGAACTGCATGAAATATTTGTTTCTTTCACTTCGTGTATCATGAACAGTTTCTATATAAATATCCAAAGTTATATTGCGCTACAAATTTTATAAATTGTTAGAAACTTAAAAAAATATATTATTCCTAGAAAAGCTAGTTTAGATAAACAAGTGAAACTCCTACCCATCTCAATACATTATATTTTGGGTTTAAAAGCAAAGGAAACAATATCCAAAAAAATATTTCTAATCAGCGAGGATTAGAATGTATTATAATACATATTACATACATTTATCCCATGCAAAATCATTTCATTTCATCTATAAAATCTCAAAATAAGTATATTTTAAATTTTTTATACCCCGTTTTTTATACCGCCTTTGTTTTTATACCCCGTCATTAATGTATTATGATTTATAAATTGTAACGAGATGCTTAAAAAATTATGCACCCCTATGTTATTTGTTACAACACTATCGAAAAATTGAGATCGGCTAAGGGTGATCTATAACCTTCAGGAAACGTCTAAGACAATTGAGAACAAACACAAACACCTAGAAAAGTCTAGAAACCACGAGAATTTTCTCTTAAATACTAGAACTGTCCAGAAAATATAAAAGTATCAGCTTTTGAATACAAGTACGGATGCCTCGTGGCGGTTCTTGGCGGTCCGTGCGAAGTAGGCTGCAAACCGCGATGGACGGGTTGGCCAGTTGAATAATCGAGCGAAGTTCTTACCTAAGTGATGAAATCAAGCGAATAATCGATTAAAGTTCTTGCCCAAGTGGCGAAATAATCCGGAGCGATTAAGAATGTTAAATAAAGTTTTCATAAAAGAGTGTATATTGCGAAAAAATGTAAATTTAAAGAAAGCGTTAAATTCAGTTCGTTTTAAGTGACTTTGTACATTTTGGTTAATTAGTAATTAATTAATAAATCGCTAATAAATTTCCAGCGTTTTTATTCGTACCTTCCTGTGCTAGCGAACTTGGTAAAAAAATACCTAAAAAATACTTTTACCATCTATGTAGACATAACTAAAATAATTAAGTTAGTTTAATTAGTATTCTCATGTTAATGTATGTGTATACATTGCCTTTATGTTATGGGTACAGATCAATAGGAAAGAAGGAAAAAATGAATGAAATTTTATAATACTTATTTTTAATAAGAAAATTGATGCGCTAATTAAATGCAGCTCCACAAATCTCGGTAATGGGTTGCCCTCATAAATGACTCCACAACTCAACGCTTCCACCCACTGCCGTAGGTTTTCTTCATCTTAAAGTTTTTCTCTAGATGATTTCCTTTTAAATCTGAAATAATAATTCATTGTTTATAAATAAATTAAGAGAATAATGCGCAAGTAAGAAGAAAAAAGTATACTAAATTAATACTTTTTTTAATACATACACGCTACAACGTACCATTAAAAAAATGTACTTAAACAATGTAAGATATATGAAAAGAGATATTATTAACAAATTATTAAGCAAATTATATAAAGTAATAAAAAATTACAAAAAAAAATTCAAATGAATAAACAAATAAAATCAAAAAGCAATAAAACTAAAAGCAAATAAAATAATAGTAAGCAAATCAAGTCTGCAATTCAAGAGACAAACAAAATTACAGCAAAATGAAAAAAATGTAAGCAAGTCAAACAAATCAAATCTGGAACTGAAGAAGCAATAAAATTACGACAAAATAAAATGAAATATGAAATTCAAAAAGCGAAAACAAAAGAAAGATAGGACATCAATAATTATAAACGATCGAATTCGTCCAGAAGAGATTTCTTGTAGGCGGCTAGTGTTTCGAAAAAATATCCGATAGGTAGCCATACTCGTTTCCTAACCTATGGAGCCTTCTAGTAGGTGAGCTATAAAGATAATTTACACTAACATTGTCACAATGAAAAGGTATACTTTGTCTAGTGCTCCTGGGAAGGATGTGATAAAAAATTAGCTGCGTTAGTTCTGATTGTATAACTGTGCATTACTGAACTGTTGTATAACTGAACTATTGTAAAAAATAGAGTAACCGTCATTTCTCAGTTTTTAAAATTAAAAAATATCAAACATTATAATGTCGATCAATTTAGTGCATGCTGTAATTAGAAAAAGATTAATAAACTAGCTGCAACCCGTCAAAATAACGGAGCATTGGTTCGCGTCTTTGCTAAACCTTATAGTATATTTTTACCATCTTTTTGGCGCTCTACGGAGAGGCGGCCGTAGCAACATGCGTTGAACGGCCGATTCGGGTTTGGTGGCCCAGGATTAGAACCCCATCTTCGGTCGTTTTTTAACTATGAATTCGAACGGAATTGCGAAGGTTACACAAAGTTACGGGGGCAGACAGACGGACGGACGGATAGACAACGAAATTACTATGTTTGATTTCAATACAATAACAAGATCCTAGAAAACATATAAAAAGCAAGTAACGGATTGAAAAATATGATTTACAGTATCGAAATAATCAAAAAATAAAATATGTCAATGTAATTATGGATCAATTTTATTTTGTATATTGTTAAAAGTATTTTAAATATTGAAATAAATAAAATAAAATTTAAAAATTGACGTAGATACACCACTCATATAAATGTCGAATAAAGGTGCAAAAATTGTAAAATTAATTAATTATAATTATTATTGTATTCTCCTCCGAAATACGTTTCTTTGTAGATTTTAGAGCGATTGTGAGTAAGCATGTATTATGAAAAGTAAAACAAACTGAAGACATTAAACAATAAATATTTTTTTCCATCTTCCTCACTACTGGGAAAATTCAAACTCATGTAACTAGCAAACGGAATACCAGTGGTCTATAATAATAAAATATTTATTTATTTCTTAAGAGTCATTTAATTTTGTAGATCATCTCAAGACACTTAGTCTTTAGCTCTTTCGGAACAAAATAGTCTTCAGTTTTTTTTTTGTGTGGAAAAATGTATGATTGCTAAACCGCATTTGAAAAGTCGTAATAATCGTGGGACAAGTTTTTATTCTGATTGAATTACTGGACAGTAATATGTCATCACTCAATTGGAAAAACTGAAAAAAATATATAAATTAAAGATTATTGTATGATATATTAAAATCACTCCCGTCCCACATTCCCCTCCATTCGCTATTAATGTATGTTAAATTAAATTTTTAAATTCAGTGGAAAATTTTTAAGATTGTTTTGCTGTTAACTTTTCCCAAAACAAAATAAATAAATAAACACACAAATACACACACTCACACAAACTCACTATTGGACATGTTTTTTCTTATTTTTTATCGATTGTATATATGTGTTTTCTTGTAATTGGCCCAAAACTCTGTACATCAATTATTGTTTTTTTCAAGATTGATTAATTATATGGCTGTAAGAAAACCAATAAATGAAAATAAAAATAAAAAATAAAAATCAGGACTATTACGATAATAATTATTTATTACGAGATATATTTTATATTTCAATTTTAATGTATACATTTAATATTTCCACGTAAAACTCATACTTAAATGTATTCACTGCACGCCCCTAATACGCCTAGCTATAATTATCATGACTCTCGTATGACCTACTCAATTTAAAAAAAATCTGTATTTTTTAATATTTATATTGTGACGTCTCCCGCCCGCGCACATTCTCACAAAGCGCCGGGCGGGGGGCGCGGATCTCTTCAAGATCGGCGCCCTTCAGCGGGCGGGATTCGCACCCACCCGCACAGCCGAGCGGTCTGATCTTGGCTGTATGCGTGCCGCCACACACACACGTACAACCATCCACATGGGTCGCTGATATTCAGAGAGAAAAGGTACAAAATGAGAAGTCTGGTTTTGTCGACAGTAATCTTATATATTTACATGAGAAATTATCAAGAATAAGAATAAGAAGTGCATATTTACATAAAGAGACACAAATATTTACATGACAAATAGGGAGATTTATGCTAGACTTAATTAAACTTAAGTAGGCCTACACTAAACTAACCTTATCTCCATTAACCCCTATACTAAGCCTAAACTATACCTAGATCTGTTACCGTCGTGGGAACTTCCCGCCCGCCCCCCGGGCGGGATACCTCCACAACGCGCTTCAGTGTCATCCAGACACTCAGGCTGCCATCACAGCCTCAGCACCGCTCGTGACTGGAGCCTTCGGACCCCCCGCAATGCAGATCCACGGCGCCCTCCTCCAGTCCATCCTGGTGCTATGTGGGTCCTGGCCACAAAGTGCGCCTCCGGAGCGCCCCACCTACTCGGGTCCTGATAGACATGATGCCACTGCGGCACCTCGGACTCCCGGAAAGACAGCGTTGTCGGGACTAAAGCCCTTATTGCGCTGACCCGGAAGCCTTCCGTTACCTCTGGCTAGAGATATCGGATGCGGAGTGACCCTCCTCCTCCGGCCACCTCCGCGCTTCGTCCTCCTACTCCCTCCGGGAGGTAGCTCGGTATACCAGCTACGATTGTAGCCAGGGTCCAGCAGCGTCCCTCCCACCTCCTCCGGAGGGCGCTCGGTATACCAGCTACTATTGTAGCCAGGGTCCAGCAGCGTCCCTCCCGCCTCCTCCTACTCGAGCCCACCAAGGTAATTAGGTCATCCGTGTTACGGGATGACCCAGAATCTATGGTAGCTCGTTCCCACTCTTTCCGAGTCACCCATGGTAATCAGGTCATCCGTGTTACGGGATGACCCAGAATCTATGGGCGACTCGCTCCTGAGGAGGGCCCAGAAGCCTCCCCCTCCCACTCTGATTTCTTCGGTGTTCTTGCGCGCCTTTTATACAGAATTTTTGGTTTGCATCCCTTTCTTACTGCTGTGATTTTTCGTTAAGGGCTGTCTTGTTCTCACACATTGCATTTTGTGTGTTGCATTTACTTCGGCCGCTTTCTCTTAGCCCTCATAAAAATAATTGTTGCAAAAGAAATATCTTTGCTCTGCACGACATCTTATTATTGTTGACGGAACCCCAGTTTAAGGGGATGAAAAGGTGCCGCTGGCATCGCTGGCGGCGCAAAGTTTTATTGGTGATGGCCGGGGTCTGCTGGCTGTACAACGGTATTCTTCAGAAATATTAAAAATATTTAATTATTAAAAGTAACTTTTGCAGATTTGTTACAATATGTTTATAATATTTTGAATACGTATGTTCAGATTTTTGTAGAACACTATACTGGATTTAATCCTCAGGGGGACATAAGTAAAAAACAACATGAAATAATTTGTGCCAAGTTGACATAAATACAACTTCCAAAAATTTGATAGACGTGGTAGTCTATCGTGGGTGAAAGTGTTGAACAATACATTGTACAAAGAAATCACTTTCATATAAAGATTTTCATACCTACTTTCCTATAAAAAAATAGCTTCTTTTATATTATGATACATTCATAGTATATATTATATGTTGATATAAATGTTTATTTATTTATTTATTTTTGTACATACTGTGCACAGGACCATTGAAAAAGATTATTAGAATACTTAAGAATAAAATGATATTTTAGAATAAAAAAATAGTAGAATACACAAGAAGGTAATCAAAATAATCATCACAATGACAATCAAAATTTAAAAATAAATAAATAAATAAAAATATCCAAAGGAATTTATGTAAAAGAAGTTAATAATATGAGTAGATATAGCATTTGAATGTCTTAATTTGAGCAGCCTTTTTTTTAATTAAAAAAAATCAAACATGATTTTTAACAGGACGATCGTTTTGGCAGATTATGCCATTATCAACTGATAAGCTAAGAACATTTTAGTGAATTATTCATATACAAAAATTATTGGTGATGAAATTAAATATTTATTTTAATGTTGTTTTTACTCAAAATTAAAATGTACCTGCATTTATTATACTATCTTTTGTATTCCCCAATTTATATTATATTGTATAATTTGTATTTATTATTATAAAATTGTTATTTACATTATTATGTATTTTAGAGTAAACATTTAATTAACTCATTCCTTTTAATTGTAAAGCTATATCTGTATCGATTGTTTTTTATTCATATAACTTCCCATAATTTCAGCAATAATTTATGTATATACACTCACTAAAAGATTTCATGTTTACCAGTTCATAATGGCATAATCTATCATAACAATTACCCTTTTTTGAATAAAAAATTTGGACTCTTAAATCGTGTTTGATTTTGTAATTCTATAAATAGAAATGGAGTTCTTCACAATAAATAACGTTAGTTTAAATATTTTTTAATATTTTGCGGCCTTTTTGTGGGAATATTTTACGATATAAAACATGTTAGCCGAATGCACAGAGGCCAAATTTGAGACTGGAATTTGAAATTTATCCCAATATAAATCTGGGTCAACTTGGTGGCTACATATTCGCTCGTGTTAGCTAGTGGCCGAAGGTTCCAGGGTCGTCCGCAATCCCGGGAAAGCCTGGCTTTACCGACACCGATTCACTGATACCTGACACCGCCGAGCAGTCCACCAAACAGAAACTTAATATCAATAACATAACAAAGCTTGCGACACCGACAAATACACGAGCGTGATAACAACAAGAAGAAATACAAGGGCATTAAATTACACAAACCACACGAAAAACGTCATTATAATAGATATTTCTTTAATTATAATTTATAGAAATTAACTTTGTTTACACCACTTTTTTATTGAAACAAATCTAGTATGTTAAGTAGGTACTTTATTATTATTCATTTTGCATATATAACGTTTTTGATATTTTGATTATCTACAATTCGATTTTTTAATTTATTTTGTTAGTATACATTTGTTATCCTGACGAAGGGGCCATGGGCTCTGAAACATGTTGATTTTTTTCAACAAAAAGTGGTGTAAACAAAGTTTATTTCTATAAATTATAATTATTGTGTCAACACAAAATAATTTTGCTGCGTTTGAAGAAGAAATATAATATTTTTATTTAATCACAAAATAATGTAAAAGCTAGTTGAATCCACAAAACGTCTTGCTAGATCAAGATATATATATATATTATAGATGACTCATAGAAACGAAGGGTGCACAAAGTTAAGATACCCATACAGGGTTATTTTTAAACATAAATAACCTCGCAGAACTATATTCCTGCCTTGATTATGAGTCGAAAATTGTCAAGCTATCACGGCTTAATATCAATAACTATGGAGATATGCGACATCAAAGTTTGCATTTTTTAAAAATATTTCTGACTTATTTTTTGTAAAATGTTGGACTATCATAACAATAACTCATATCGATTACGTTAAATTCATTCGTTTCAATTTTAACGTTTTACAAAAAATAAGTCAGAAATACTGAAAAAAAATACAAACTTAAATGTCACACATCTCCTTAACTATTGATACTAGGTCATGATAGCTTCAACATTTTCGACTCATAATCAAAGCAGGATTATAGTCCTGCGAGGTGATTAATATTTTCCAAATAATCTCGTATACCTACATACAACTTCCAAAAATTTGATAGATGTGGTAGTCTATCATAGGCGGATCGGTGAATGTTACATTGTGTAAAGTGATCACGTAAACCACCTGTATAATAGGTCGTAAGTTCTATGAACACGTAAGAAGATTTCCATACCTAATTTTCCATATAAAAAAAGCTTCGCCTCTATGAGATATCTGTAATATCTTCATTAATGAGATACTTATACTATCTTGATTAATGCTTTCCTCCTGGGGATAAAATAAAGCATTGCCTCCTTGAAAAATTTTAATATAATAATAATATTCTGAATCTTGCTAGATATTTGTCCGCAGGTACTTCAATACAGACATCCATATATTTTACAAAATCCTTAATACACATTTTAAAACATCTTAAAAAGTTATTCTTTAATCAACTTATTTGCATTTAATGCGTGCTAATAATGTAAAACGAACAAATGCTAAAGCAACAGTACCTAACAGAATATAAAAGTGTATATACATGAATTTAAAACGCTTCATTATATTTTAAACTATATTATTATATCATTTATCCTAAGTTATAAAAATGACACATCATTATCAGCTTTCTCTTGGTTTCTATTTTTTTATGTTAAAATTTAAAATCTTGGTTATTTATAAACATTATATTTATAAGCCTCCTTTAAAGCTCGTAATAATTAAATACTAATCGCACTACATTCTAACACTAAATATACAATACACATAAATGTATATGTAAAATATACTTAAATGCAAATATACATGTTACTGGAGCGTGCCAGAGACACTTGTAATTGGGATAATGGGCACAGTCTTCACTATAATTTATTATCAGAGTATCATGTACCTATTATCATGTTAGTGTCTCTAATAAAAAAAATTTAAAAAATTAAAAAATTAAAAAAACATACTCTACAATATTTTAAAGTTTTAAATTTTTGACTTATGTCGAAAGTATATTGATACAGTAAATAAAAATGTACACAAATCTTTATATTTGCAGTACGTTGGTTACATTTCCAGTATTTAATATTTAAATTTGTACTTCTTCACGTTAGACCCTTTCGCCGTGGAGGGTTAGAAAGTTAAGGCGGCCGAGAGGGGATGTCCTGGGGTAGATTGTTGGGTAAGAAGTTGGGTAGGTGGGTGGATGAGGAAGCGATTAAATGGCTGCGAAGGACCATAAAATAAAATAGTCTAAGTCCAAAGCTAAGACAGTAAAAGAGGCTGTAAAATGAAAGGGTTGTCTTGTTGACGGCCCTTGCGGTTGGCAGATGGCCATTGGATAAAGATAAGAAATATTGTTAGAAAAATACCCTTAACGTTTTTAGATACCTACGTGTTAATCTTTTTGGATTCAATTTAGTTGTTCTTGGATTAAAACTACTAGATTCAATTTAGCAACATGAAAACGTCAATCACTTTTTATCCAAAGATTCCACAAAAAAATTGTGGAATCGTAAATTGTAAAGCATCAGTGCAAATGGCCGCATCCATTTTTGTACTTTGTGTATTTTGAATTAGATTACGTAAAGATGTTAAAGAGACAAATTTATTTATTGCCTTTAATACAAAATTTTACAGGAGACAGAAAAAACACTTAGTGAAATAATTTTATTTTTATTTTCTAATATTCGTTTGCCAATTATGGACATTTATTTTACGTTTTTTTGGTATATTCACATTGTTAAGGAATCCCAGTGACATTGTCGAATTGTCGGCGTCCGTCGTGTTTGTTACTTCCAGATAATAATAGGTGAATATAGACCCATTTTCCACCTGGTCAATTTTTGAGGTTAATTTTGGCAAGATCGAGTCTGAAATTATCAAAAATTAAATACAACACATGTAACAATAAAATCACTTAATGACCTGATGTATTATATAAATCCTTTATAATAGGAACGCCTTTATATTGTGGTGGTCTGTTCTAGTGGTGATACAAACCGTCCAATATACGTCTTTCACGCCCATCATATAGAGGTCTTAAATATTGGATGTATGTTAACATCTGGTATACAATCAAAATTATATAGTCTAACTGCACAACTTGGGCAGTCAATTGCTTTTGTAATTATAATCTATCATGTGTGTACGACTGTATAAAATTAGTAAAAAAAATTCGCCCCTGGTTTTTTTCGTTTTTTCTTTGCTATGCTAAAAATAGTTAAGAGGTTTCGTTATGTTTAAAAACAGGGGTTTTGCGGCTTAATTTTATTGAGAAACTAAATATAAGCTTGTTACAGAAGCAAAGATGGAATGCTTGTGGGTGCAAAAATGGTCTCTTTATTATTATTATTATTCACGTAATGTAATCTGGAAGATGTCACAGAGAAAATCCGATCAATATTTGATTTTCAGGACTTCATCTCATTAACAACGCAAGACTGGGTTGCTGATTGTATTCATGGTATACTTGCCTTTGATTTTCAGGTCAACCAACAAAAACTAATCCCTGTACACATAACTAAGTACTATCCTGTCAATTTCTTTTGATAAAGAAAAATATTAGGAAATTTAACAAAAGACTCCGTTACCGATATTGGATTTTACAACATTAAATTATAAATATTTATTTATTTATTTATTCATACGCCAATCGGCTATATACATTGATTTTACAAAAATAATAGACTTAAATGAATGGATTAGAAAAATTGCACATATATAAAAAACAATACTAGCATAGTAACAAAATGGTATAATCATATAGGGTTGAGGGTAATTTTAATACTGTGATAACAATCTTTTTGCCGCTGATGAGAATGAGACGTATGATTCATCGAAGAAGTTGATATCAACACAGTGGCTATTCACCAGATTGGCAATCCTATTTCTTGGGCCATTGTACACGTAACTTTTTGTGGATTTAGTGGTTTCTAACAATCTACGCACTCTTAGATCCGGCCTAGCAGTGATAATGCCAAATTGTTCCAGGATCTCGGGCGAGTCTATCTGTCCGTTGACAGATTTGTAGAAGAAGGTCAGATCAGACAATTGTCTTCGAGTGATTAGTTTGCTGATTCTAAATCTGTTATATACGGTCTCAATATCTCCTGGTGATCGTGTACGATAGGCGATGCATTTACATAGTTTGCGTTGTATTCTTTCGAGCTGATTGATTAGTTTATTGGTATACGGCGACCAAATGACAGAACAGTATTCTAAAATCGGTCTCACAAGACTGTCGAATAGTCGTACCAGCGTGTAGACATTGCTGAAGTCCTTCCCAGCTCTAATGATGTAACCAAGAGTCTTGAAAGCTTGTGACGCAACTTTCTCCACGTGGCTTGAGAAATTCAGTTTATGGTCCACAATAACGCCAAGGTCCTTTGCCGAGGTGACTATCGGGAGATGATGATGAGATGAGATAAATTAACGACCGTTAACTGAAATTTATGCACGGATTTGTTTAAAGTACATTTTTTTGAAGCATTTATGACGTTGTGAAACTTTTTTACTTCAAATAAATTAAGAATGCATGCTGCAGTGGAAATCATATTGATGAATTAGACGACACGTAACGTGACGCATCAGTATCTTCAAGAGCCCCCATATCTCGGACAATTTGGATGACAGACGACCAACTCTAAGGAAAAGCTCTACTTTAGCTGCAGAAAGGGTCGTAGATCAAGCATTTCTAGAATACTAAGTTTAAATGGAAATTTGCGGTGGCAGACCATAGTTAGATGCGTGGAACTCTCCTCTTTGCGTAATACGGAGTGGTAAAATCAAAAAAACAGTTTTGTAAAATACCAAAAACGCAGTTTTTCGAATAATCATCACAGCCTAGAGATGAAATTTTCACGGAAATGGTTTACGTAAATTATCGGTTTTTTAATTAATATTTATTTTGCATATTTTCTGTTTTCAACAGGCCGGAATATATCGCACGTAGCTCACGATACGATATAAATACTACGTTATATATTTTGGGCCGCACAGTGACAAAATTTGATGATATCAAACGGTATTAATATTTTAAATTATGTTTTTGAAAGCCTTTAAAGAAAAACGTGTAGGGTAAAGTGCCCACAACAATTCAGTTGTTAAAATATATAAAATTTTAAGAAATCAAATACCTGAAATGTTATTAATAATAGCATATAAAGTTCGTGTTAGTTAAACGCCTCGTATCGATTTTATTTTCTTTAACAAATCATTAAGATTCTTATAAATGATTCATTTTAAAAATTCCATACTTTGACTTATAAAGTAATCCAAAAATAACATTGGCGTGTTATTTAAAAACACATTTTCTTAAAATTATAAACAATCAAGTATTGTGTGTCTGACAACATCCAATGCTGAATGATCATTAATAGTAACAAAACTTTTCCGAAATTATTAAGCCAAATTCAAATCATTTCATAATTAATTATTACCTTGTATTAAAAATTTGTATTTTCAATTTAAATTATATTTTTCCGACAGTTCGCGTATTCAAACATAGGTAGATATTCCTTTTCCCAGTTTCCTGTCTTTTGCACGTCATTTCTTATTTTTCCTGAGATGTTGCTTCTTACTTCTTTAGAAATATATCTTAGAACATATTTTTATTTGAGGCTTAAACAATCTTCCTAGGATGGGCTACATGCCAGTATTAAGTAATTTCTGTTTCAATAATCCTTCAGAACTGTAATAAGGTATTAACTTTTCGCAACCGAGAATTGATTAAAATTATTGGAAAAAGACTTTAGAAAATCAACAATTATGGTTGGTCCAAGGCTCGAGTAAAACTATATCAAGCCGAGTATATCAATCACATTTGTAATAGGTGTTATTATAAATAATATCTTTCGATACGAATCAAAATATTGCATTAAATTGGGTTTTTAACTTAAATTATGTTAAGTTTAGTTATGTAAGTAAATTATGTGAGTTTAATAATAATTTTATATTTTACTATTCAAGTTTAGAGAATAAAAGATTCTCTCAATAGGTGAATTATCAAACTGACTATATTCAAATACAGAAAAAAAACTTTGGTTACGTGGGAATACAAATAATTAACGTGGAATTGATTAAAGTTACGTTGATCAATCACGTAAAGTGATCACTTAAGCCAGTTCATAAGCCTTGCGCCACGCTATAGAGATTTCCATAGATCTAGACATTTTTGCAGATAAATTCCTTGCCTCTAAAACTAATCTGCGCATCAATACGACTAACCTTTGAATCAAAACTTTATGAATTATATATAAACATGTGTGTATGTATGAGTGTGTTTGAACTTGCGTGTATGTATGCATGCGTATATGTGTGTACAAGCATGTCCTCCTTTTCAATGCTTTATGCATTGTCATAACCACATTCATTGCACTCTTTCATTTTCTATTTTGGTACTTTATGTATTGTTAATTTATCTTCTACTTTATTTTAACTTTTGTTTTCACTTAATTTTTGGCACTTAATGAATGTATTGGAAATTTATTTTATTTAGTTCAATTTTTCTTCCGTTACTTTCTTCACCTGTTGCTAATTTTTAAGGTGTTATCTAAATGAGTCGGAGTTATACTGGTGTTAAGATGGTTGTTACCCACGAAACCTGAGTTGTTAAATACAATAATATAATTTAACTTACTTTGAGATAGCATAGTTATCTTTTTCACCTAATTAAATGATCGTCATGAATAATGTGTACAATATTAACGCCAAATCCATGAATATATATTTTTAAATTTATTTATTTAGTAGATAATATATATGATTTATTTAATAACAATGATAACTATCAAATACAGTCAAATTATTATTATATGTTACACCTCACCAAAAGAAATCAAGATTATTGTATGTGGTAAGGGAGAATACAATAAAATATTACATTTTTTGGCTTTCTTCCTTATCTTTTAGTATCTTATCTGTCTTCACTTTAAAGACTATGTTTCGCTTCAAATTCTTGAGGCATTGTGGTATCTTTATTCCAAGGCCACAAGTTCCGCCGATTTTTTTTTGAATTATGTGAGGCGAGGTCTAATACTTCTTTGTATGTCTCATTACATGTCCGAGATATTAAAGATTGTGGATTTACATTGTATTAAAAAAATATTTTTCTTTTAATTCATCTGAACTGTAGCATCTTCATTCGTAACTTCTTTCTTCGTAGATGCACAACTCAAATACTTCAAGTCGACTTACAATTCATCAGTATGTGGTCATGTGTCCAATTTATATAATTTATTTTTTATTATCAACGCCCTAGTAGACTTTCAAATACAAAGATTTTTATACATTCCTAAGAAATGTTTTTTTATAAATAAAAATGAGAAAAAACATTTTTTTAAGTAAGCATTTTGTTAAGCATATGTAAAAAATAAGAAAATCATTATAACATTTTGATAAAAGTATTTAAACAATTATAAGTAAAAACATTTTTTTAATTGAACGACAATAATATATTATAATAATAAATAAAGAATTATAAGAAAAAAATACATTTCAAAAGTAAACAATAATAAGTTAAACACATTAAAAAAAATAAAAGTAACGAAAACTATTTAAATAAAAGTATTTCATATCAAATAAAATAAGCGAAAAGTAAAAATACATAATTAACAAAACACACGCTACTTCAATATAACAATACAAAATAGAAAAAATATTTCCCTCCACTCAATTCACTTAGCTTATTATCCTTAAGCTATTAAAGTATAAATCTTTATTTCAGGTAAGCTACTACAAAGTAAAAATCAACGAGATTCTAAATGTTGTTATCAAGCTGGTGCATTCGCATTATTGGTAAGTTTACAGCATAGTTATTTACCTGGGTGGGTACCTACAAAAAACACTTTGTGTTGTCTCGTTTGTTTTATGTTGTGTTCTGTTAGTATCTATATTAAAGAAGACTTCTCTGAAGAAGTTCTGAGCAGTTTAACATGCTTTTCATAATTTTAAATAGAAATACTATGTCACTGATATTTCTCCTACATGTATGTCTTTTTCTTCAAATGAAGTACAGTTAATTTAATTAAATGATCATAATTTATATAAAGTGTACTCGTACATTATGAAATATTACGTTGCGTACATCTCTTCTTGTGGTATATTCGGGACGGCTGCCTTAAAGATAGTACAAAGGCGCGGCTATAAAACGGAAGAGCGCAAGCTCTCACTCTCTTTCTTAGCGTGCAGTTAGTTAGCACTGGGATTGGTTTAGGGTCAGATGACACAAAGAATTTGAAATACACGGAGAAAATCGAAACCACTTTTTATTAGTATCCGGAGATTTGAGAAACACTATACTTCTGCAGTATATTTATAGTGTGAACGGGCTCCTAAGTGCGAGCAAGTCAACCAATTAGAAGTGCTTCCGTCATTCCTCATTTAGCCATACAGTCGTTTACGCCCGTTTAGCTTTGTAACTGTAAATCTCAAATTATTCAACATTAACCAAATTATACCAACCAGGAGTATAAATAATGCCTCGTTACACTACACGTACATACATCTCGATATGCCATCATTATCTAAACCAACTCTGCCAAAATTCGCAACGTATACAATAATTTGCATATCTCCCATCTCGTTCCAGCAGTGCAAAAGCATCGTGGTGTAAGTGTGAAATATATCACAAAAAATTAAAAAATACTTTTATTTATTTACATGAATAGATGATAGATTTAGTTTAAGTAACGCTCGTTAATGATACGGACGTGACGAAACCGGTAGCGTAATAATCATAACTAAGTAACAGATTGTACATAAGTTTAAACTCACCAAAAAAATATCTAGATGAAAGTAAATCGATTGTATGTACATATGGAAACGAAAGTATACATATTCTTTATCACATCAAATTTGATGTTAAACATAATTATTGTGATATTCTTGTCATGTTCTTCTTTGCGCTGGGTTTCTTCCAATATAAGATCTTGTTGTAGACTCGTAATTTATTGATGGTTTTACATTTTACAGAGATACGGTGATAACAATGAACAATAGCGATCGGTCTCGATATAATGCAAAAAAGTCCCATCACTCGCGCTGCTCGCCATTATATCAATTTACCCTCTCTGTCATGCTCTGTCCCTTTCACGCATCACGACATACGTTCCGCAGTAACAAATTTCATCACTAATATTACCCAGACGCGTGCTTATACCTATTATGTAACTATTTACTTCTTTACTGCGCGTATTAGAGCTACTTAACAAAATAACCACCAACTCATGTGTGTATGTTTCTAGATTGTTATAAAATTACGTAGATTTTATTTCAATAAAAATATGAAAGCGTTCACTCGTAGCTTATTTAGAAAAGTTGTCGTGAAGGAAAACTTTAAGTGATTTAACTAGTCTGTTTAAAATTATAAACGGTATGTTGGTCTCCCCTGTTATTACAAATGATTACTTAAAAGAAAACCTGCGAAACATCGCGACAGGGTAAGCTATTTTATCTACGTTATCAGCTTACGAACTGTATTATAAATTCACTTATTACAAATATTGCTTCGCCTAGGCTCAACAATATGGCTCTGTTGACATATTTAATGCTCAGACACTCCTTAAATATAAAAAAAATCTACTTATCTTCATTTTTATTGCTAGCCTACGTACTAAATCTATTGTATTATTGTATTTATATTATTGAAATTCTTTCATTCTTTCAAATTTTCTTCTTATGTACTAAGATATGCTATTTGGTCACTTTTAATTTTATATTGTAACGAGATGATGAATCGGAAGGATTTACGAACTATCGAAATCTCTCGAAATTTCTCGAAGATTCCTCAAAACTCTGGAGTCGACCAGTGCATTCTCGTAAACACTGGAAAAGTCTCGTACTTTAACTGTAGAAATGTAAAGAAACTTAGCGAAGGATCGCGAAACCAACACGTTCTGTATAAAAGGCGAAGCAAGCGCCGCGCGGAGAGTCATTGTTCAGTTCAGTCATTGGCCAGCTCATTGTAAACCAAGTTCGTATGTCGGGAGAAGTACCTACGTACGAAAATTGAACGGAGTACTCTCGAAAGTGATCGAAGCGATAGAAACAGCGTAATTATTATGAAAAAGGAACAGTGTGGATAATAAATATGTGAAATATTCTAAACATATTTTACTGTAATAACTGTAAATTTAAGAACGGTGCTCCGAATTAATTCAGATCTTGTGACTTTTTAGTAAGTTAATAAAAACTTTAAGTTAGTTTTAGAGCCTTAATTTGCCTCCATTTATCATAATGTTACATAAAAGCCCATTTCAAGGCGTGTTTAATTTAAAAATAAATAAATAAATATTTTTGGGAGAATATAAATTGTACATTTTCTGGCATCCTGGCAAGGCTAGTGACTTGCAAACACTCGTCAGCGCACGTGACTCCTGGAATCGGACAAGCTCGCCATCAGCAAGATGGATCTTCAAACTTTTATCTCCAACCATAGTCAGCTCTGCATTATTTGTCTAAATGTCTGACATTTGTATTTTATTGGGAAAGTTACGGCATTAAACGACAGAGGTACATATTTACATTATACAAACAAGTAAAGGACAAACAACTTTCTTAAAGGACATTTTTGAGATTCAGGCCAAACACATAAGCATGAGATTATTGATTTATGTTTATTAAAGTTAATGGTTTTATCTATTCGATATATCAATGTTTTCAAAAATCTTTTTATTGATAAAAATAATCACATTTTTTTCCGATTTTAAGTAAATTCTCGACGAAATTCTTCCTATGCATTGCATTTACGGGTAATTTTACAAATTTTAATGCGTATTGTATTGAATTAAGGAATAAACGTAGTAAATATATTGACATTAAAATTTGAAAAAAAAAACGAAAATGGTGGTTAGATATTTTCTTCTGTGTATATTTTTCTGGGATATTGTTTTTGCGGTTAGGTATATTTTGATACCCTCTTTATTATCGCTTATTAACGCTTTTGACATAACTCCGTTCAACCAGCATACCTAAATAAGCACTTCGCTTAATTTATTATCGCTCGGTTTACACTTGCGCTGGCCATCCGAACGCTACGCTTTGTCGCTAATATCACGCCGGTTCAAACATAATCACATAATAAACATAATCAGCCGCGGCGCTGGCTCCGCCTTTTATACGAATGACGTTGGTTTTTCGAACCTCCTAAATTATTATATACAATTCTAGTATTTATGATAATGTTCCCGCCACTTTCAACATTTGTAGATATTTTCCGAATATTGTAGATAATTTTATAGTATATTATGGTGTTCTAGTGTTCAAATATTAGGTACCAAGCACATATTTCAACAATTTTGAACTATTACACTTGGCAACGCCTACACGATCGCTAACATTCATAAACCTTTGTGTAGGCGTGCTGTCAAGAATTTTATGACAAATTTGATTGATTATGTATTAAAACTTTTCTGGGAATATCAACTGCGCCTTAACTCGATCCTATTCTTTTAACAATATTTACCTTTAAATTGGCTGTAGTCAGTTCGTTTTGTGTGAAGTCTTGAAAAGACAGTCTGATATAAAGTTTTACACTTATAATCACTTTTAAACATAAAAACTCTTTTAACTTTTTTATGAATGTAGTGTCTTCATCATTAAAAATTTATTTTGCTTCTAATTCTTCTTCTTTCTATGTCCTATTCGTTCAACGGACATTGGCTATCTTGTTCGCTATAAGTACTTTATGTACTGTAACCATTACTGTATCTTGTTCGCTATAAGTACTTTATTTACTGTAACTATTACTGTAACCCGGACACAAACAGCCGAAACGACGCCCTTCGAAATCTCGGTATACTTCGGTCTGCGCGGTTGCCGCAGGTCTGCAGTAACGTACAGACGCAAGCAGTGTGAGATGATCCCGCGCATACATTTACGTCAATTTATTTATGGCACCCCAAACCCTAAAGAGTCAGTCAATGAGCAGCCCTGGTGCGTGTTTAACCAAGTTTAAGTACCAAGTGGCCGTAGGTATTTATTTGAAGGACACTGCCGAGACAACATACTGTATACTTTACTATACTGTGACCCGGAACTGCTCTAAATTAAGCTGCGTTCAAAGGCTAATTACGCTTTAGAAATTATCTTTAGAAAAAAAAAAGAAATTATATGTCGTTACTCAGTTGAAGATTTATGCCATAATAGACGAATCAATAGGTATCAGAATATATTTTGCTTGACGTAAAAAAACTACTCACTTCTACTACTGGTTAATTATGCAGCGCGCCAGCTCAAAGGTTAATAACACGCTTCAATAATAATAATAGTAAGAAAAATAAAATAAATAATACAATATTCTTTAAGTAGTACATTTGACTAACCAAAATGCTAGTGATGTAAATTATGGGGTCCTTCAAAAGCAGTTATTTGAATTGCAGCATCCTGCAGGTGGGTAGGTACCTACCGCCGATTCAAAGCGGTTTAAACCGGCTAAACAGACATGGCAGCACTGTCAACAAAGCATCATATGACGCCGTATTGCGTTTAACGGCCGTGAATCAAGGCTGTTTCGGTTTTACACTGCATTATTCATGGCGACAAAACAAAGCCTAGTTGTATGCAGTCACAAGGACTTGTCGAATAAACCACAAAACATCCGGTTTTCAATTGAAGTCGTCTACTAAAGCCTTTTGATGGCTGGTGCACGAGCGTGCATTATTTGGGACAAAGGTTTGCATGCAGAATTTTTAGGAATTCGACAATTAATTTTTTTGAGGATTTTTACACAATATGCTATGAACATTATAACGCAGAAAGCAACCAGTCCAAAATTTTTAAAAATAGGTTTTGTTTTTATTAAACACGGTACCTTAGGTCAATAATTGTAACCCCAGTTTTCTTCAGGAAAAAAAAGTAACCCGTAAAAACCAAGTTCTTATTATACTCCCTTTCTTTGTAAAATATAACAACAATTAAAGACGAATTAATATAACATAACACTAAACTTACAGTAATTTAATATATTTCTAAAATGTCAGATGTTTTGAGCTTTGATAAGACACTTCATGCTTTGAAAATTAAATTCTATATACATTTGTCAGTCAATTTAGATTTTCGACATTCGTGGTGAAGTAACTATTATGCATACCGACGGAGTGATTCAAATTTAGAAAATATTCCGCGACGTTATCGGGCCGCCGCGCCGTAATCAAACTTTTCTAATGATTCCAATTTAAAAAGGCAATAAAATTTCTAAAAATCCGAAATTATTCTATAATTTTTAATTTTTTTAACGAAAATTTGATAGATCTTCTTGATCGTCGCCACGAATCTACTTGCCATGTTTCAGCTCGATTGGATCACGGGAAAAGGGTCAAAAATCGATCGAAAGTTTTAGTTGACGGCAAGCAAGCAGACGCCACGAAGGGTGTAAAAATAGATATTTCACCGAGGATGATGGATAATAGTAAATTTGATGAAATACGACAACTCCAAAGCGCGGTATACGAAAAAAACACGACGTCAAATCCCGGTGAGATTGCAAAATCATTTTTACTAACATTGAAATTCGTTTTGATTTAATTGTGAATCGAGCCACGACTCGTTTTAATATACTACAATAATAATTAAATGAGATTTATAACGTCTTTTGTTGCGTCGAAAGAGAAATGTGTAACAGGCTTACCAGAGATCGTCTCTTTAGTACGGTGTTGTTTGATATCCTTAATTGGCGCAATATTTTATGAAAATCTCGCATTGTTCTTGTTGGGTATGGACTTAAGTGGAATTAAAATTTTCATAATTTGACAATGAAGTCTTTATTTTACCGTTAGAAATTGGTAGCGAACGAGATAGGTAACGCATTTTGTTTTCTAGGCGTAGATAAAAGTATTCTTTACGCCTGTGTCAGAATTTTATGCGAAACTATTAAGTTAAAGTAAATATTGGCATTGCATTTACATTAAAGCCCAGCTTTACTAACATAACACTTATTATTGAGGGTCTAATATGGTTGGAGTCGCACCATGCATACTTGGCGTTGCTGAAAATACTATGACGGAGTGCGTAGTATACCATTTTTGGAAGACTGAGATTCATGAAGCTGTGTGGAGATTCGAATGTATGTATCGGTTTTCTAACTCTGGAGCTTGAATATTCAATGTGCGGAGCCTTTTGTTCATTATGTATATGTAGTCTTTCTTGTGTTTGTATTATATTTCATACGTGCATTATTTAAATTTTATTTCTAATATGTATTATTTCTAATGTCTTAACTTATAAAAAAAATTGTACTGGTAGTTTCTTTAGAACAGATCTTTTCTAGTGAAGCAACTACCTTCATTTATATGGATACAATGACATGAAATAAATAAATAAATATAAATAAATAACAATAAATAAATACTATCTAATGAATAGATAAATTTGAAGAGAAAATCATTTCTCGTATGAACGGCGTGTCGATAGCTATCAAGGGCACAGCCTTGATTATGGGCCCTGTAATAGGATCCACAGCGTTGACCAGAGAGTACTATTACACTTGACAGAAAAGTCCAGAAAACCATCTACACCAGACATCATGAAAATATTTGACTTTTCGGTCGGTATATTGATAAGTCGGTAATGTCAAAATTATAATTTGTGGCAAAATTATATGTGGGGCATAAAAGCAATTCCAAAAAATTAAAAATATGTTTTGAATGCAGTTACCGACGATTACTTATTATTACATTATTACACTGAATTTTAGATTCAATGTATCTATCCTATTATTATTACACTGAATTCTAGATTCAATGCATCTCTCGAATTCAGCATATTGTAAATAAATAATCTTCGATGACTGCATTTTATATAATTTTAAGTATATAGGTGCCTTTGTTTTTTTACCCCACATATGATATTCGTGCTTTTCTGGTTGATTAGTCTAAGAATGTGCATTGAACTATGAAAAAAAATTTTTTTTTAAAATTTATTATTAAATTTATACATATTTTCTATTATAATAGATCGTGCCAAGCATTATACAGCTTGTCGGCACGTTTCTTTTTCTTTTTCTAGGTTTACTAAGTGAAAATTCCTAGGTTAGTATATAAGATTTTGACACAAGTATTTATGTATATAAAAAGAGTGATAACATTGTTCTAGGTGATTTGAAAATTCTGAATAATTGGTATTATTTAGACATCTCAAATATTCATCTTCTCTTGTTATAAAATTTCTTATAAATATAGTTTAAATTCTTTCAATTCAATTGATGAATGCCTAATTTTATCATTAAGTCAAAGGTAAATCGTTGCTTAAAATATATATTTTTACTTACTGAATTAGAAGTGATTAATTAACAAATATTAATTTTCTCCATTGTTTCCGATTGTCATTTAAGATTTTGAAATATTTTTTATTATCCTTTATTCAATGTGCTTTCAATTAATTTGGGGCAATAACCACAATCAAAGTGTTTATTATTTTATTTATAAAATGGTGTCACATAGTGAATTAAGAAAATTTAAAAAAATATATATTTAATTCATTCAGATGCTTTTCGCGAGCATCGTATCTCAGTTTATTGACCATCTTGAAATATTTAACTGTTTTAAGTACACGACTCTGCTTTCTGAAGCGTCTAAGTATTGGCACTTAGTATAAAATTACCCCGTTGAGACGAAAGCCCCCTTAGCATCACGGATAATCTTGATCCCTTTTGAATTGCCGCATTCAAAGTAACTCGCCGTTTCGAAGCGCCCTCGATCGTCGCGGCGGAGTTTTGAGATTGAAACAAATAGAAATGGATTTGGAAGTTCCATTCTGCGAAAAAGGCTCTTTGGGCACGGTTTGAGATTTGTGCATTTGCATTTCTAATGGAAGCAAATATCCCATCTGTGGAGGCTGGGTTTGTGTACCGAGATTGGATCTTTGTGTTGACTTTAACTGATTATTTCGACTCTCGAACGCCGCTCAAAACCGGCGCCGAGGACGTGAAACTTTCGCGCCAACGTGCGGTGATGTCTGTGACGTAATTAAGGCCAGGATACTGAGCTTAATGAAACTCGTCTTCATTCCGTGACAACTGCACGTAATGCAAATGCGAGCAAGACAGCACACAGACGATTACACACGTGGTCTACAGCCACGACGTTGTATTAATCTAACCTTACACAACCTAACCCGACTTCGGAGTCTAGTTAGGGAAAAACATTAATAATAATAATAATAATATAATAATAATAGAATAATAATAGGCAAAACAAAAGCAGGAAAATCCCGACTAATTTGCAACGGATTAAAACTATACAACGACCTACCACAACAGACCAAACAACTGACCACTGACAAATTCAAAACAGATTCAAAACAAAAATGCTAAAACTCGGCCAACTATAAAAAAATGACTTTGTATCTAAATCATATTATTATTATATTACTATATTGAATCATGTGTTATGTTATCCATAAACCTTTTAGGTTTCTATTATATTTTAAATAAAAATAAAAATTAAGTAATTTTGTACGTTTGTTTAACCAATTAATCAGTAATCAATAAATCCTGTATTAAGTTCCAGCGTTTCATTTATTCCTCTCGCAGCCACGACAGGTGACAATATAATGACAAATATACAATATCTTAAGTGTGTAAATTTATTAAAGTTAATTGTATTAACTCTAGAATAAGTCGGTACTGTGCATACGGTGACCGTACCTAGTGAATCTGCAGTAAAATGTCTAGAGTTCTAGAGGGTCTATTATTAGAATTTTTACCTTCTGTGGTGGACGGGCACCTGCTGACATCTAGCGGCGCGAACGGAAATTGACACATCAAAACGGAGACGTCACTGGGTCGGACGGTAAATACCTTACCGGATTGGCCGGCAGGGGAACAACAAATAATAATAATTTAAATTATTTTTTTATCAAAACCATATTTTTTTTATAAGTTTTATTTTATGTATTAAAGATATATATTTCAAAAATCAATACACAAATTTTATAAAAAAAAATATTATTAAATGGGTGAGATACATTGTCTTAGTTGATTTTGGAAAAATGGATTTAGCGGTGACCACTCGTTTATAGATTTTGATCATATGATATAAAAAAATGAAATTGATGAATATTTCATATCTTTGGACGAAGGATTTTGACAAGTATTATTGGCTAAAAAATGACAAAGGTTTAAACTGAATATTTCGAATTCACGCTAAAAATTGTCATTTTTTTGTTGGATTGAAGATAATCCTAAAAAAAATCCTACGTTAGTTTCTAAGATATTTTGATTACTGATTTGGAATAAAAATATAATTTTGGGAAAACGTGCTTAAAGAGTTGTTTACACTACGATAAAATGCTTACTTGAAATTTTCTGGGAACTACGTTAATATTTGTTGTACTGATTTAAAATTTTCAGAAGATGTTCTCGAAATCTAATTTATATTTGTTCGGAAAACGAACAGCTAACAATAATTATAGTAAATATAAAGAATGGTAAACATAAAATCTAATTATAGATTTTCAACGGTAGTAACAGCATAACGTATTTGCGTAGTAATATCTTTAGAAATGTAATCAACAATTGAAAACACTGACCAGAAATTACCCCATGATCAACATAATCGATCTAGTTTAAATATCTTAATCTATCTTTTAGAGTAAATACGTGACGAAGAAAAAACCAATTTGAATAAAACAATTGCGTAGACATTTCATTGCTCAATATATTACTATAGATGTGTCGCAGAGACGAAATTAAACTTTTATGGGAAAAAGATATGGAAGTCTTTGGGTGTTCATAGGGCTTATGACCTATCATAGGGCTTATGACCTATCGAGTGATCACTTTACACAATATAAGGTTCACCATTCCACCCATTATAGACTACCACGTCTATCAAATTTTTTGGAAGTTGAATATGTGTTGTAATAATCCTAGGTGCGACCGGCATCCAAAGTGACCAGCTCACATAAGTCACAGTCCCCGGGCCATCCTATAAAGACTTCCATACACCTTTAACATTTTAATTTATAATTAAATTAGCTTACTAGCCCATTAAAACAGCTTCATCTCTATGAAACTTTTATAATTTATCTTCATTAATGCATATATTTTTATTTTTATTTTAACTCTTCAACAGGCTACGAGACCCAATTATAGATGCAAACTACATCACAAAAACATACAAGCTTGAGTGATTCATAAATCAGTATATTCTGATGTTCTGTTCTGTATTCTGGTGTATATCATTTATACAAATAAAGTTATCACAAAGTCATTTTGCAATTATTGATGAAAATAATTTTTGTCTGAACTACTTTTTAATTTTTTTGACATTCGAGGCTTGAAAAGAGCATTGCGTATTTCAATAGTGATTTATGCAATCAAATCTTCTTTCTACATAAGTGCCTGGCATTTCAAAACGACAAAGCAATGTTTAATATCAATTGTTGTAACCCACTACAATAGAGTTTCCACAGGTATTTTGGATGCCTACCACTTCATCACACAGCGCTTTAGTGCGGTTAGATTTCCTGGTATTCTATTAACCGAACACCCAAATAGTTGTAATTCCGATGAGACCCAACTCGATCGTATTGAACTTCAACGGAAAATCACCATCAAAAGTAGCTATGCAAAGAAAAGCTTACAATGCCTTTCACTTCATTAATTAATATAAATATTTGGTTTTGCTTGTTTTCGACATCTCTTGTGAAAATAATGGGTCCAAAAAATAAGAGTGGTAACTGCACTTTTTAAAAATTATTTTCACTTCAATCATCAATGACAAAAATATTCTCAAAAATAAGTTATTTCGTCTGTCTGTCCATCCGTTTGTCCTTTCCCCGTAACTTCCTTAGAATTCACAGCTAAAAACGAAATTAAACGGCCGGAGATGGTGCTCGAAAACCGGGCCAGCAAACCCAAACCGGCCGCTCAACGCATGTTGCTACGGCTGCTTCTCTATGGACCGCCAAGAAATACTATAAATATATACTAGAGCTAATCAAAGACGCGAACTAATGTTCCATCATTTTTGATGGGTTGCAGCTAGTAATATATAAAATATATATTTTAATATAATCAATGAAAATATATTTTTCATGCCTTACATATTGAAAATGGCGATATATTTCAAGGCCAATGGTGTTTTCGTCAGAATACAATGTATACTTAACAAATTATAAACCTAAAATTGAAGTGCGATGGTAAAAAATTTAAAAAATATATGGAAAATGGACAATTAAATAAGAACACACATGAAAACAAATTAACAAGATAAAGATATATATTTTAACAATGTTATGATTATTAATGTTGTTGAGAATATTATGTTCCAATGTTTTAAATTCGTTAGGTTGAACCAAACGAATTTAAAACATTGGACAAAATAAAATGGCATTTGGCTGGCCACATTTCTCGGAGGATGGACAATCGCTAGACGGAAGCACTAATTCATTGCTACCGGAAGGGAATGAAAGATCGACTTGAAATAATCGAACTAAATGGACAGAAAAAGAGACACTTAAAGAGACTGCGATAATTCTACGTGTAGATACTCGGTTTGGTAGGACATCGCAAATAATACAACTCGTGTTTTAACACGGCTTTATAGAAAGCTTTCTACGAGCTTCTATATATTCGGAGCTATCCGGAGTCTGTCCGACGCATGCGATTCAGCATCGTCTGTCGAGTGAGGGAGATGGCTACATACACATCTCACAGACACCATTATCAAAAAGCGGATAAAAAAGGGGTAAATTTGTCTACAGCCGTCCTGGTTACAATCTTCTTCTTCTTTTTCTTCAGTTTTCTTTTCTCCACTGCCTATTCCAACTTCTTTCACTCATCTATGTCTTGACTCCTCCACCCACCGGTGGGTATGGTGGTGGAGAGCCCTTGGTGTCACATCGAAAATATGCGAGTTTGGTGGGGGTGGCTGAGCGTGGGTGGGAGTGGGTGCCAAAAATGTGCTTTCTGTCACATTGTTTTGTTCTGGGAAGGCCGCAAATGCTTCAGATTGTTTCAAAATAGGTACGCTGACTGTCGGTGAATCTAGAACGTTCCGGAATAATTTGCTCTAGAAAGTTCTGGAAGGAGAAGGTTCAAGAAAATTCCCGAAAGTTCTATAAGGTTCTAAACTGAGTGGCGGAATGTGTCGGTGTGTCTAAAAGTTTCCTGTACATTCGATAAATTTCTTGAAAGTTCTGGAAGGAAAATGTTCTAGAAAGTTCGCGAAAGTTCTATGACGATCCAAACAGTGTACTAAAAATCTACGCTTGCGAAGCCGCGCGGGCACAGCTAGTATTATATAAATAGAGAAATATTGGAAAAAAGCAAAAGTGAGAAATACAATAAAAATATATATGGATCCCGTAGCCGGGATGGGCAGTTTCATGCATAAAGCAGCTAAGAAAATCCCCTCTGGACGAAGCCCACCGGGAAGCCTACCGAAAATATGGAGGAATAGCTGGATCTCGTCATCCCAGGAGGTGTAGTTTTCTGTACCACAGATCGATAGATCTAATCAAAGAAAATGAGTAGAAGACGGAGAAATATTTTAGACCCGCAACAATTTACACTATAAGAAAGATTTTTAATACAATGAAGAAGCGTATTTTTTTTTTTTTATTTAAAAAAATAGAGATGCGACCACGGAATACGTGTCACATCAATATTCTTACTATTTTCAAACTGAGCTAAATGCTTGTGATATGAAAATAGGACTAACTTGCTGGTCTGGAGTGAGGTTCGAACCCGCGACCTTTGGCTTTATAGGCTGGACTCATTTAAATATTCGCACGTGCATACACCTGATTTGATTGTGTGGTGTGTGATCGCACATGGTCGCACGTGATAAATCTGAGTGAAAAAAATCTTCTATATACCCAATAAGCGAATTGCGGTGCAGGAGCTTCAATTGTAGATATTTTTGGTATCGTCTTGATTCCTTTTGATGGCTGCGAAAAAAATCAAAACAATTTTAATGATTAAAAAATTACATCATTAATATAGTAAAAAAGTAAATTAATATGTTTGTTAAACACTTTTTTGCAATATTTAAAAAGTATTAAGAATATATTCCAAAAGAATCCGCAAGTTATTTTAGTAATAAATATATTTTTTTCCCTGACAGTGTGTTCATAGTTTATTTTTTTTAATAGAGATACGAACACGGAATACGTGTCGCATCAGTATTCTAAATTTTTCAAACTAAGTTAGAAGGTTGTGCTATGAAAATAGGACTAACTTTCTTGTGTCCTGGAAAGGAAATCGAACCACCAACTACCAGATCACTAGGCGATCGTCATGACCACTTCACTAACAAGCTACTCATTAATTTTAATACGTATTTTTTACCAAACTTACATTTGTTTCACCTGTTTGTCTGAACGGAATATTATAATCGACTTTTCATCCGATTTCCAATGTCCATTCGAGCTGAACATCTTCACAAAGATGTATTCTTGACGACGATACATTAATCAATTTCAGATTTACTAATTAATCAAAATTTTATGAGGGAAATTAGTTAATAGGCTCACCAAAAGATGTTGTTACCTGCCGAAGTGATTTTGCAAGCTGAATAATAATATTACGATTTAAAAGGACAAAATTATTTTTCATTTTTTTTTTAAACCACGCTTACATTTAAATGTACAATGAAGTAAAAAATTATTTTTTGCCCAAAAATATTTGACTGATTTTCCGTGAGTCAAGTATTTTTATAGTCTTCTAATTAACTGTATGAGATAGATCTGGGGACAAGGAACAAATTTATAAATCAATTAGAAAATACTTTTTCCTGGATTCGAACCAATGGACCTCCACTCTATAACGGGAATGGCGCGTTATCCAATTTCGCCGTGGCAGCTTGGTAAATTAACGTTATAGTTTTGGAAAGGTAAAATTTCCTTAACATGTTTTTGAAGACAGTAATGGTATGCGATGATGTGATTTGTACATAGTCTAGCTTAGTAGGTTCGAACGGTGAGCTGAAGTTAATATGAATGGAAATGGATAGAGAAGTACTGGAAAGCCATCAATAGACAGAAAACTGATTTAAAATTTCAGGTACTGAGTGAGGGAGGATTGAAAAGAACATTACTAAGTAGAGATAAAAGACGAATATTACGGTGTTGTCGGATAAAAGGAGAAGATTGTGAAAAGACGGGATGTGATTTTTTGAGATTGAAGAAGGAGCGCAAACATACGGTTTGAAAGTAGGTATTACAGTTTATTGAGATGCTCCATTTCACATCCAGATAACACACATCAGCATAATTGAGCAGCGAAAGAAGTAAGGATTGCGTTATTTTTTTTTTACAGTGAATTTTATGAAAGCAAAATCCCAATAAGAATAATTTCGTTGTCTGTCCGTAACTTCATGTTACTGTAATTTTTTTCTTCGATTTTTTTATTTTACTTTTTTGAGAATGATGAAAATTCCACAAACATCTGGTCCAAAGACGAGATCCACGAACTTTCGGTACAACGACAGAAGATCCACGGGAATTTGTCTAAATCTAAAATGTTCACGACAAAAATCCCACGCGACAAAATTCTTTTTTAAGAATTCCAATGATAATAATTTCGTTTTATGTCTGTCCGTAACTGTCGTTTTATGTAACGTCCGTAACTTTTTTTATTGACAGATAAATACCTATTCTTTGGGAAACAACATGTAAACGCACGTCATTATTAACGGGCATTTTACGACTTGATTAAACGTGACTGTGAAGTACAAAAATTATGTCATACCATTTTTTCTTGTATTGCGTTTAATGCCTTGTTATTTTTGTGTGTAGGTATGTTTAATTAAAGATATATAAATACGAAATTCAATATACAGTTTCATAATCACCACATGAGCAGTGGCGCGCCATTTATCGCAATTGGGATTTATTTCCAACGAGGCTCGGAGCTGAGCACTATTTCGACTCCGATTCGAAACCGGTCCTGCATGGGGCTTTTTGCAAACCGGAAAACGCCCCGTTTTGCAACAAAAAGCAAAGTAATGGCGTAATTTGCAAATTCAGAGCTCTCATCACGGGTCAAAGGCGGTGCAAAAATGGGCAACGATTCGTCCAGCTTTTTGCCCGGAGATGAAAACAGGGCCGGCGGGGATGCTAATGAAAATGGTTAACACGCGTTTGATTACACTTTTACCTTTGGATAAAGGAAAATACGCTTTTCGGATAGAAATACTGCGCTTGTTTGTGTTCCGAATTGCAATTTTGAGCTTTTTGAAATGCATAATGGTGTCAAACCGCCGACCACTGCAACATTTTGAAATGATGACAGCGGATTATTTATATAGTAAAATTTTCATAAAAGTTGCATCCCTTTGACCCTTACACGCAAATTTTTAGTCCTATGCTACTATTTAAAATTGAAAAGTGTTTGCGAAATTATCGATATGATTTTTTGAAAAGGTGCGTTTTTAGTCTACTTTATAATTAAGTTTTAAATGCAATGTTCCATATTAAGGAGGGTGCTTGCCGCCGCAAATACCTATTCACTAAATATAGTATATAATAATATTTAATGTGTAAACGCTAGGGAAATTGGCTATATACTTAAGATCATAAATGACCCATTTAGAAATGACTTAAATGTAAATTAAAGTATACTGGCAGTTAAGCAACCAGCTATCGCCGATTACTTGCTGCTAGGCCCTGCGAACGACTGCCTGGGCCACTGCGCGACTGATAGTAGGCGCTGCGCGACTGTAGATGGCCGCTACCGATCAGCACCAAAAAAAGACGTCATTCAGATTATTTTAAAAATAATAAATGCATGATATGAATTAGTGAACACATGCGTAAACAATAAAATAAATAATTTTTATAAGTGACCGATAAATAAAATTTTATGTGTATAATATTTTTACACATTAAATATTATCTGCATGTGTTTTAAGAACAATCTGTACTTCTCGCTACTTCATACGATTTCGCCATTTGATTTCTTCAAGCTGGAAATAAAAAAATAGGACAGTACTATAGATTTAGACAATAGACAATACTAATTTTGATTATGATATCGTAGGCGAAGACGCGTAGCGTCGCGTGCGAATCAGTGTGATTCCCGCAGTATCAATGACAAATGAAAAACTTGAAATTAATTACAATTTTATTTTACATAAAAAGTCACTGAACCCGAACATACCTGTAGCAGTATCATCTGATTTGAATCACACTCATCACTCGTCTGTGGAACACTTTATACTCGTCCTTCCAGAATATTCGCACGTACGTATGATCGTACTTATTCACTTTACTCCCGGTAGGTCCTCTTGTAACGTATTTTCACACTGATTTGGTCACTTCCTTTTGTTTTTTGTGAAATTTCCGAACTGTCACAATAAACTATTAGTGTGGCTGTTACGTCGACCTTTAAATAGGGTATGCTAGTTCACGAACTTTTGGGTATAATTGAGTGACTTCTAAACCTTTCCAGTAATTTTTAATTTACTGTAAATCCTCTATAAAATCCTTAATTACGCGTATTTTTTTCGGTTTTTGATTCATTTTAGTGTCATATTTGAACTATTTATTCGGTCATTGGTGGCATTCTGATACTTATTCTTTATGATCAGAGAGTTAAGACAGTGAATGGACGTGACCTAACGATGGTGATTTTCCATGGTCCCATGACAACTCCCAAGACAACTTCCTGTTCTAAATTATGATAATAATATTTCATTCAGTAAACAATCTTCACTAACTTGAACACCCACTTCAAACAAAGTTTCTACGCACAACCACGTACTTTCAATTTCATTTTCATCGTAACCTGGTCCGCTTTGATAGGCACAGTTCCTTGAAACCAGAATCTCTGGTATCTTTCAACTCCTCGGTCCCTTTCTACTTCTCCGGATGTTAATTAACTATTCAGCTTCCGGCGCAACAGCTGTTACAAGCTAAATATTGATTCTACACAGAAATTAATTATATTGTCAGGGCGATGTAAATGTTACCGGCCTCGTTAAATTCGTGTGAAGTTACTTTAGGCTGGAACCTCTGAGGTTAATAAATTAATGTGTTATAATTCATTATTATAATCGTATAAGTCCTATATCCAAAATGATGGGGCAGTGAAAACATTTCAAATCAGCATCAAAGTATATGTGTAGGCACTAAATATGTGTTTTCGAAATTCTCAAGCATTAGAGTACCAATGTTTATTTTGAAATAATGCGAATACAGATATATAAAATAAAGATTTGAAAAATATTTTTAAAAAATCGGATTCGAAATAATCGTTTTCAATAATTTTGTATTTTATCTCCTCAATTTTTTTATATTTTGTTCTCAAGTTCGACTTTTTATTTAATATAAATAGGTATTTCGGGAAAACTAGAAGGTACAATATATAAATAGCATTACTTGCAGTTTATATTGTCACGGATTTCCCGCAGTGGGAGACAAATGAATCACTTGAAATAAATAAAAATTAATTAATTACAAGCACGAACTTCACCGGAGTAGTATGATGTAATTCGGACTATTCACTCACTCAATTTTATTCACACTCTACACTCGAGAATCTTTCACTTGTCTGGAACTATCTATATTCGTCTTCTAGAATATTTGCACGTTTGAGAAATACTTTATACACTGATCGCTATCGAAGACTATCGAACGCCCGATAGGTACTTTCACAATTTATTCCACCGGTCGATATAACGTATGCTGTTTGTCGTTGGTTTCACTTCTATGATATTGCTTCATTCATTAAAACAACTGTGTTCGCAATGGCATCGTCGCGCTTTATATACAGTTTCGGGTTTCCAGAAGTTTCGCGAAACTAGCCGTCATTTCCTTCGTTTATTCTAGAACCGTCTTGCTATTCCCAATTTGATATTATATATAATATGAATTCTGTATAAGTCTCTATCACTAATGTTGACATGAAAGAGGAAAGAAAAATAAAATTTCTGTGCATTTATTATCAATTTATATATCATTGATATATAAAAAGAAAATTGAGAGAAAAAAGTTCACCGAATAGAACAACCATTATTTCTTTTTGTCTTCATCAATTGTCAAAATAATGTGGGTTGATATTTAATTGGATTTTGTATTTTTCTGAAATAGGATGGACTTAGCCAGAGATTGAGATACGGACAACGAACAACTAGGGGTGAAAAAAGTCACTTGTCATTTAAGGTTGATTAAAACGGACAGGAATTGTCTTTGAAAGACAAGGGGCGAGGGGAAATTATGGTGTTTTGCAAATAGCCACCCGAATTTCACTAATTACAAAGTCAGAGGCAAAAATACAAAAAAGTCGTATTTTGTTGGCTACGTAAAATGCGTAAAAATGCGTAACACGAGACCTTTCTTTAATTAAAAGTAAGGAATCAGGTAATTAATTTACTGAGTCTTAAAAAATGCAGTTGATAAGCAGAAGCACAAAAAACAAATTTATGGAGGTTTATATAATGATGCAAGTGTCGGATATGAGATGGTTGCCTTTTCGAGGTAGTGCAGTGATTTTTAACAAACAGACCATCATACCTTTATTTAACATACACACATTTACCTTCGTCTTTTCATGGTGTCATCTCCTATCGGAGGTCGGCTATCATTCTGGCAATTGTACCTTGATAAGTTTCAATAAAAAAAAAGCGAGTCTTACAGTAGTCGCATGTGATGTGTGACATTTGACATCTTACAGTTAAAAATATCATTGAGCAGCACTTATCAATACTGTCTGTGCTTTTATTTTTAATTGTAAATCTCACATTTAAAAATCAATTGAGCATTTGTTTAAATGCAAGCAAAACATTTAAACAAAATTTTAAGAAGCCACTACCTATATATTTATTAATCAGTAAATACAAGTAAAGAAAATGTAGTGCATTTATTTATTATTGAATTTTGCCGCACTAGGTAGGTACCGTAGTACCTACCTAGTGCGGCATTTTGTTATAAAGGTACGTATTTTGTTTAGAAATGTGTCAATTATATGTTTTTATTTATTTTCACTGGGAATACTTCGGTGGCTGGGTCATGTGGAGAGAATATCCGAGCATCAAGCACCAAAGTCCCTGCCGAACTCAAGGCCAATAGGGCGAAAGAGCTTAGGAAGGCCAAAATTAAGAAGGAGTGACAACGTCTTCAAAGACATCTCTGCCTTAGAGCTTCGGAACTGGAGGGAGCTGGCACTAGAGATGAGTGGAGGAAAATTATTGAGGAGGCCAAGACCCACCAAGGGTTGTAGTGCCAAGAATGATGATAATGATGATGATTTACTTTCATAGATGGCGGTAGTGTGCCTCCATACATATTGTATGAAAACTTTGAATAAATAATTAAAAATAATCACATAAATTATATAAAATTTGAGAATGTTAATCATTAAGGGTAGTTATTGTTTACATTAATGTAAAAAAATTAAGTATTTATTGTTAATTAAGTTAACATCCACATGCTTGACACCTGCCTAGCAACATACATACAAAATCAGAAGCATTGACTGGTAGTGTGCGTCTTCTCAATGACGATACTTGCTGGACATTGAATTGTTTATAAACGATGATTTTTTTCCATTGCGCGCGTCTTATTTCCTGTTACGCATTTCCGTCCTTTTTCACGGAATCACTGCCACAGATAGCAGGAAAGCGAGAGGAAAGTTGTTGTACATCAAAAATCACTCCCTTGTAAAAAAATATCCATTCATTCTTATATTCAGCCGAATTTATTCTTTTATTCAAAAAATGATTACAATATGAAAATTTGGTCTTGCACGTGGCAAAGGTTGACCTCGGCTGCCCGATGTATCTCATTGTTAGCAGGAACACAAACTGTGTTACATCCCCCAAGGATTTTCTGTTTAATTGAATCATAATATTTGTTTTTGTCCCTAGTCCAGCGTAAGAGGTCTGCGCTATGTACCAGCGCTGTCCAACTCCTTGATACTGGCCTAGGCAGTGTTGAATAACAATGTTCTGATTTCCCAGGGTAGAACATTTAATTTTAATAAAATCATAATTAAAAATAAAGTAATAATGTTAGCACACGAGAATAGGTTTTCATTTATTTGAGTAGAGCGGATGCAAAAGCTACCGATAAGTAAAATAGGTAAAACTGAAATCGATAAAACAAAAATACAGAAGGATGATAATATATGTGAACTCTACTCGGATAAAGAGACACGACCCGAAAACCAGGATAAGCAAAATTGTCAATTAATTTTAAAAACGACATAAATAATGAAATTTCGATAAACAGAAACAAAATTACAAAAAAACTATCAAAAATAAATTAGATTTACATACTGTCACGTGTCGTGGCTGCAGGTGGAACGATTGAAAACACTGGAAATTAATTAGCGATTTATTAATTAATGATTAATTGACTATTCAATGTTCAAAGTCACTTAAAACGAATTAAACTAAACGTTTTTCTTTAAATTACGCTTTTTCGCAGTATATCACTCGTAAATGAATGAAAAACTGTCGCTGGGTAACACGTATTTAACATTCACATCAACACAACATTCCGTCCACCTTCGCTCGTAGTATTTATCGCATTTATTTATTTCGCCAATTCGCTACTTTACATGATTATTCGCTTTATTTATAGCTTCGATTTCCTCACGATTGATCACACTGGGCGTGGTCTTGTACATACTTCATGGCCGATTTCGCACCAACGAACTGTCAACATGACGACTCTAAACTCGTGCCGCGGCTCACCCTAGATTGTTATAGGCCATTCTCGATTTTTCGGTAGTATTGTGACATATTACAAGAAATTCGGACAGTACATAAATTCTTATTAGCATCTTGATACAATACGGTAGAATGCCACATAATGAAATTCTAGATACATAAGCTTAGATTATTGGGATTACAAAAATACTTGCTTGATTGGCTAGAAAGTTATCTTATTGAATATTAATTGATAGTGATGATTAATGGAGTCAAATTCAAGAGTTTTGTTTTCAATGGTGGTGTACCCCAGGGTAACCACTTTGGGCCTATATTATTTTTACTTATTTATAAACGATACTACACAAGTGCTCAATGATGTAAAATATTTATTATTTGCCAATGACCTTAAAATATACAAGAAAATGTATCGAGTATGTTATGAAAATAAAATAAATTTTCAAATCAAGAAAACACTTGGCATCTTGAAATTATAGTAAATTTAAAATTTAGTTTATTACTTAGTTTTAAACCATTTATGACTAAAATTTATCAACTAGATTCGGTTGGTCTCAACCTTCATTAGGACAAGTATAATAGAGACAGGTTAGATTACAGTACTGCAGATAAGTGTATTTTGTACTTGTCCTAATTAATGTTGAGACCGACGGAAACTAGTTGACGAATGTATTGTAATAAGTGGTTAAAAACCAAGTATTTAATTTTATTTTAAATTTAGGAAAATAAAATAAATTAAATTTGAATTTATGTTGAAACTTTTTGAGGTTGCAGGCCGCCGTTCCACCTGCCCTGCTGTATGCTACAAGGGTACATGCGGGCAGCTTGGGACGGAGAATGTGGCGGACAAACTTTGTACTGTTTATTACACGGTCATGTGGATATTTGATTATTGCGAAATCCACACAACCACCTTTTTGCCAGGACTACGTCTGTGACCTTCATCCGTCGCAAAAACGGGGGAAATTTTAATCACGATTCCACTTAATACCCAGTGTAATCGTAAATCTTAATACAAAATTATCAAATCGCGATGAACGGACGCAACGTTCGATTCTCTGAACACCCTACAGATTTATGTGTCCGAAACTAGGATGATTTTTTTATATCATTGAAAGATTTGGCAGATACTTCGTGGTGCAACATTATAATTTAAAATATGTTTTATTTTAACTTCGTAATTCACACACACAATATGAGTTATTAATTACTACTATAATTTTGAGAGGAGCAATATTTCTCATCATCACATATAGATAATAACTATAAGCTGTTATCTATACGTGTTGATGAGAGGAACTGCTCCTTTCGACACTATAGTAGTAATTAATAACTCATATTGTGTGTGTATTGCAAAGTTAAAATAAAACATATATTAAATGTTTTACTGTAAATGAGCTTACATGCGAAGATGTATGAATGTGGGTGAGGCGAGAGTCGTATGTCAGGACATAAGAGTGTGGCGCTCTATCCTCTCTGCTTACTCCCACGGGGAAACGGCGTGATGGTAAGTCATTATACTAAATTATAGTTAGATGAAACTTCCAACAGGTTGTTTTTAAAGTAGGTATATTATACAAAATTGAATAAACAAGAATTGGCGATTCTTGGTGGCAGGGTACTTCCAGCATCAAGCAATGGAGATACAGAAACAAACTAATGCTCGTCATAATCGTAGAATAACGACGCATGTGATTTTTCTCAAGTTTGCAGGAGAGCAGTTTGAAGTTTTATTTGCGTAAAGACACTTTATGTCGTAGCTCGATAACTACAAAAGATTTTCCTTTGAAACTTGGGTAAGTTATTTAAAGTTGATGATAACTTTCAAACCTCAAATATGGTAAGCACAATACAACGACATTTTTACACATACTGCATTGTTCTACGATCGCAAATCAGAACCGTCGTTAAACCGACTTCGTATAACGACGGTTAAATTAATGAGAAAAAAGTACATGGCTTATTTTTTCACTTTTTAACGATCCATAAAAGTCAATAGGGAATTTTTCGCACATCCATCATTATTCTACGATCATGGCGTGCTGATGATGATGATGATGTTTGACCTATTGCTATAAATAAAGTTGACCTACAGCTTCCGGCTTGCTCTTCATGCCACCCCATCAGTAATAAATAAAATAGCAAAGGTATTTTGCTACAGACGAGAATTTATGAGTCCTGAAAGGCCTCCAGGTATTTTTAACAAACCCCTGATAGCTTGATTGAAATTTAATTATTTAAACAGCCCTATTTTAATATAAAGCCATCACCTCCAGGCATTTGACTCCACAGTCTATTTTCCACCTAACTCTCAAAATTTATGTTCGTCGGTATGTCCGTTTTTACACCGGAATTTTTACCAGAGGTGAATTTTTAAACCTCTTTAATAAAGTTTATCTACCCTGTTTCTAAATTCCAATGGGGGGGAGAGGGGTTGTCCAGAGGCGGTCCATGCCTTCAGCTGGGAGTTGATGATTGGATTGTTTCAGAAGAAAGTTTAACCTGAACTGAGCATTTGGTGATTTAAAAAGTTGACTGTATATTTTAGAAACGTACATATCAGAGTATTGTCTATTTTAATAGTCTTCGTATAATTCCATATATATAAATTCCAATATACAGGAAATACTCTGCAATGCAAGATGTAAAAAAATTTCAGCGCTAGATAAATTAGTATAAACCACTACCAGATTCTGGTAGTGGTATACTAATTTAAATAACACTCTGTTATAATGTCTAACTACAAAGTTAATGCTTTAAATATTGAAAATAAATTTTCACTAAACTTAATGTTTTTAATCAACATTGTCACTTAATTTAAAATGTTTTATTTATTATTGTTTCTACTCTAGCCTATTATTTTCTATTTACTGTTATTATTATTTTGTATATTTCAAAATTGTTTTCAGTATGTGAAATACGCTACGATGTAAGTCAACATTTTCGATATTGTTAGTTTATACCATTATAAATCACTAACTTACCTATGTCTTTAATATTTCCAATATAATGATAATAATATTTTTTGTCACCTCTTCGGTACATTGGGCAGATAACATTAAATTATAATTATTATTTGAAAATATCACTCTAAGAAAACTGTATCATCTGCATATGATAGTAGGTAGGTTTTAATATCGATAATTTTAATAACAATTTTTATTTTCTTCTTCTTTCTGTTATCCCATTTCCTATTCCATTTGGGGTCGGCAATAACAATTTTTATTTTAACACATATTTTTTGTTAATTAGGTTTTACATATTAATTGTTGTAGAGAGGGAGTTCGCTTGCAGTGTAGTACAATCAAAGTAATGTAATTCAGTCTAAAACAAATATGTTAGAAGAATAAATGAAATATTTAATTGAAGTAAATAAATAACCGTGAAAAATATATCGAGAGTAGAAAACCAAATTTTAGTGATAATTTCGATTAGTGATTATTTACAGGAGAGAAAAAAAAAATTTTATTTATCTAATTTTGTCATTAAACGATTTTCATATTTGTTTATTCAAAACACAATGGTAATCGTTTAATAATAAAAGGAATATTGACAAAACATTATTTTGCCTTTCTCTAAAGTTCTAAGCACCTACCAAGAAATAAAGAGGCCGGCAGGTGACAGAGAGGAGTGGAGAAAGCGGGTGCTTGTTGCAGACCAATCCTAAGATTGCGACCCAAAAAAAAGTTCTAAATAATCACTAACGCCCTTTTGGCTTTCTAACCTCGATATGTAAAATTGAAGTAAGTGAAGAAAATTTAAATATATTAATAGAATTTAAATGAGATTTCTTTTAATGTGGTAAAAATTCATCTTCATATTATAAGTTTATACATTCAAAACAATTATGTATGTTTTACGCTTTAACAGGCCTGGAGGCCCAATTGCAGAAGCGAAATTCATCACAAAACACCCAGGCTTGAGTAAATCACATGGATTAAATTGTGACCTCACCGGGAATCTAATCCGGAAACCTTGATGTGAGAAACTAGTGTCATACCTACTCCTCTATTTTACACATTCTTCATTTTGACGTGATTATTAATAGACAGATAAAATATATAAAAATATTATTTTAGAAGTTATTAGAAATCAGTTTGTGTCATAAACTTCTACTGGTTTCTTCACCCAAAGTGTCCAAAAATTAAATTAAATAAAAAATTTCTTCATCAATATGACAGATATTTTGACATTCATCATACATACGTCGCGCATATTTCATCTGGGATCATTGTTATCATGAAGCTACATATATTTGAAAAAATCTGCTTAAATTGTTTTACAATCCACTTTTTCTTTAAAATTTTCTCGTGCTAATTTTTTTTAACAATTTTGATCATTTTTTTAGGTGTTTTTTCTAGACGCAATAACTGAATAGCTTTCTTCGATGGGTTTTATGAAACTCAATCGCGAGGTCTAACTTAATACTACATTATCTGGCTCAGTATTTATGATCTATGTATTTCCTTATTCGAAATAATGTTCTCTTGAGTTGGAAACAAAATAATTAAACATATTGTCATGGGTCGCAGCGGTGGGAGACAAAATAAAACACTTAAATCAATTTGACATTTATTTTATAAATAAAGTGACTGGACACAAATTTATCTGGGCACTGTTCCGTAATTCATATCCATTTCGCACTAATCATTCGACTATATTTATCTTCGAGAATATTCGCCTGTCTATGGAATACTTAATTTTATTGTTTCTTATCACATTGACACGCGCACTTGAAATATTTTTCACTTTCATTGTAGTCGCCTATACTCACACTGAATCGCCCACTTCTCTTTATCTGTGGTGCACGCTAGTTCAGACTATTATAGAAAATATGTTCGTTACCGCGCAATTTAAAAATTTGATTTATCTGGAGTTTTTGGTGCATACATGTTCCTTCCAGACTTTTCCAGACTATTCAGAAATCTTCAATTGTTTGCACTCCTTCCCAATGTTTAGATGTTGAGAAAAATTATCAATTATGGATACAAGCGATTGAAAGGAACTAATTGATATTTATTTCAATTATTTCGATACTATGTAGATAGATTTATTTTTCCACTGCCCCACGTTTACTCCATTACAATCACATAAATGGACTGCACTGGAAAGTTAGTGGATTTCCAAGCAAGCAGGAAATAAAACTAGGGAATAAACGAAGGAAATGTGCGTCGGGACTGACACATGTGACGCTCAACTCCCTCTGGTTGGCTTTTTGCCAGGAAATACCTCTCGTCCTGTCTGTGTACAGTTGCATTGCACAGACGGGGATGTTTTATACAGCCTGAACGTTGAATCTCCTCAATTCGGAATGTTTATAATCCAGCTGCTTTGGGAACGGTCGGATGTTCCAGATACCTTGCGGAAGCTTAGAGCAAGGAGATCATATTTGACTCTCTCGTACATGTATCGTATTTCTTAATAGTAAAGTAAAAAATCTGTTTTCCTGAAGGAGCAAAACATTTTGAACAGCGCGTTCTGATTAAAACGTATGAAATTGAAAGTGATCAACACAACTATTTTCACCTCGAAGATACTACTTATACAGGCTGTCTCATAGGTATTAGCAAAAAATTTACAGGTGGGTTCCTGGCTTAGTAATGAGTCAAAAATTTTCAAGTTAGCATGACCTAATAACAATAATTGTGAAGATATGCAATACCAAATTTGCTTTTTTTTCAATATTTCTGACTTATTTTTTGCAAAAACTTGAAATATTATTACAGTAACCTAGATAAATTATGAAAACTTCATTCGCTTTTACAAAAGTTGAATAAAATGATAAGAACCTCGCAAAAAATATTTTTTTAGGTCATGGTTGTATGGGGAAGGCCTATAAGATCCCCATATCGTTCGCACTCTGAGGCTGCAAACAGTGCGTCTAGGGTATATATCGGATTTGTACTTACTTTTGGCAGCTCCTCTGGCTCAGGACTGTGGGGCCGTCGCGAGGTAGCTAACTTCTACGGAATGAAGCACTTTGTGTCATATGTACAATTTACAAGGAGTTTATTCAAGATAGTTACAAAGGTAAGTTGGATGATGCTAATATATGGTTGGTTAAAGAGTTTGCTGTAAACGCGGACTCGATTGAGGTTAGTATATATCTGTACGCGCGAGTCTAAACGTCGATCGTGTAACAATTCGAGAAGTCGCGACTCGTTACACGGGTCTACGATGTTGGCGGTCGAGCAGGCGGAACAGGAGTGGCGCCTGTAGGTCCGTTGGTCCCCCTAAACGCCAGATGCCGCCCGTGTGGTGGAATCCGCCACAGTTGCTTGAACATTTTCAACTCATTGTCAAGGCAGGAGTCCACCTGTAAAGTTTTTGCCACTAGTACGAAACACCCTGTGTTCAGATATGAGTTCAGATATCAGTCTCACTACTAAGTTTACTTTTAAGTCTTGTTATGTTCATATAATATCATTGTTTTCTATATATATTTTACCCTTTATAAACTGTAACTATAATTAAATATGTATGCTATGTACTTATGTAAGAAAATGAAAAAGAAACGTGCCGACAAGCAGTATAAGGCTTGGCACGGTCTGTAATAATTAAAATATGTATAAATTTAAATAAATAAAAAATGACATATTATATGTAACTAGCCATATACATCCGTGAAAAATCACAGAACATGAAATGATTCGCGTCTTTGCTAAGCCCTAGTATATTATATAGTATATTTTTGACCGTCCACGGAGGGGCGGATTTGAACGAAATTATTTAGTAGTTACGAACAGAAATTATTATGTTTAGATTATAGAGACATGCCCGAAAAATAGCATACCTAACATTTGCTATCTCTGAACTTTTCTGGACCGGAGTCGAATGAAATCGCGGCATCGATATACTATCTCAGGAGATTTTGTTCTCATATAAATGCTAGCGTCAATATGTAGGTGTGTAGGTGAGTTTAGAATGGATACATTATTTAATGTGACAAAGAATAAAAAGTACAAAATAATATAATACAAAAATAAAATATTTTATAAAAAATAAAATTAACTTAGAAAATATTTTTAACAGCCTCAGTACTGACATCGATCACAGTTTATGCGTATGTTGTTAATAAAAAACTAAAAGCTTCGGTCACTTTTTCTCAAACCCCAACAATTAAAAATTAAATGTATTTTTCATTTTCGCAAAAACAAGAAAAAAGCTCCAAAGCTATTTATTTTATTAAAATATATACTCATATACCGTGACCGGTGACCGCTTTTCTGTGTCATTTTTTTATTAAAAAAATATGTCAGCAAAAATTAACTGATATTTCAAACATGCTGATATCTAAAAGGAAAACATCAAAATGATGGTAGCAAAACTACTAAATTCTATGAAAATATATTTAATTCTAGCAATTATATAATCTATATCATCAAAACAATGCTAAAAGACACAGTAAACTCAAGAACTTTCTGACCGACGATTTGAAGAATACCACAGGGAAAGAAAACCTTATTGTGTTAAAACATTTATCTTCTTCTATTTATCTATTTATTCTAAATCATGTTTCAGTATGGATATGAACGGCTTCATCTAATATGAAAACTATGCAATTATGATGCAACCAATTTAGGCCGAAAATCGATAAAACATGAAAGTGGATTTTCTTGTAAATGCATACGAGATGTAAATTCGAAGACATTTATCTCTTATTTGAGCTACCACAAACCAATAGTTACATTTGTATCATTTCAAAAACAAATTTTAATAATTTAACAGTATTGACGTGTTATCAATTATATTTATCATTTCCCTAGACATCGTATTATTGTATTAATATACATGTTTAACCAATATGTAAATATCAATCATCACAATCACGCTAAAGAAGTACAACTTTTACCACGCGTACATAAGTACACACTCTTCCAATTTTTTAAATTTATTTGGTGGAAATTCTAGATAACTACTACTTACTTCAATGTACTGACCGCACGTCGCTGGTAGAAGCAGCGTTGCCATCTTCAAGTTCGATAGAACTCTTATACATATCTCTTAATATTATAATAAACCAATACCCGCGATTCGATTGAGGAGGCCAAGACCCACCTAGGGTTTTAGTGCCAAGAATGATGATGATGATGATGACCCACGATCCGCATTGGTACCTTATCCGCATATGCGACGTATCTCTCACACTCGTTTTCATAGAACAAAGTTCATCGATCTTTTTCAGATGGATTTCCTAGATCCCAACCCTCGTGGTTCATTGACCGAGAAAAGTCTTTGTGCTCCATTGTCTCCATTGTTTGAAAGATTAGTAAAAAAGTAATGGAACCAGTGGAAGAGGAGTCTTATCATTTTTAATCCTATATCGTTCACATCGCTCTATCTGTTTCTATTTAAACTGTAAAATAAACGTTATCATCAGTTTATTGTTTTCATTTAATGAACTTAACTTTTAAATTGATTTTTCTTAACCTAACTTTGAAAGAAGACCATGCGGAACGTTCACTACGAATGATAGTGTTGTTGAAAACGTAACCCATTTTCATGTAAAGTGTCTTTGGAGGGTAATAGAACAACAACGTCAGGAAAGTGCTTTCAAAAGATGAATGAGACGGGTTGAGTCCAACTGAACTAAAAATCCTTGCTGGTGGCTCAGAAGCCGATGATAAAGATGATATTTCATCTCTATTCCTTGATTAAACTCCTTTTCGTGCTCTGTTAGTTTTCTCAGAAAGCGATCATTTCGTCTGAAGTCAAAGTGGCCCTTTCGCCTTGTAAATTCGTAAATTTGCATTTCTTTGATGAAATTGTTTCAGGGAGTATAATTAAGAGCTTCGAAATTGATCTCGCCATGCATAAGACACTTTTAATTAATATTTACCCGATCGATCCAAAGAAGGGCACGGAAAGAGAATACCTAACTAAGAGGTTGATGAAAGTATTTTGTGCTCATTACTTATCTACGCTGAAATCACTCACGAAAGATCAAAGTCAGAATCACGATAGCGCAAAACGATTAATTGTGAGATTTTTATTAGATTCTATCTCAAATCTGAGGGAAAGACTATGATTTTACGAGATTCTTTGGATACAACTGTCAACTTGGTGTACATCGCGTTCATGTAACATTGAAGTCTGGGCACCGCAACCTACCGTCAATATATAATTTAGTCACGTGTCCGCCGATACGGGGTACCAGTATTAATTGTTATTAATGTAAATATAAACATTTATTTATAAATAGTAATAACACTTCGTATGCCAGAACTCGCTACAATGTTCGCGCTAAAAAAATATCACTTGAAAAAATCGCTTAATTTTTGCCTTGATTGATTGATTAAGTTAAGAACAAACCATGAGAGTCAAAAAATTAAAAGTCAAAGGAGAATCAGGAATGAGGAGGAAAGGGCAGATCTAAGCAGTAAAAAGGGGAAGATATAAGAAGAAAAAGAAGAGCAAAATAAATATAGCATAAAGATATCTGATCAATATATATTTACAAATCTGGACAAAAGAGAGAAGATTGAAAAATAAAAATATACAAAAGGTTCATGACTGAGGTGAGCACTTATCCAAGAGTTTCAAATTCATAGATTGATGAGTTGAAGAGATCCAAGTCGCCGAAAATAGTGTTGAATAAATTGGACGAGCGATACACAAAAGAGGTTTGCCGAGATTTGATATAACGATGTGAACTGGACCATCTAGTGGATCTTCGGGTACTCTCAGGGAGATGCCCTGTAGCAATGCCGGCAGTCAATCTTAGAAGCGGCTAGTTTATGTAGAAATATAACTTTTGCAGTATTTTTGCGATTGACCAGGGGTGTAATTTTAAAGTAGGTCACGGACGTGAGTACGATGGGAACGGAAGTCGAGATATTTTATGAATCTGTTTTGAATACTTCGATTCTGTTTATGTGATTCTTGTGGTACCTGAGATGCGTACTCAAGAATACTCCTGATAAATGAAATGTACTGGGTCTTCATAGTATATATCCCTTAGAACCGCCTACGTGTGCAAAGAACGAAGCCTACCATTCGTGAGGATTTGGCGACCGTAATATCAATATGCTTATCTAGTAAGCAACCAAGATCTTTTGCTTCCAATTTGGTGCGTAAAAGGAGCCTATTAAGAGAGTATTCGAATGATATAATGTGTTTATTTCTGGCAAACTGGAAATTAAGTGCAAGGTATTTCTTTATGTTAATCTGAAAGTTATGAAGACTGCAATAGACTTGAAGACGATGTAGGTCTTCCTGAATCTTCAAAGATCTTCATGTCATTAGCATATAATGAAGTTTGTGCATTTAAAAAGCACTTACCGATATCATTAATATATTTGTTAAAAAGCAAGGTTCCTAATAAAGATCCACAGATTAAACTTTGAAAGACGGTAAAAGTCGGTATGTAGAGATCGCATCATTTAATGGAAAAATAGATAAAATACATATAAATTTTTTACAACAGTGATTATCAGATACTGATAATCAAATTATTATAATATGTTATACCTCACGAAAAATAATCAAGATTTTTGTGTGTGGTGAGTAAATTGTAAATGGAGCGATCTGTAATCCAAAAAAAAAATAATCACTTACAAAGGAAATTTTTTTATCAATAAAACAAAATCATGAATTACAAAAGAATTCTTACAGCCTACTCTACAATAAATGAAAATAAATTTGAGCTCACTGAGGGAATAAGCACACATTCTACATTCAAAATTCATGCGGTAACGAATCATAAGTATTCGTGCATTCTGTTTATCAAACTGCTCCGAATTATCGATACTTTTTTTATTACAATACCCGTAATTTTTCAATTACAATTTTGGGTATATCGGGGTTCTAATATTTCTGAATATAAAATTTAATAACAATATTATTAGAAAATAACAAAATTTATCTCCAAAATACTTATTTATAAAAAATAATAATATTATTGTAAAATATTCTTATCAATTTAAAGAAATAACATCCATTAATTGTTTTCTTGGTGCGTGTAATGCAAAATAAATACTGTAATTTGTTAAATTTTGCTTTTACCGTTAATCCTTTTAATTCAGGTATAAGAAATACACTAAATCGAGTGGTATATCGTTAATCCGGAATTCAAGTATTCAAGCTCATCTATCTCCTGGTTGAAGAATTGAAGTAAATCGCTTCAATCCATTTAATATACACTGTTCAGAAGAATTGTCTTTAACCTCAAATAGCGATAATTATTTATATCCATACATTCGAACATTAAAGAAGAAAAACTTGGTTTAAATAAGATTGGTTATGATTTTCTGAAATTCATCAAAATGAAAATCTCAACATGAGTTGAGATTTTTATTTCGAGATAAGCTCGGGATCAGCTGGAGATTGGTACAAAGACATGAAATGCGAACTTATTTGACAGCGAGACTCGATTGATGCGCGAGAGATGTTAACTAAAATTGTCCGTAACTATTTATTCTGAAAAGATAAGGACAAAAATAAGGAATATAACTAGCAATATTTTTTTTACGCTTCAACGGGCCAAGAGGCCTAATTACAGAAGCTAAAATACATCACAAAACTCCCAGGCTTGAGTAAATCTCATAGATTAAATTGTGACCTCACCGGGAATAGAATCAGAAACCCTCAGTGTGGGAAGCCAGTGTCATACCCACTGCGCTACGAGGGCTGCCGTTTCACGTAAACTGTTTGCTATAATCATAGCAATTTACATAACTGACGAGTCGAATTTCAATAGATTTGACATTTAACGTCAGTCAATTAATGGTCAATGGAGTGACATTTGACGTTTGACATACGTTAAGCATGAAGTGAGTCCTGGTACGGCGTGCCAAAAGCCAAGTGTTGTGGACAACGAATTTAATGGTAGCAATATTCATATCTCAGAGTAGAGATAAAAATCTCGAAGAAATTTGTTTGGATACGGGCCATGATAGATACAAAATAAAAAAATATGTATTCATTATGGACGATTGCAGTCGAGAAGGTAGACAGCTTACCTTTGACCATCCAATTGTGGAAGCCATTTTAAAACATTTCCTCCTTGCGTTTCCTTCGATTTATTCGTTCTATATTCTTCTACTTTAATCCTATGGTGGAAATAATTTATCAGGAGGAATCGGGACTTTATATAAGACTTGGTTGACTGTAAAATAAATGGCTTTAATTACTCTTGATTACAATTATTCGATTTCTGGATATACAAATGGGAATCTTCCTAGTTCGTTCCAATACGTATTTGCACAAATAAAAGTCCTATTATTCTCGGTAATACTATCGACTAAAATTCTAACGTTGAAGTCCCGAATTTGCGGTAAACGGACGTAAAAATTTCTAACGATTATTACTAGGAAATCTAATCCCGACCTAATGTATTTATGAATCCTGAGATAAGTAGGATTAAAGTACTATTATTATTATTCAAATTAATATTTTGGATTAATTTTAGGGTCACAAAATAAGATACAGAATTAAATTATAAATAGTCTATGCATTGCTTTTGCTTTAGGCATTATATTGTACAATTATTTTGAAACAGAATTCCGAAATCCTAGGGATTGCAAATTTGACTAGATTCACTGCGTATAACATAACCATTAAGGGGTAAATATGTAAAAATAAAATAAACAGTTCAAACAGGCGGCCCTCGTAGTCAAGTAGGCATGACACTGGCTTCCCACACCGACGGTTTTGGGTTCAATTCCCGGTGAGGTCAAAATTAATCTTTGTGATTTACTCAAGCCTGGGTGTTTTGTGATGTATTTTGCTTCTATAATTGGCCCTCTTGGCCTGTTGAAGCGTAAAAAAAGCGCTGTGTCCACAATTTATTATTTTGGACACGATGTTTAGACAGTTTATGAATAACACAACTATTTTTTTAAATCTCTTCATAGACTGTCCGCAATGAATTGTCTGTATGTGTAGGTGTATGTTTTAATTTTTGTCTAGGTCCAATATTAACGGATTAACGATTTTTTTTAAATGTTGAACAACTGACTTTATAAAACATTAAGATTTTAGAAAATTTTGATTGAAATGCAATAAGAACTACAATACTTATACATTCGTAGTTTCGATGAAGCATTTTTAGGATAAGCGGATAGACTGCTACAAAATTTAAAAGCCATTTGTAGTGAGAACATATTTATTTAACATATTAAAATCAGAATAACTAACAGTCAGTAGAGCATATAAATTCCACACAATTCATTTTTAAAGTCTATCTATTCAACTTATTTATATCTTGTTGCCAAAGTATATCTGGAGTTGAGAATGGAGAAAAACTTTAAAAAAATAATAAACAAAATTTATGCACGTGAAATACTTGATTGACATTTAAATAGCATACTCAGGATTTACAAACTACATTACACCATCATTGAAACAGGTCGAAATCAGAATCGAGTCTCTTCATAAATAAATAATCACTAGCAGGAAAGTAATCGGCCCTGCGGGCGGCTTTTGTGGCCGCTTCGCAGCCAATGATGGCCGCTCCGCGGCCAGTGATGGCCGCTGTGCGGCCAATTGTGTTTGCTGTGTAGCAAACACAATTATTTACCTTTGCCTACGTCAGCCGCTTCGCGGCCAATTGTATCTGACAAATTAACACTTTTAATTACGGGTAGTTTAGATATAATGAAGACAAAGTATTTCTATAAAAATGTAATTAAAATTTCAACAAACAAAATATTCTCGACCGTAAAAAAAAAATTCAATCCTGCCAAGATTCGAACCTGGCATCTTCTGATCCGTAGTCAGACGTATTATTCGTTGCGCCACAGGACCCGATAAGCAACGTGGCAAAATTATTGCATACAAATAGAAATCATCATACGGATACAGAAAAAAGCGACATTGGTTGGGTTAATTAATATATAGATAAGAAATATAACACATGAATGCTCAAAACCAAAAATGTAATTAAAATTTAAACAAACAAAATATTCTCGACCGTAAAAAAAAAATCGATTCTGCCAGGATTCGAACCTGGAATCTTCTGATCCGTAGTCAGACGCATTATCCGCTGCGCCACACGACCCAATGGGCACCACGGCAAAATTATTGTATACAAATAGAAATCATCGTACGGAGACGGAAACAAACGACATTGGTAGCGTAATTATAATAAAGATACTGTTTTGTACACGATTATGAATTTCAATTAGTTATTTAGGATATGAATTAGAAAGATTTTAGGAAGCGATAAATGGGTAATGGGGAAAAAAACACGCCTTTATCTTCTTCTGGATCCAGGCTGACGTCAATACAACACTTTGGTGATTCTTCTCTTTTCCTTTAACAGAAGGGCGGCAAAACCAACTTCTTTCCTTATACCAATATTTTATTCCTTATCAGGAGGACCGCACTGGCACACTCGGAAAAAGGAACAAACAGTCAGCAGTCATAGCAGTAATTTCAAAGTCACAGATGAAACATTTTGGTAGAGAGTGTATTATATGGAAAGGTGTGGGGAGGAAAAGTATACGGAAAAGTATATAAAGTGGGTACGTTCAATTAATACGTTCATCAAAATTAAACATACACTTAAGTGATTTAACATTCACAGGAGACAGAGGTAACTGAATGTAAATATCAAAATATACACTTCGAAATCATTTTGATACAGAAGATCTCTCTATTCAATTGCCAAATAAATTTCATCTATATAATCAGATATCTGCTACAAGGCTGCAATCATATCTTTAACATTCATAAGAAATCAAAAAACAAAAAAGCCAGTACAAGGTAGCATTAGTTATATAATAACAATCCAAAAAAATACGTTAATTGTCTTGTTTATCACCTTGTCGGAAAGTGCAAATCCTGAATTCGCAAAACCATTTATTCGATTCACCACTCATTGAAACTGAATGAAAATACAAGAAATTTCAAAAACATATCTGGGCGAAAGGATCAATCAAATGAGTCAAAAAATGCAGGTTTTCAAGTAAGCCAAAACAATATTTGGGAATTTCGTTTGTTTGGGAGATACCTCTTAAAGCCATTATTATTTTTTATTAACTTTGGTATCAGTAGTTTTGTTTTTGCATAAGTACGTTGAATTGATTAATGTTATCGTTTTTTGCCAAATGATTCAATTAAATAACCATGTCATGTCTCCTTCAAAAAAAAAACAAATAATTTTATTTTATTTTATTTTCTGACTCATCTAAATTTTCCGTATGTATCTAATGAATAATTTGGCACAATTACACTCAAAACTCGATTTTGTTGACTCATTTGGTTGTTCCTTCTACGAAGGTAAGAGTTGTAAGGCCGCCATTTAAAAACAAGGTTCAAGATTAGGCAGACTCACAAGGTTGATTATTGTGACAAATTTGATCTAAATCTAATGAGAACTTGAGTAGCTTGTTGGTGTAGTGGTCATGGGGCTCACCTAGTGGTTTAGAGGTTGGTGGCGTGGTGCGTTTAGTTAGTTTTAAAATAGTATGAATATTGATTGATACGACACGTATCCTGTATCTTTATTTTAAAAAATAAAATAAAAAACTGTGAGATTTATCGTGTACATAGAATCCAGCGTATCCCAAATACTATCATCGTGATTGAAGAAAGTGCGTCATCAGATTTTCTACAGTAGGCAATACATCTACCTAAAATGAAACCTTCTACCCTTAAATAAATAACAATCGAACCCTCGCTTCAAAATCAGGTTATTTACTTTAACACCGCGGATCGATTATCGAGAAGGCCGCTTGGGGGTTGTTTTTTAAAGTAAAGTAAAGAAACTAACAGAAGCTTCGGTCTGAATCTTTTACCTGAAGTTTTTTTAAGTTGTTGCCGACAGCCCACATGTTAAACGCCTCCCCGAACTACCCGTGGAATTTTTTTCCCTTATTCCAGGCCCAAAGGGCGCGAACATAACCCAATGGCTCGTAGTTACGAACCAAATTACAGCGTGTTCGGAAAATTTGTGAAACTTTCCCTTTGATATCTGCAACGGAGTTACTCTGTGCATTTGAATGGAAAATTTGCTTGCTTCTTATCAGACCAATGAGTTTTTCTTATCCTTCGGCAGTGCTGAAGATTTTTCATGCGTGTTATTTCACTTTTATTTGTTTTTACGCTGTTTTTACAATTAAAAAAGTTAACCTTTCATCTCGTGTATCAAAGAAAGAATTTCCTCATCTACTGATGTATCGAACAAATTAAGAAAATCTATTTTATTATCCGGGTTCACAAATATAATCACGTGATTATGAAATAATCGTATTGTCATATTGTTAAAACAAATTAGATGATTCACTTAGTACCACCTACGTGAAAAATATGTACAGAGTTACCACTATTTAACATCGATAATTTATTATTGATAATTGTTTACTTTGTAATATTATTGAATAAAAAAGACATGTCAACAGGCCGTTCAGTCATAAAAGACCCACAAAGTGGAGCAATTTTCTTCATTTTTAAAACATCGAAGGTTTTGTAATTTATTAATCAATTATATAATTTAGTTTGTGAAATTTTAACAAAATATTCGTATTTAAAATAAACGTAATCTGATGAATAAATTTTAAAATGAGATATTTCAATACAAAAATGTGATAAAAAACGCAAGACAAGATATGAGAAAAAATTGTGAAATTCGCTCACTCTGCTAGACGATCGCCTTACACGTTTTCCTTGAATCATGGTATTTCCAATCAAAACCAAGGTTCAATGTTTTTTATGTGTAATGAATCATTAAATCTTCTGCCCTTGACATAAGAATTTCAAATATATTTAAAAAAAAAACTTTATTTTAAAATAAATTTACTTTATTTCAACATCTTGCGAATTCAATTGTCATGATATACATTATTAATTAATATAACGCTATCGTGAATTCACTCAATACGTCTATAAATAAATATTTTTTAAATTTTCATACGAAATAAACACAATGTGGTTAGACATAATATGTTTAAACAAAATAACCCATTGTTAATCACCACTTCTTTGAATTTTTAACCAAATAGTTTCAACTCACAGCAAAGCTTTCTTCAATGTTAAATAGTCCTTACCAATATTACTAGCTTACATTACTAATAAGTAATATTCAACCCAATTTAGGCTCAGCTGGGAACTGAAACTGGTTAGTTAAAAACTCAATAAAGTGGTGTTAAGCAAAGTTATTTAATTTAAAAATAATATTTTTTAAAACTTTAATATTTTTCTAGTGTCAATTCAATTTACATAATTTTTTTAGATCTATAGTTTCATCATTTACAACTTAGTCTAATTTTTGTGAGTATTTTTCGATAGGCTTCAGCTTGGCGTTGATCTTACAATGTCTACAACTTTTGATTTTTATCTTTCTGACTCTTTATAAAAACCTAGCATTGCTCGCTCGATAGCTCATAGAGAAACATGTCTTAATACCCTCGATTGTGCAAGGGTCCATAGGTCCAGGGTGCACTGTCGCAAGTTGAAATTTTTGATGTTATGGTAAATTCTCATTCCAAAGTCCTAAGTAACACTACTTATTATCTCGGGTTGACCTTAAAGTAAATCCTTTCCGTTGTATATTTTGAGAAAAGCAAAAAATAATCTTTTTTATTGTTATATTTGCATTCCGTTCAGTTAAGGTGATCTAATCTTCCAAAAAGCTCTCTGCAAGAAACATCCATCCAACCCGAGGATGGATGTGGTCGGTAACAACAAGACATGGAGTACAATTAACAGTTGTTAACTGAATTACATGATTCAGCAAAGATGAACGCGCGCTCGTGCGCGTGGGTATTTTAACCTATCTCTCCTTACAGGAATCATTATGCGTACACACGCATACCCATGTAATCCATTCGCGCATGCGCCTGCCGAGATACTCACAGACATAACACCGCTTCGCTCTAAAACGCGCACCTCTCTCGGCTCCCATTACTTATCCAGATGATGTTATATGAACCATAAAAATAAAAAGTAAACGTTTTTTTATTATTAAATTTATTTGGTAAATGTACAAACTTAAGAGTAACTGTATTCAATATAATATAATTAATACACATTTATATTACACGTTTACCCACTTATAAATGAGAATTTATTCTCGTGTTTAAAAGTGGGGGTAGTGTCATATATGTATATATCTATTGTTAATGTAATCGTTAGTGTAAAACATTAGATTAAATAAGTAAGATATAGACAAAAAAATATTAGAAACATTTTAATAAACAAAGTTATTTCGCACCTCAACTAACTGACTTGTTTATCAATTCAACATAGTTTTACCACTTAAAAAAAATTCTAAGAAATAAGTCAAAATAAATTAGGAATATTATCATACTAGCCGTGAAAAAAAATCACGACTCTTGTGTGACCGCGCAACGTGAGCCACGCGCTGATTACGTATCACACTAAAGTTGCCAGTCCAGCAAATTACTAAATTTAGATAAGATTTTAAATTTTTATAGCAATATCTTTGTGGTTGGACAAAATTATTCATTTCAAAAACTTACAAACTGTATAAATCGTACTGATTTTTTGACCGAATTATTTAATTATTTGTACACTTAATTTATGGAAAAGTTGTATTTCCGTGATGACAAAGAAATCAATCCATATGGCTTGTTTAAAATCTGTTAGTTTGTAAATTTGATTTTGTTCTGATTATAAAATATTATAATAGCGTATTCGGAGGAATATTTAATTTTGCATTTTATTCCAAATTATTATTAACTCGTAAAACTCTTGGATCAGTGCACCTGCTCACGTCCCTGGAGAAAATCATGAAGGAAAATATCAAAAGCCGTGAAAGTGCAATCGTGCTTACATATTCCAAGCGTTATAAAGTTCGAGTTGTATGCAAGCAAAACTCTTTAACAGCAAAAAAACTATTTTACAAGGAAAATGTTCCTTCTTTAGTAATTTATTGAGTCTCTGCTCTTTACATTACGGAGGTACTCCCTTTCCATTAACTGTTTATATACTTGCCCACCCGGCTATCGAATATTTTTATTTCCTTTTTGCTTAAGAAGAATTCACGGAATATAGAGACTGTTTGTACGAGTATTCTCAGGCTTTGGATTTTTATCTTGTGTCTTCAAAAATGTTGAAAAGATTTTTTTGATTTGTTCTGGAATTATTTATTATATATATGTTTAGGGATCATGGCTGTAGAGGCAAATAAAGCGCTAAAAAATAATTTAAAAAAAAATAATCCATTGGACACGAATTGAATTGGAGCGCTGTTCTTTACTTCACACTTAATTTCGTAATTCGCATTAATTATTTATCACTAGAACATTCGCTGCACTTTTGTCTATTGCCAGGTCATTCCGCTCTGTTTCGCACGTAAGTACCGACTGTCTCTGGTCAACTCGCACGATTTTTTTTTCTGTGGTTTTGTTGCGGCTGTCAAAACAAGTCTGGCCGCATGCGCGCTTGTCACCGCTTTTATACCAAATGTTTGTTATACGCGAATTTTCGACCGTTTTTTTCATATTTTTAGTGAATACGGTTTTTTTGAGAAAAGTGTAGTTGATTCTAGTTTAATGTGAACTAAAAACTTCGATAATGCATAGTTACCGTTGTTTTTAGACTATTGTGACAATACTATAAAATTTAGTTCCATAAATAAAATAAAAACTTTAAATTAACAGACCTCATTTTAGACAAATAGTTAATTGTGATGTCATAAACTTACTTATTTAACAAAGAGAGAAAAATTAGGAGTAAAAGTTCAGAGGATAAATTCAATGAAACGATCCAATCGCTTTGCCGAAATACTGGACTTACGCGGAGATCTCTTAAAGCTATCATATACAAAAATGTGGACTTGCGATCGCGCGTATAAATGCTTCAATGTATTTAAAAGATTAAAAAACTGATAACTCGAAAGGAAATTTGTTTATGTTGTCTATTTATTTGTCTATGGTAAACAATTACAATCATTGTACACAAATAGAAAATAACGCATATAAAATTGCCGTTTAAAAGGAAAAAGATTTTTTTTTTATGAAAAGTACATATTCAATCAATCAAAAGTATACGTCCCGTGTTCGATGCACTTTTTTCATTTTATTTGAAGTTCATTGATAGTTTTGCTATAGAACTGCTGATGGGAATCGATGAATTCTTAAAAAGCGTTTTTCACCATCACATCCGAGTCGAAATTTTTCCCTGGTAAAAAGTTATCCAAAATCCAAAAAAAAAATGGAAATCAGTAGCTTCAAGGTCTGGCGCGTAATGTGGGTGACGGAGAGTTTTCAGTCAAAGCTCCTGTAATTTTAAGAACGGTCCGTTGTGTAGTATGTGTACGAGAATTATCGTGGAGAATAAGTGGACTAGAGCAACAGAGTCAAGATCAAGAGTCAAGAGAATCAGAGCAAGCCTCGGTTGTTTGATGGCGGGCCTGGCAATTATTGTTTTCAATTCTTGACAGTACTTTGCAGTAATTGTTGTGCCAGATCTCAAGAAGCTGTAATAAATAATGCGGTCACACTTCCACCATACAAACACTAAAAATTTTTTTACTCAATTTGCGTTTGTGGTATTATTTGGCCTCCTATTGGCTGGGTCCAACCATTGCGACGAATATATCCGATTTCCGGTTCTGGCAATTTCATCGGTTAGGACATAATAATTATGGGTAATTTTTGATTTTGTGTCGCGCAGCCAGTCGTTTGTTTAAGGGCAATCCTTATTGTGTTTGTTAAAATGCGGGGCAAGTGAGTGGTACAATGACAACAACAAAAGCCGCACAAAATAAGGATAAATCGGAATATTTTGAATTTAAGGTTTATATTAAGGTCATTTGACATAGTATTGAAATAACGGATATTTATGGTAGTAAAAAAAATAACCTTTCTGAAAAATTCCTGCTGTCAGTACGTTGACCACAGCCATAAGGCACTCTACTGATGACACTGATATGATGCCACCAAATCTCAATACATTAATATGGTTATTATAAAATATCCATTGTTTTAATACTTAAATATGTCAGGATGGTCAACTTTACCATATTTGAGATATAAGATTACAAAAAGAGGAAAAACTCTGGAAATATGGTGTTTACTCTCTAACTTTAAGGCTCTGAATCCTCAAACTTTTAAAACGTCAGTATAAGGACGCTATGAAAAATTTATTCAAGAGAGTGCATAATAAACTAGATTTCGTGGAAGTTTGAAAATGATTGCACTACCTGATAAGTTAACCAACTAAAAAAAATTCAAAAAAAAAATCAAATGATTCGTCTACCCTCTCAATATTATGTAAGTAAAAGTTTAACAATCAGTTCAGATAAAAAAATCAGCTTAAAATTAAAATATATATATATATATATTTAATGAAAAATCGGGGATGTACTCATAATACAGTAGAAGGATACGAGTTAATAAGAAAGTAATTATTAAAAATAAAAGGATAATTATGATAGGCTACTATAATATTATTTGTGATAGTGATGCATTTAAAGTTAGTTGGGGGCCTATTAAAATTAATTGATTCAATATTTATTCCATGTCAAGCTAGCAAGCTCACCAGAACACAGTACAGGTAACAAGGTAAGTGTTTTTCTATTGAAGTGTACAAATTAAAAGGTATTCAGTTTACCTACTGACCGTACATCTGTTAAAAATAAGTTGTTTTTAAAGATAAATTATAGAAGACTCACAGAGACGTGTATGGAAGACTTTATAGGGTGGCCCAGGGCTAACGACATATATGAGCTGACTTAAGTGATCACTTTGCACAAGCAGCGTTCACGAATTCCAACGTTATCAAATTCCACACGTTATCAAATTTTTAAAAGTTGTATATATATTCTGAATCAGTTTGTTTCATATGTTCAAATGAAATACGCTAGAGAGATCTATGGTCCTTTCCATGACATAGTTAGTTAGTATACATAGATTTCGCAGCTAGTAATGATACCTCTATATTTAAAAAAATAATAATTTAATGCGTTATTTATAAATTGTGGAAAAATGAACATTTGCTGACGTTTTAGGGATTTTTGGTCGATTGAATTCAATAATTTCAAATCTGTTAAACTTAAAACAACTAAATTGACGGCATTACAATATTATACAATAATAGCCGAATTTACATTTGTAAATTGGGAATTTAAAAAAATATTAAAATATATATACCGCGTATTAAAAAAATATTTACACATTAAAAAACGTAATGTTTACGTCGTGCATATATTATATTAAAAACCAAACACGCTTTCTACCTTATAAAATAGTAGTAGCATTGTTAACGAACATGTCAGCAAAATTTTGATTTAATGCTTTTTTGCGGAAAAGACGTGATATTCTGCGTTAAACTACTTTATATCGAGACTAGTTTATAGAAAATAAGTACCGGATTATACGAATATTTTATAAATAAATACATCCTATCTAAAACAGATGAATTACATAAATCGAATACTTCATGAGAATAACATCTACCTAAAGAAATATGACATTGAAATGAATGAATGGAAAAAAACCCGAGACAGAAGTTTATTTACCAAACAATGAGAAAGATAGACGTGTGGAGGCTTCCCACCAATTGTCAACTATGACAGAGTAGAGTGATAGATCGAAATCACTTAACTAATGAAATCACACACACACACACACACACACACACACACACACACACACACACACACACACACACACACACACACACACACACACAAACACACACATAAACACGTAGCGACAACTAAAGCACAGCAATGTACATAAGCCATCGACACAGGTCGAAGGTCAGCACACGCAAACAGGCAGACTTCAAGAGAGTTATTTGTTCCCAAAACATATAAAAATAGCCCTGTACGGGCATGTCAGTCTCTCAACTACCCCGGCGTAGGCCGGAGGCTCTGTTTCGTTGAAGTCATTATCACTGTCTTTATTATCGCAATTATGTATAACTTTTAATTGTTTTACCGAGTAAATAAATTAATCAAACATTCCACGACTTTGGAGAATTTCCGTTACATAACGGGCGGTGACCATGAAGCAACCTTCTCCTCATTCATCGATCAAGACTAATGGGTGACTACCGACGCTCACCTAATCCCCCAAAAATACAACAACTCGTTGTATTATAAATAGCAAAAACTCGTTCATCAAATATTTTGGTAATTTAAAGGCAGTGGCTGGTCTTAAATATTGTAAAGAAAAATCGATGCATTCAGGGGCTTTCGGAAGAGCCTAAAATAAAGAAAAATGTTCAGAAGCTCGAAGTCTTTAGGTACCGGCATAAAAGAGCTTGCCTAGAAAAATTTGGATATGTTCAAGCAACCTCGCCATAATATCAAAATTTATGGAGATACGCAACACAAAACTGTTACAAGTCAAATATATTTTTATCGTACCTTGCATATATATTTTTTAAATAGGATGCGAACACGGAATACGTATCGCATCAATTTTCTTACTATTCTAAAACTAAGCCAAAAGCCTGTGCAATGAAAGTAGAACTAACTTGCTGGTGTCCTGGAATGCTGCTCGAACCATCGACCACCAGATCACTGGGCACGCGTCATGACCACTACGCCAACAAGCTACAAATTTGAATTAGATTTTTGTTCCAGATTTTAATGAATTTGACTTCTGGAAAAGCGAAAAAGAAATTAAATTCGATATAAGTTACTTTAATGATAGTTAAACGTTTGAGAGAAAATATGTCAAAATATTTTTAAAATTCAATACTCGATGCCGCATTTTTCCATTGCTATTATTATTAGATTCTTTATTTTAAATGCGGCATTAGTTTGATATCTTTATACGTGAGGTGAACATCAAAGAAGTTCTACTATTGAGAACGAAGAAATGTAAGCTTTCGTAAAAGAAAACACGCGAAATTTAACAAGTTACCAGTACTGAATAACTGAAGATTGTTGTGCATGACAACTTTCACCTTTTCAAGTATTTCGATAGAAAATCAATAACAAGAAAGCTATAAAAGACGCTTATAAAGATTTTTGCAGAAGCTTGAATAATATCGTAATTCTTTGGCAAAAAATAGTAAAATCAAATTTTTAGTAGAACAAATTTATTATTTTATTTATTAAAAACATAGATAAATCAAATCAACGAAAAATATTTTTCCTGATACCGGGATTCGAACCAATGGACCTCCACTCTATCCGAGAATGGCGCGTTATCCAATTTAGCCACGGCAGCCTAGTACATTAACGTAAATTTTTCCACCTTATATGTAGTCCATTTTTAATTGATCAACACACATATTATTCCATTTATTTAACAATCTACTTCTTATAATGCAATAATCACAAATTACTAATTATTAAAATGTGTATCTTCGTACCACCGCTTTTACTCCCTTTCTTTTAACTCGTAGCATCTGCTTGTCAATTTGCTGACGAAAAAATTTTGGATGGATTTTAACCCTTTTCCCGTGATCTAATGAAGCTGAAATTTCGCAGGCAGATTCGTGGCGACGCTAAAAATCATCTTACAAATTTTAGTTCAAAAAAATTAATAATTATAGTATAATTTTGGATTTTTCATAAATGTAATGATTTATATATTATCTAGTTTTCGATCCTGGCGCGTGGAGTAGGCGTAAAACCTGTTTCAATAAGAAAAGGAGTATAATAAAAACTCGTTTTTGATGGGTTAGTTTTTTTTTAGTATTGCGTCACTCAATTGATACCGATTGGTATAGAGTAATATTCTGATCGATATTCTGGCTGAGCTAGTGACGACGTTTTATCCTCTGATAAGTTGCGATCAGTTTTTCTCGGGCTGGATGAAGGATTACGGTATCTCATAATGATAAATAGACGGTGATACAGTAACGCATCAGAATCAACAAGTATCATCCCAATTATAATAATTTCGTTGTCTGTCCGTCGTAACTTCGTGTAACGTCCGTAACTTCTTTATAGCAAATATTATTTTTACTCTCTTTTTTCTTGTTTTTTTTTCTTATAATAAATACTTATTCCTTAGGAACCGACATATAAAAATACCGTTTTTTAACGGGTTAAGATGTTTACTCTGTGACAATTGTCAGTTATAAAAGCCCCGTGATCTTTTGCCGCAGATATTCAAACATTCTCTCCGGACATTCGTCACCATACGCACACACACACTTGTGTAGTAGTTCGCATTCTCCAATCACTTGTGCTCTTACGAACCACCGATATCACATTTTTATTTATTTTGGAATTCAAGCAGTAGAACAAAATAAGTGAAAAACGAAAAGATTAAACCAATGATGTACTATTGTACTGAATTAATAAATCAATTAAATTAATTAGTGAGAATTGCACTTCTTATATAAAATATTACAAATTAAAGTTATTTACTCTTACGTTATGGTTTTGTTGACCGGTTCGCACCCTATATTACCTATGGCATATCCTACATTCACTTTGATACCATATCTGCTGAGGGCAGTATCCTGTAGCGCATCAGAACATAAAACAATCATATCCTTGCCTGCCGTCCAATCAAAAGCCGTTTTAATTTGTGGCTTTTTAAACAACATGACCGTTCTATCCTCCTCACTCGCGCAATTTTTCCTTGCCTAAGTGTTGTGTTACATCAGCATTACCCCAAACTTATTGGACACTTTTTTTGATAGTCGTTTTTTAGCACTCATACGTGAAAGATCTAACACACATATTATATCAAAATTAAATATAAAAATTTGTTCAAAACATATACAAATATTATTATTTATCTGGTGGTTAAGACACTTGTCTAGTGATCCACATATCACGGGTTCGAGACTCATTCCAGACCAACAAGATAGTTCTCTTTTTATAGCACAGAGTTTAGTTTGAAAATAATAAGAATATTAATGTGACACGTATTCCATGTACGTTGTTATTATTAAAATTATAAATAAGCTACGCGTTTAAGACATTCTTAAATTTCACTTAAAATTAAACAAAGACGAGTAAATTAATACATTTAATGACAGTACTCAGTAATGTAGTTATATTAAGGGTCCTTATTTATGTTGGACGTGAAGTCGTCTGTTTATTAGCCTTAGCTAGTACCTACCAGCCTCCAAACGTGTTCAGAATGAAAATTATTATAAACTAACTGTTTTCATTTTCTCTTATTTTTAGATACAAATTTATTACATTAATTAATTAAGTAACGTATAAGATGGTTTTCTCAATTCTTAGAACCCATAAAATTATTACGAATATTTCGTTTGTTTATGAATAAGATTAATTGATTTATACTTTTTACGGAGTAGTTTTTATTTTACTTTTATTAATTTAAATATATTATAGATGTCTCATGGAGACTTTTTATGTGAAAGTAGGTATGGAAGTATTTTTTTGAATGTTCGTAGGGCTTACGACCTATCATACGGCTGGGTCACTTTACACAACGTAATTTTCACAATTTCCACCCATGATAGAATACCACATCTATTAAATTTTTGGAAGCTGTATTTATATTAAAGTTTCACAACCCGGTTCACGTGTGTGTTGAAATTATCACTAGCTTCACTGGTGTCCAAAGATTTTTTATTCCTTTAATCAAATACACATGTCACTAATGAGGTATTTATATTTTTGATTGGAATTTAATTAATATTCTTTACATGTTTATATGAGATTCTACCGAATTATTAACATTAGGTACCTACACTAGAATACGCATGAAAACTATTTCAATTTTTAATTCCAATTTAGACCAGTTTTTTATATTCAGAATATTTTGAGTTTGTCTTAAGTGATCACTTCACACACCATAAAAATTACTTTTTATTATGTATTGTATACCTAAAAATATTAATTTAAAATACATAAAACTCGGTGATTATTAGGAGGAAACTTGAAAGTAAATAGCAATAATTAGTAATGCGTATAATGTATATAATGCACATTGTCAAGTGGGGTGACGAGTTTCCAGTGTCCCAAAAAAATATTTTTTCTTAAATCTACTTATTCTTAAACTGCATTATAATTGTGTCTTAAATATACGCGAGGGGAAAAAAATTTCCGCAGCGGCCTTATCTCTTCGCCTAAAATGGAGGTTAAGATCATCTCTACAATTTTATCTGTACAATCTGTGTGGTGGGTATATTTTTGTCGTCTGACCGAATTTTATTACGAACATCAATCGATATCGCCTACCTAACCGTAGCACTGTTAAGCTAGGCATTTGCGGCCACCCTACCAATAATTCATTTTAAATAATTCAAAGACATTAATCGTCTTCGATAGATAAGACATATCTTGCGCGCGACAGTGCCGCGTGAGTTATTCCGCTCCGGTAGGAAGCATTTTTATAATATTTTTTCTCACCCCTTCCGGAAGGATTATCTCCTACAAATACTTAAATTCTCCCTTCAAGCGTAAATTGCACCATTTACGATCGGTCTCCCTTTATAAAGGTTGTCTCAATTCCTCGCCGTAATTTATTGAACACCAATTCCATGATCTATTGACCTCGTGCGGCCTTTTCGCACCCGCGCCGCCCGGGGGCGCTCGCTGAATAATGGAGAAACGGACCAATGGGCTGCATGATAAATCCACACGCGTTACCACGTGATGTATAGTTGGAGCATCACTCTGAAATTGCCGATATTATAGACTCAATAAAATTTATATACAAAAATAGATTTTTGTCAGAAAATGTCCGTAAACAATGTTTTTTCGCGATCGCCAAAATCACGCTATTGGTCAGGTTGGTTTTTGAGATGTTTGCACCAATCACAGACAAGGATTACCAGTTTGAAAAGACCGTTCCCTCAGTTAAAATTTTTGTGAGTTTCGGGGTAGGCGTCACGTTCTATTTATTTTGTTCTCGAAAGTGGTAGAGCATTTAAATAATATAAATCGATATAAATAATATAAATCATCGCAGAGCTCTGCCAAAACTAAAAAGGAAGACTACCAGCGCAGTGAGTACCTTTTCGACTGTGTAATAACTTGTTATTGGTGTATTTATTTTGAGTATCCGGACAAAGCACATGGTCCGGCAGCAATTCACAAGCTTAAAATACCATGTTCGCTTCGCACCATGTCTTTCTTACTTTATATGCTCAATTTATTTTAATAATTCTTGTCATATACCTTATTTGTTTATATATCTTACCTATAATGTACCTGCATGTGATGATTTCTGTTTATATATCCTTTACTCTTAATTTTTAAATATCTCTTGTATCATAATTTAATATATGTTTACTTATATGTAATGTGTGGGACTGCACTAACCTCCCCACATACTGGAATAAAGTTATATTATTGTTATATACTGACCCAAATTGGTGATGCGAATCAAATGTCAATCAATATAATGTAGACGATTTTAAATGTTTTATTAATGCAAATGTCACTTCATTATTATTTTCTCTTATATCGGATATTTTTTGTTTAAGTATACAATTTGAAAATGCCATGGCATTGGCTTTATTGGAAAGATATTTTTATACCATTAGTATTTAAATATGATAACGATTCCAAAATTATCGCAATAAATTTGCAATTTGCAAGGGTGTGTAGTTCTGGCATAAAATTTACGGTGATGTGGCAAATTAGCTGTGGCCAGAAAAAGAGTTGCCTATTCGAAAAACAAATCTCTAAAATAACCCTACATTGAAGCACTAATGGCATAAATAAATAAATATGTTTCCGATAAAGCCAATACTATGGCCATTTCCACGGTTTTTATGTTTTTCATTTAAAACTTTTTGGCTCTTAAACACCTATATATAAATAATTTTTCAATGGGAATAATAGATAGATTATTTTAAAATGTCACAAAAATATATATTTTTTTTCCAAAAAAAAACCTAACCAGTACGTATTTACCATTTTTTTATGTGTTTTTCATTATATTATATTTTTAATATCCCTGTTTCCATATTTTCAAAATATAAATGCAAATAAGTAAATAAAATATTATTTATTATAATTTTTTGCTGTTTTTTTTTAAATTATTTTGCAACATAAACAAACTCAAAACATATTAGGTACCTACATATAATTATCATTATTTTGCGTAGTCACACTGCTTGCCATTTGCTAGGAGGATGGTCGATTCCACGGGAGAAGAGTTTCGAATGTCCATTATCCTAGTGTGTAACTTTGTCCTCTTCCACAGCCACCAAAAATGCCTCGTCATCAAAATCTGAATATCAAACCTTTCTTAACTTGACGCTTAAGTCACCAGTTTTGAGGCGAACAAATCGCTTTCGGAATGCCCGTTAGCTAATCGTTCATTTACGGAAAAGATCGTTAATAAATAACAAATTTCCACCCTTTTCCAAAGTAGAAAAGCATAATGTGTATATTTTTTTTAATACTATAAATAAAGTACATTATGAAAAGTGTCCATTAAAAGTTACATTTTAAAAGATTTAAAAGATATTATTTTTTATAAATTCAAAGCCTGGAGCTGGCAGAAGAGGAACGAAAGTAGATTGAATGCTGTGGAGATGAGATCCCTGAGATGTATGTGTGGCAAATCAATTTATGATAGAGTAAAGAATGCAGATATTAGGAATAAATGTAAAGCCGATCTTAGCATAATCAATAGAATTAAAAAAGGGTCGCTCATATGGTTTGGGCATGTTGAACGAATGAGGAAAGAATGGTAAGAAAGATATACAATGCAAGTGTTGATGGCGCCAGAAAGAGAGGGCGACCGCGGAAGACGTGGCGTGACCAGATTAACCAGATACTGGAAGATGGTCCCGTTAGAAGCCTCAACAACCGGCGAGCTCGCATGCGAAGATGTATGGATGTGGATGAGGCGAGAGCTGTATGTCAGGATGTATGTCAGGACAGAAGAGTGTGGCGCTCTATCCTCTCTGCCTACCTCCACGGGGAAAACAGCGTGATGGTAAGTAAATAAGTAAACAAGCGTCAGCTCTTTTATGGCGAGTAAAACGTTTATTTGTATGAATTTATTGTATTGTATTCATGCAATGTATGTATTTAGATATACCTATAATAAATAAATAATAAAAAAATTCAAATTCAGCATTCTTTTTTATGGGGCACATTCTAGAACGATCGACATTTCCTTTGATTCAATGCATTTTATTACCAGAGAGTTGGAATTGTTCGAATGTTATGACCTTAATTAAATATCTGCTCGCTTCATAACCCATTGTTAACAAACTACAAAAAATTTTAAAATATGATAACTGCGAAAACAAATTATATTTAAATTTTCCTGATATATATTATACGTATGTAACTTTTTGGTGATTGGCTGTGAGTCGCGTGTTGTGTTGTATATATATACATATATAGACCGACCATCATACTGAATATTTTTATAAAATAGAATCAATAAAATGAATGTACAAAAATACGTGTTTTCCAGGAAATTCATAAAGGCATATTTTTTTGTATAATATTTATAAATATAATTTATTAGTTAAATTACTAAAATCTCAGCGTTAACGCATAAGTGAAGTGATTGTTTTTTTCTGTGTGAATTTATCAAAAAGAAATTGAAAAAAGGTTATAAATTAATAAACAACAATATTTTTTTATTCAGACATATTCATTTCATCACAATCTAAGAATAAAATGAAAAAGCCCTATGATAACAAAAATATTGTCACGGAATGGCAAGCAAAAGGAATTGCGCATCGTCCGAAATCCTTGTAATATGTCAGAACGCTAAAATATTCGTAAAACGCCTGGAACAACCGAGAAGCGAAGAGAACCTTCTCCTAATACTAGAATAATCTAGAAAGTATGAAAATACTAGCATTTGCGTATTAATACGGGACTACGCCGCGACGCAAGTTGAGTTATCGTGTTTTGAAATTTCGTTTGGTGCAAAGTCGGCAGCGAGCCGCAAGGTGATGCCCAGAGTGGCCAGTCGTGAGATAATCGAAGCGAAATATTGATCGGAGTACCTAAGTGGTGAAATAAACCAGAGCGCCTTCTTTGACAGAGAATTGATTATTCTACGAGCGATAAATAGGTGTTCGAGAGATACTAAAATGTTCGTTTACAAGTGATATATTACGAAAGAGTGTAATTTAAATAAAAGTGTTATGTTTAATTTGTGCTATGTGAATTTGTCCATTTAATAATGAATCACTAATAAATAAACGGCTAGTTAATTTTCAGTGTTTTCATTGATTCTTCCTTAGGCACGACACGTGACAATATGATACATACATTCTTGACTGGAATCTACTTTCATTTCTTGCAAATACTGCATCAATTCTATCCTTGTTTTATAGTACCGACGGTGTCAGATTGTAAGTACGAGTACATATTATACGAACACAATATAAAATGAAGATGTTCAATACAAGAAGTAGAAAAAAGCTAACTCTCAGAACGCTATTATGTACAGTTCAATGAAAATCATAAAATATCAAAAGAAACATGAAAGGAAGAATCTCAATTTAAACAGGAAATCTCGATTTAAAATTAAGCTTTGAAAATATATATTGTAAGAGTTTTATGTAGGTGAAAAATTGATAAATATTGTGTTTATATAAAAGGTTGTGTATATATTTCTTTGTCTATGCACTATTTAAAGATATTGTCGCAGAATCGCAGTGGTGGGATATAAACGAAACACGAAAAATTAAATAAAACTTTTATTTTTCACCAAAATCACTGAATATGGACATAATTAACTGGAGCAGTATTATGTAATTCGGAGTAATTTCGCACTAATCACTCGTATGTGGAACACTTCTTACTCCTCTTTCCAGAATATTAGCATTTATGTGATTATACTTATTCACTTAACGCCCGGTAGGTACTGTCGCAATGTATTTCGCTGGCCACACTGTCTGATTACGGTTTTGCTTCTGTTAAAACAACAACTGTGTCTCCCGCACAATTCTGTGGCGTTTTTACAAATAAATATCCGACGTTCTCGAAGTATCAGAAATAGTTTAGTTATTTCGAAATTCTTTTAGAATGTTCGGAAGACTTCAATTAAAGTCCTTTATCCAAAATCTCTTTTTAGTAAAGCTGCACCCTCTACAGTGTATAAAATGGAGCTTCGGGTAATTAAAAGATTAGACATTGGAAGTAAAGATTTTAATTGGTAAAATCTTTCATTGAATTATCTTGTATGTGAATTAAATTGTCAAATGAAGAATTTTAATCCGATTTTCCAACTATCAATTCTACCCTCAGTGAAGAACGAGCCCAGAACACAACACCCTCGAGTACCATTTTAATAAATCATTCGATTTAAGTCTCCCCTTCTAGGAGGAATCGGGTGGAATCAGCACATTTCTAAAATATATCCAAATTCAATGGGTTTGATAACACATTTACATAAGATTGTCTGGATACACACATAACTTGCAGAATAATTGTCATACGGGGAGCGGAGAGTCTTTGCCGGGGTGAGCAGCGGCGTTACTTAAAAATTGGACCCCAAGGAAAAATTAAAAGATGGTAACCTAAAACTGTATTATATACATCAACGTGTGTAATTTTTTTCGACTCCAAAATTTTCCAATTAAATAGTACTACGGAGGATCTAGGCCTAGCCGGACTCTAGTTTTTCGAGGATACCAATGGACCAATCACGCTCGGGATGACCCACCACCCGCCAATAGTAGACCGCGGGCGCTGATGTACCGCTTACTCGCGGCCCGTACATTGCTCTTCCTTCGATCGCTGCAAGAGACAGTCGCAATATCCTTCGTATTCCGCGAACTATACCATTGTAACCTATACTTGCAATAAATTCGACATTTAACCACCTTGAGTATTTTCTGGTCTTCCTCTATATCCATCTCAACCTATACTTGCAATAAATTTGACATTCAACCAACCGTGAGTATTTTCTGGTCATCCTCTATATCCATCTCAACTATCGTTCACGTCAATCTGTTGTTACGTACATTTACGCACTAAACATAAAAATGTGTTTCAGAATATTTTAAGTATGTCCAAATTTTTCAGAACAGAACTAAATTGTTGTTACAGGGACATCAATACTCAATGAAAAATTTGCACATACTCAAAGTATTCTGAATAAAAATACTGGTTAAAAAAGGAGTTTGTTAAATTGAAATAATTTTTCTGACATATACAAGTGTAATGATAGAAATTCGGATGAATTCCATTAGACAAGATAAAGTTTATAGCTAAAAAACTCCAAAATCAAATATAGATGTCTCATTTAGCGATATCTGTGGTCATTCAAGGGGAAGGAAAAAGCTTTGTGGCCGGCCGCGATGACAAACCTTGCAACTCATGTGAAACGTGGCGTATAATTGAAATATATACAACTTCAAAAAATTAATAGACATGGTATTCTATCATGGGTGGAATGGCGAACGTTACATATGTGCAAAGTGATCACTTAAGCCAACCGTACGATAGGTCGTAAGTCCTATGTACACCCATAAAGACTTCTATACCTACTCTCCCTTAATAAATAAAAAATATACAGTTTCGTCTCTCTGAGACATCTGTAATATACATTAATTGATAAAAATGTGTTATTATATTGCTACACAAAACAGTAGAAAGTGGGAATATGTTTTATTTTTTGTTGACTTTTTTGTTAATTTAATATGAACACAAATGAACTCACTAGACGCAGGCGAGGTCCGCCGATTGCTTCCCTGGATGCTCCGTCACACAATCCTCTCCGGAACGTCAACCTTGGGGATGAAACTAAAGTGAATGTGACAGGGTTGTTACATGTAAACTTGACAAGGGGCAGGAACGATTTTTATATTACATTTTCCGAAAAAATGCTTTAGGTTTCCTATTTGTCTGTTGACAGTTGAATTTATTTCTTCGCTTATAAGAATTTTCCGGAATTTCCGTTCGGCATGGCGGTTTGAGTAAACAAAACATTTTATTAAAGGAATTTTTCGTCCTCTAAAATAATACGATGTGATTTTTTTCGATATTAAATATTAATAGTACCGATATCAAATAGTACTTCCGTAGCGTATAAACATCATATGTATGAAGTTGCTTGTGTATTATATCTATAGGTTACTGGAAAATAAGAAATTGTGTCTGAGTGAAATTTATTGAATTTTTTGGAAAATAGTGCTAAACATTATATTTTGTTTAGGTAGGTACTGTGTGTTTATTTATATTTTTTAAATTTCTCTTTTTCATAATCTAAGTTCATTTTATTTAAAACCTGTCACAAGAAAATTGTTTTTTTTTTGTTCTCCAACTAATTTGAAATTTTTTTTGTTCTCCAACGAATTTAAAAAAAAAACGTGTTGGGTATTGTGATTGATATAAGAGAGTCTTAAATATTTTAATGATATTTATTACTTTTGTTATAATAAAATAAAACTTTATATAAAATAATAAATTTGATTTTTTATTTTTCACTTTCATTAAATCCTGATACTTAATTGCGTCATAAACGTCATCGCTTGTGTATATAATACGTGTTAAATTAATTAATTATACTCTTATAAAATAACTTTATGATTATAAATTTTCTAACTTCTATCTGTTATTAAATTCCTTAGATTTTAATAATCTTTAGATAATGATACATTAAATCTGTTACTTACATAAATTATCAATATTAATAATAAATGCCTGATCTACTATCAAACAAAAATGTATTCTGGCGCTGTTTTTTTTTTTTTTTTGTTTTTTTTTTTTTTTGTTTTTCTTTTTGGTTTTTAGTATTTTTCTATAATAGATATTAACAAAATTATGTATTATATAGGTACTAAACAGCCGCCATTTTAAAACAAGATAGAAAATCAGACTGGTTAACGAAATCAGCCGGCACATTTCTCAGATCCATTTTTCAGAAATATTTGATCGAAATCTATCTTAAAGTATGGAGTTTACAGTTTTCACAACTATAAACAAACTTTTTTCCCAAGTATTGATTCGTTTTCTCGGTCGTGATCGATAAAACCCGTAAAAATTTTCATTGAAACCCGGGAGTTTTATTGAAAAAGGTGGAAGTAAAAATCACTTTGAATTTGACGAAACTCAGGAAACAAAAAACAGTCCATGAAAATTTTCGACATAATAGTAAACAAAAATGCGTAACAATATCGAAACCATCTTATTGTGAAAACTATCCAAATATAGGTTATTGACAATAAGTTGAATGATTAAATTCAAAGCTTAAAATATAATATTTTTGATGTTGGAAGCATTTGTGAACATTTTCTCATACGTGGAAATGTGTATTCCCCAACTATTACACAGAAACAATCTATGTTTTTGGTCATTAAATTTCTTTTTAATTTTTGTAAAAATACGTTCTTTTGTAAACACTACGAAAAAATATCATTGTTACATTTTTTTATTGACTTTAAACGCTTAAGCCCAAAACTAAACATAATTAAATTATAATATGAAAATGTCAAGATCGTCTAATTTGGTGGGGCAACCCTTTCGTGTTGCCTGAGCCGCGCACTGATTTCGTGTCACACTCTTATTTTAGAAACTTGTAATTTCAGGAAGTTACGGACGTTACGGACCGACAGATATACAGACAATGAACTTATGTTGCACGCCGTGAAGCCCTGCTCGCTTGTAAATGTAGTTACGATACATTAAAAAAATTTACCAGGTACTTATTCTAGGGTTAGTTAAATTAAAATATCATTTTGATTTAATGAATCATATTAAAACAATATTTAATTAAAAAATAATAATTATTAAAATGAATAATTAATGAATTAATAATTATAAAAAAAAAATAATAATAAAAAAATTAATAAGTATAATTATTAATCAGTGTATTTTTGAGAAAGCTGAAATGACATAAAAACACTTGAAATTTTCAAAACGTGGCGCTCGAAAAGAATTATGCAAATGAGTTTTAACGGGAATAAATTACGATATTTAAAAAGAAATAAAGGATTACGTATTTCCTAAAACAACACTAATACATATTAGGGTGGGCCAAAAATTATTTTTTGTCATTTCTTAAGGTTCCCATCGATAAAAAGGTGCCAAATGGTCTCAAATTAACATATGTAAAATATTATTACATTCTGATAAGTCTAACTGCCTCCGGATTGATGACGATTTTTCTTTTTTTTTCGAGATATGTTCTCAATAGGATTCCAAACCAATAAACGTAACTTTCTTCGAGCATAGACAATGTATATCATGATTGCGAGTATGAGGGGTTAGTGGATTCAGTGTGGGAGAATCGAAGAATACCTAGGGCGTACGTGCGCCCTGTCCACGTATTTAGTCAGTACCAGTATAGCTCTGGCCGCAATTAGGCGAGGTTGTGTCAGGCTCGTTTTCCTTATTTCTAGTATGGTTCGTACACGTCAAAAGCAGATATGTCCGTTGTTTGGTGATTCAAGTGATATTAAAAGTAATACGTTACCAACCTATGAAGATGTTATAAAGTTCTGAGTGGAATCGGCAAAAGATAATACGTGATAATGAAACTAATAATGAACCCACTTACTTGGGAAATAGAGAATATTTTCGTTGCAAAAATTGAAGAAATACAGTCAAGAGCTTCTATTCCTACTATCCAAAAAAAAAACGAAGGAAAGTGACGTTGAAAAGGTATCATCTGAAATTCAACAATCTTTGAAAAACCACCATCAAATAACAAAGAAGAAATTAGAAGAATTTCGCCGTACCAGTTAAAAATTGTTTGAAATTTTGTCTTGTAAGTGTAAGAATATTTACGAATGCATTTGCATTTGCTCCAGCTTTTGCCACATCGATATGTATAGACCAAGCAATCACCGATTTTTTTTGAAATCAGAAATATCTATGAAGTCTTTGGTGGCTGTTGCATATGATGGAACTAACGTGAACCTTGGTAAATATGGAGGTGTCATACATCTGCTTGAAAACAGATTAGGTATACCGTTGCAGTGGATTATCTGCTTACTTCATATGAATGAAGTTCTGATTCAGCACTTATTTCTACATATTGATGGTGGCACATTGGGACCCAAAATATTTTCAGGGAGAATCGGTAAAGATCTAGAAGTATGTGAAAAAAGGCCCATTTTTCGATTTCAGTTCAAGGTATTGCACTGACCAAAAATATTTATATATGTTTGGTCAGTTTTAATACCTTATGCCTTATATTTGTTCTGAATAGTCTCAGCGATTTCAACGGGCATGTTTCCTAAGGATTTAGTGAACAAATCGCCAGGCAAAATGTCTCACGCCCGATAACTAACTCATCCTAATCGAATTCTGTGTTTGTATATTTTAATGGAATCTCCTTCTAAAAACTTAGTAATTCTTGCTACGAATGTCGTCAAGGCTTACGCCCCAACATGGTTTGCTATAAAAATTCACCCTTCCTGTAAAGATGGAGCACGGCACCTGTTCAAACTCATCACTGCAACAGGATATTTGTCCACAGAACTGAAAGCCATAATAGAATCTGTAATTCAATGAAACAGTTACTTCTCACATCCTGAAAATTTATTAATCGCAATGCTGACTGACTTGTTTCAACTACCTAGTATAGAATTGGATGCGTTGTCTTACACAGTCTCATTGACTGTCAGGAGAATATATCCGATCCATCAATATTGAAATCCATACCTGAAAAAAACATCCAACTGTTTGTCGTTCAAAAGCAGTAAGATAACTCTCATTACTACGCCTGCCATGCCGCAAGAAAGCCGTTGAAAGGGCAGTCAAGATTGTGACAGAAGCTTCAGCCACATTGTGTAAGAATCTGAGAGAGGCTTCATAAAAAAACAAATATTATTTAGGGAAGCCATGCCGAAATTCGACAATATGAAGGATTTATAAAAAATAATATTATTAAAGCCATTTTTGTAAAAATTTACTTGTAATAAATAAATTTAACTCATACAAGTATATTTCGATTTATTATTTAACTTTTAATGCTTTTTAAATCATCTTGTAAGGACTCGTTAAAAATGAGATTTTTTTCCAAAATATGTGTTCTTTAAAGTCAATCCGGAGGCAGAAGATGATATCTCATTGTAATGAAATTTTATAAGTAAGCCAAAAACATCATTTAGCACCCTTTTCTTGATGTGCCTAATAGAAAACATAAAAAAAATTTCTTCATACAACGGTGGCCCACCCTAATACATATATGATGTTTCGGAAAGTAATATCATTGTTTTCCAATAGATGACTCTATTGAGTATTTCACGGCTAACTTCACATTTAAACCGCATATTCGTTGTATATTTTGATAACTGATATAGCGAGGCTTGTTTGTGAAAATTTTTGTTTGATTCTGTACAAAAGTTTGTTTGGTACCCTATGAAATATGAAGAGTCGAAAGCAGCATTATTGGCATATTTTACTTTTTCACTATGGAAAAAGTAAAAATGATGCTCAAGCAAAAAACATATTTAATATGTATGGAAAATATGTATTGATAGATCGCCATTTTAAAAACTGGTTTGCAAAATCTCGTTCTGGCAATTTTGATGTTAAAGATGCACCACGTTCTAGAAGGCCAATTAATTGAAGCTGATGAAGACAAAATAAATGCATTAATTGATGCAAACCACCGAATAACAACTCGAGAGATCGCTGAGAGGTTAAATTTATCAAATTCGACTATTCATAATTACGTAAAACGCCTTGGTTTAGTTTCAAAACTCGATATATGGATTCCACACGTTCTTGCAGAGAGAAAGTCACCTTGACATCTGTGAGTTGCTTCTGAAACGTCAAAAAATGATCCATTATTGAAGTTAATCATCACTGAGGATAAAAAAAAGTGTTGTTTATAATAACGATAAGCGCAAGAGATTATGAAGGATAAAAGAAGAACCGTCTCAAAGCATTTCAAAAGCCAATATTCATCAAAAAATGGGGTGATATCTGTTTGGTGGGATTTCAAGGGAATAGTTTTATTTGAGCTTTTACCGGATAATACGATGATCAATTTTAAAATGTACTGTTGTCAACTAGATGAATTGAATGATTCACTTAAACAGAACAGGATAGAATTGATCAATAGAAAAGGTATAGTATTCCACCAAGATAATTCGAGACCTCATACAAGTTTAGTTATCCGTCAAAACTCTTTGATGGGATGAACTACCAAACCCACCATATTCTCCAGATCTGGCACCTTCCAATTATTACTTATTCAGGTCTCTACAAAATTTTTAAGCCGGGAAAACCTTTACTTAAAATATGGACTAATGCAAGGAAAAATGCATTAGATTAAATACTATGTTCCGATACAGACTATGAAAACTATATATCAATCTTTAGCGGAATCGGTAATAAGGTATGGAATAACTAGCTGGGGTCTAACTTGCAAAACTAATATTAGAAAAATCCAAAATATTCAAAATTCGGCAATAAAATTAATAAATAAAGAAAGTGCTACTAAAGATATACAGGAACTCTTCAAGAAACAAGGCTGTATGCCAATTAATGTTATCTTGTGGTACAAACTAATTACACGATATCATGAAGATGGGACATATAAGCATAGATTGATTCATAAACATAGTACCAGATTTTCGGTTAAAGAAGGACTACGAATACCGAAGGTCATAAAGAAATATGGACAAAGAACATTAAAATATGTCATACCAAAAATATTAAATAAAATCCCATGTCGTGTCAAAATGGATATTAATAAAAAAGGGCAAAATACAGAATTAATGAATATGTTACTAAACAAAAGAGAATTATTTTGATTTTGGCAATATTTGTATTGTTTCTTGTATTGTTGTATTGTATTGTATTGTTGATTTGTATTTGAGTTTATAACATCTATTGTAATTAATTAATATGAATGTATCTCTGGTAAATACAATTTATTTTATTTTTATTTTATTTTCATTTATTGGTTTTCTTACAGCCATATAATTAATCAATCTTGAAAAAAAACAATAATTGATGTACAGAGTTTTGGGCCAATTACAAGAAAACACATATATACAATCGATAAAAAAATAAGAAAAAAACATGTCCAATAATGAGTTTGTGTGAGTGTGTGTATTTGTGTGTTTATTTATTTATTTTGTCAGAGAAAAATTAACAGCAAAACAATCTTAAAAATTTTCCACTGAATTTAAAAATTTACTTTAACATACATTAATAGCGAGTGGAGAGGGTGGAGGGGAATATGGGACGGGAGTAGAAGGGAAGATATAATGTACAAATTAGTTTGGATGCGGTAGTGTAGATATTGTTTGTTTTATGTTTCTTATTGTTGCGTTGAAAATGTCAATGTGGTGATAGTTTGTGTTAAATGAATTTGTGGATCTGTACATAAAGGAGTTTTGTTTTGAGTTGGTCTTACAAAAGGGGAGATGAAAAGTAGGTGAATGTCTGTAATTGCGAGTTGGGATGTGGTAAGATATTCGTTGAAGAAGTTCCGGACTATCAACTTGATTGTGTGTTATTTTGAATAGCATCACCGCGTCAGCTATGTTTCTTCGACGAGTTAGGGTCTGCATGTTAAAAAACTTCGCAGAATCTTCATTGCTTATATGAGATCTAAATGAACGGAGGTCTAGGTATCTTAGGAATCTGTTTTGGACGCTTTAAATTCTATTTTCGTGTACTGCATAACCTGGATTCCATACCTGTCTATGAACTGAAATAAAGTGTCTTGAGGGTACTGATATTTTTGAAATGTTTACATGTGCATATGACAAAACCAAGCATAGATGATGCGTTGGTGACTATGTAATCGATATGTTTGTTGAAATTTAATTTACTGTCAAGTATCACCCCAAGGTCTTTGCTTTCGGATTTGGTAGATAGTGTTATATTATTAATTGAATATTCATTAGAGAATACCTTTTTATTTCTTCTAAAGCGTACAACAAAGCATTTAGAAACATTTATTTCCAGGCTGTGGGCATTGCAATACGTGTTCAGACGATGTAGGTCATCTTGCAGCCTTCGACAATCTTCTAGTGAGTTTATGGGAGAAAAAATTCTCATATCATCTGCATATAGGATAGTTTTTGAGTTTAGAAAGCAGTCACCTATATCATTGATATAAATGTTAAATAGCAATGGTCCCAGCAGGCTGCCTTGAGGTACTCCAGATGTTACAACAACAGTGTTAGATTTAAACCCTGCAACCACTACAATTTGACTACGGTTGGAGATATAAGAAGTAAGCCAACGATAAAGATTGCCGTGAATACCTATCTTTAAAAGCTTGTTTGACAGTGTTGAGTGATCAACCCTATCGAACGCTTTACTGTAGTCGGTATAGATAGTGTCCACTTGTATTCTGTTATCTAAGTTATCTTGGAGGTATTCTACGAAAGTCAAAAGATTTGTGGTTGTAGATTTACCACTAATGAAACCGTGTTGATTAATATTCAAGGTAGGCTTAAGAGCTGGATACAGTTGGTCATAGATTATTTTTTCAAAAATTTTGTTAAATATACAAAGTTTGGAGATAGGCCTATGGTTTTTTACATCATTTTTTTTATCATTCTTGAAGATAGGAGATACATATGCAGATTTCCAAAAAAGAGGGACAGTGCATTCTGTTAGAGAACGATTGTAAATTAAAGAGAGGGGTAAGGCTAGATTGTGTGCACATCGTTTAATAAAGATTGAGGGTATTTCGTCCGGGCCGGCACCTTTGTGAATGTCAATTTTTTAAAGATATTTTAGTACAATTTCCTCTGTCACTTCAATACTGCATATATTAGTTATGTGGTTTTCGTGGTTAATTATGGGCATAATGGTAGGTCTATCATTCGGTGTACTAAAAACTGAGCTAAAATATTCCGAGAATAAGTTTGCTATATCCGTGCCATTATTAGCCTTCCTATCTCCTAAGAACATGCAATTTGGGACACCTTGAGATTTATTACACGTTTTGACATAGCTCCAGAAGTTTTTGTGTTTAAGTTGATATTAGTTTCAATGTTGTTTAAGTAACGTGATTTGGATTCGCGACATAAATCTTTTTTCCGTTTGCGTAGGAGAGAGAATGTATCATAGTCGGCTTGGTTTTTATATTTACAAAAATATTTTAATTTTTCTTTGGTAATCTTGATAAGGGATATATATATATATATATATATATATATTTATATATATAGATGCACCTACAGACAAATATCAATGTGATGTTTGGTCTGAGATGTAAAAAAAATAAAAAAAACAGTTTTTTGCCAGCAAAGATCAGAAATTATATGAGCGTGGAATCATGCTACTGCCAGAAAGGTGACAAGGTATTGAACCAAAATGGTGAATAATTAATCAAATAAACTTTCCGAACAAAGCAATAATAGAAGAAAATAAAGAAATCCAAGGAAATATTTCAAAAGATATGAGAAAGGAGAGAGGAGCAAGTGCGAAAACTACCAAAAAGTAAAATATTTAGTTCAGTGTATCTCTTAAGATAAAAAAAAATAAAGGTCAATTATTAAAAATAATTGGGTTAAAGTAACATTATGATTTTAAAGTTTTGTTTACAGTAGAAAGTTGAAGAGTTGGTGTGAAAATTTCATCTTGATTTAAAAATACTCCCTTGGCTGGAATAAATTGTGATAAGCCGAGGTATGGCGATTAATTACAATTAAATTTAAAGGCTTTCACATGCTACGTACAATAAGGCTTGTCCCTGCTAATGGCGAGAGCAAAATGTAAACAAGAATTAATCTGTCTCGGGGGTGGCTTAAAAACTATTAAAAAATGCTTATATTTTGTTTAAACAATAACTGTAGGCACTACAAATTAATTTAATGTGTGTTAGAAAACATTAGTAAATTATAATAATTATGAAATTACACTGTAATTACGTAGTGTTATAAGTGATTTTTTTGAAAAAAAAAAACAAATTATATTCAAGAACACATTCGTATTTGTAAAGTTGTAATTTTTCAGAACAAAGCTCTGTGAAATATTTAATTATTATAATTATTTTTAGGTTGCTACAGCTTAGTGGTTAGAGCACCGTCCCCGGAAAGGAGGTGACCCGAGTTCGAAACCTGGTAGTAGCCAAATATTTTTTGTTTGTATATTGAATTAGATTTTTCTGTATGTCTTTCTAATTGATTAATTAATTTGGTTATTAAAAATATTTCACAGAGCTTTGTTCTGAAAAATTACAACTTCATAAATACGAATGTATTCTTGAACATAATATCTATTGTATCAAATGTGTGTTCAAATCAAAATGAATTAATTCATTAATTCTGGCGTCCATCTATCGGTAGTATTTCAAAGTAATTTGAACTATCGTATCAAAAAAGTGGATTGCTTTATGGACAAAAATAAAAATAAATCAATTAATGAGAATTACATATAAGGTCGATATATTCACGGAAATGTAGAAGATTGCTACAGTTTAGTGGTCAGAGCACCGTCCCCGGAAAGGAGGTGACCCGAGTCCGAATCCCGGTAGTAACCAAATATTTTTTCATGAATTAGATTTTTCTGTATGTCTTTCTAATTGATTAATTAATTTGGTTATTAAAAATTATTAAGAAATTTTCTTTACAATTACTTTGAATTATTAATGGTCAAAACCATTATTTTAACCGGTCATACAATTAAGCAAATATTGGGATTTCTCTCCCTTTATTTCTTGTTATTAGGTCCTTACATATGAAATTGATGTTTTGCCGTACTGGCAAATTTGATCTAAAATATCTTCTCTTTGGTTAGGAATTCCAAATCCAAATTTATACAGCTATTTACTCATGTATTTTTGTTTTGAAAATTATAATTCATTTATTTTTTCCTCAATTGTTTTTTTCTTTGCGTCACTCAGTTTACAAAATGAAAAACTTGAAATATCGCTTTATTTATGAGTACGAGTTCAACCGTGGCACCAGTGCTGCAGAAACGGCTCGAAGGATTAATGATGTGTATGGCGACGGTGCCGCTAAAGAAAACACGGTGCGTTTTTGGTTCCAACGTTTTCGTTCTGGAAATTTCGACCTGCAGAACAAGCCCCGTGGACGGCCGAAGACCAAAGTTGATAATGAAGAATTGAAGGCTATTGTGGAAGCGGATCCATCGAAAACCACATCCGAGTTAGCTGCAGGCTGCGGTGTTAGTGATAAAACTGTTTTAATCCACTTGAAGCAAATTGGTAACGTGAAAAAGCTTGAAAGGTGGGTACCTCACGAATTGAGTGAAGCAAATCAACAAACGCGCGTTGACTGCTGAGGTGTCCTTACTTAACCAGCACAATAATGAGGGATTTTAAAAAATCTTAAATTGGCCATATGAACGGCAGATGTCTATTGTCAGCCAACTGCAAACCATGATGAAAAGATAAGTTGCTAACACCGAGGACTGGTTAATCCGCTCTAGGGGCCACGCTTGGCTTCATGATAAACGCTTAGACAACACACTGCACAACCAGACGGACTACCAAAATTAGAGGAGCTCATTGAATGGTCTCAAGACATCCACCGTACTCTGCGGACCTTGCCCCAACAGATTACCATTTTTTTCGAAATTTGGATAACTTCTTGTAAAGGAAAAAATTCATCTCCGATGGGGCAGTCCAAACCGCCTTCAAAGATTTTATTGATTCCCGTCCGAATGGTTTTTTTAGTAAAGGGATCGATGAACTACCTATGAGATGGCAAAAGTGCATAGATAGCAATGGTACATACTTTGATTAAATAAAAATATTATAATAAAAAAAAATCGGCTTTATGTTCCTCCCATACTAAACGCCAATTTCATATGTAAGGACCTAATATTTAAGGTATTTTTACAATTTTTGTAGGTAGTGATATATTTCAGTAAATTTACCTTAGTAGAACAGAATCAAATTGCCACCAACGTTTAAATATTGAGAATGATCATTAAACATCACTACTATCTGTTAAACACGCCTGTACTTATATCATTTTAAGAACCATATGCAATACTTACGAATGTGTCTCCATTCTAGACCGTTTCTAGAAGTTGGTTGTAGGTGTCTGCATTCACCATGCAGGTGTTCATTATTGGAAATTTATTTTTATTACTATACGTCGCACTAAACAAAACCCACAAGCACTAAGAGTGGAGGCAAGCAGTTGAGCTGTAGAAATTGACTAAAGTACCACGATCCTGATATACGTGCACAACGCTTAGAGAAGAGAAATAGGAAGAGCATTTTAGACTGGGTCTCCCCATTCATTCCCGTATTACTATGTCTGTGAATTTTGTTAAGAAGTGTCATATTCATTTTCTTCTTCGATTTTCGATGGTGCTTGCTTTATTCTTACAAATTCATCCTCATTATCTTTTTCTCACTGAGAGCATTCTTAATCATATAATTAATAATAGAAGATTTGTTACGTGTGGTATATATTATTTTATTTTTATTTTCTAACATACAGACCGTCAACAGGTCATTTTTGACCCTTGAGTGGTCGTGGAGTAATAGATGGTCCTAGAGTGACATTAGAGTACAAAGTATAAGTATTTTATTTTGAATTTGATATTATTATACAATACAATTTTTACGATAAATTTATAATTAATAATGTCTTAATGATGAAATAAATTGTAAATAATATTTATAAAAAAATAAAGACTGTCGCAAATCAATAAATACATTTTAGGAATGAGTTCCAGATTAACAAGTTTTTGCACAATTAATAATACACTTTTTACGATAAATTAATAATAAATAAGTCTTAGGCCCGAATATAGATTCAATATTAAATTGATTTTAGGGTTAAAATACTCTTTAAAAATGTAATTTGCACTGCAAAATTTGGATATAAGTGCGACCACTTAATGTGCGAATTGACGTGAATTAGTGAAAACTTGTGTGAAATACTCTAGAAACAATAAGTGTGAATTTAAGAACGGTGTTCCGAAGAAATTCGTGTCTTATGACTTTGTGTACAAAATAAAAGATAAAGATTTTAGTGTTTCATTTGTCTACCATAGCCACGATTCCGTGACAATATTATACTTTTCTAGTTATTCATTATACCACTAGGCGTGTTATTTCCACCAACCGTACTTTATTTAAATTTCATTGAAGTAGGTACATACCTATCTACTTTTGTGTAATCTAAGCGTTTGAAACTCAATTTGTAAGTGGTACGTTTTACAGCACGGAAAACTTCGAATTACAATTTCCAGCGCATGGACAAAAAAATAACACCTCTTGTAACAAAACTAAGCTTCGTTGATACACAAAAGATAAATTTTCCTTTTGTTATAATCCTTTTATGATACAAAATTGAATTGATAACAATGTCCCGCACACTCGCAATATGGAAAAAAATGTTTTTCGCGCACGTGTTTAATTATTTTCCTCTGTCAAAATTGTTTGCGACCATTAATTTTCTGGGACGCTCAAATAGAGTAAGCTCCCGATTATCCGCCGGGGGCTTATCCTTGTTTTCCGTCCCGCTTTCATTTCCAAACACAGCGGCGCCGAGTTAACACAAAATTATAATTTTTAAAAACATTCTGTACCCTGTACGCTTAAAATGTGCCTGTTCAATGATTAAATTATCAACATAATCTTAGTCATCGTAACCGTTATTATCATTATCATTTTCACTATATTCTTCATCATAATCATCATCAACATCACCATCATCATTTTTATCATGTTCATCAGCATCATCATTAGCTTCATCATCATTGTCGTCGTTACACAATTTTTGTGACTATAATGAAGACTTTAAGAAAGATATTTAGGACCGAAAATAAAATATCTAGCCTTCTACGCTGTGTAAAAGACAAAATAGATCTAGAGTTCCATGGTGTATACGAAATACCATGTGGATCGTGCGACAAGACATACGTTGGAAAAAGCAACAGAAAGATATCTGCTAGGGTTGCTGAACATAGAGTTGATATGACTAACAAAAAACTAACATCGTCGCTTGTCCAACACACGCTCGAAGAGGGCCACAGCGTAGACTTTAATAATACACGAATAATAGCGAACGTCCAAAATAAAACAGTAAGGATATTTAGAGAAGCTATAGAGATATATAAAAGAATGAATATCATCAACAATAGAGATGATGGTATACGTCTCCCACCGGCATGGAAAAACATTTTACTCAACAGTAGATTTTATAGTAAAAATAATATATTAACGCGCAAAAACTAATTAAATACAACCACCGAATAGGTAAATATCGACGCAACAGAAGCAACACCGAGTACAAAGTACATAACAAGGAGCCAGACAAACGCCATTAAGGCCAACAACGGCCGGGAATATCCAATGTTCAATACCAAGTTTCCAAAAAACCATTAAGGCTAATAATGACCGAAGTACCTAAATTTAGATTTTTACTTGGCAGACCTCACTTGGTAGTAGAAGATGCCTGTTGTGATTCAGGCGAAACGTCGGTTGATATATATAGATATACATATATAATAAAAAATGGTATATATTAAAATGTTAGCTCTTAATGTGTTGTATGTTCTTTATTTTACGAATTTACCGACACCTTATATTATTATTCGATACTAAAAAAAAAAATTCAGAACAGGTTGTCATGCACACCAAACTAATTGAATCCCTACGTGATTTGCAGTCTATACAGCTTCAATTTGTTGTCAACACAAACAAATCTTATAAAGTAGGTATAAGAATCCTCTCTTATACAATGTTGTAAAACAAAACACTGATAGCATCACATCACAAAGGATATTTATTATATTAGGATTATCACTTCCAGTTCGGGGGATAAACAAAGGTTTTCATGTTGCCTGAAGGTAACACGAGCTACAGGAAACGGATATGTGAAAAATATTTCTCGTTAATTTGTACATCTTTTCTCCACCCATTTTCCACGCTAAAGTGGAAGGCGTAATATATTACGCGAAGTGATTTTTTCCTTTTTGGAAGATTTAGCGAAACATCGGTTTAACTTTCTAAGCAGCTTTCATAATCTGGGACAAAGGACTCCGCAACTTAAGCCTAGGGCTTATGTTAATTATCCTGAAGGATTAACGTGACGTATGCAAATTTAAAAATATATTTAACGCAAATTTGAAACACCCCGTAAGTTGAGTCCGCTTTTGGAATATCGATAAAGAAACTCATTTGCCTAGAGCTTCACAAAAATATTGTAAGCTGAACATACCATCATGCTGTATGTAAAATTATAGGCTGTAAAAATTGTAATTAATTTCAGTTTTTTAAAAGAAATTTCACATTATAACTTGACTTGTATAATAAAAATTTGATTTAATTTCTTACTCAGTTTGGTTTTAGAAATATAAAATAAGTGCCTTAGCACAATTATGGAGGAGTTAAATATTTTTTTATTTCACTACGCAATTAAATTAAGCTGAAATAATGGTATTTGTTAACATTAGATTAAAAATTTAAATTACAGTTAGTAGTAAAAAGTGCGAATAACAATATTTTTTAATGAAAAATAAATGTAGGTAGATTTTTTGTATAATGTTATAAAGCTGCTGAAGGAGTTTAGTTGGTATTAATTTGTGCAAGTTTTTTTACGTTTATTCCGATTGTTGCGACAGCTCAGCTGACTACAACAACCATGAGATGGGCGGATCGTTTACTGTACGGGGTTTACGGTTTCAACGTGTCATTCAACAACATCAAGTACTCATGGCATAAATGTGGACATTTTTCTGGGCACATCGTATTATGTGGGCATACTTAATTAATCAGTTGATGTTATAACAGCGTGGTAACACGGGAAACTCACTTGTAGGTACATTATTTGTCATGTGTGCCACGACCATATTTGATTGTATTACGACAATGACTACAAAAAAATATATATTTTCAAATAAACACAGAATAGTAGGTATCAACTGTTATCAAAATTAAATATATACAAAATTAAGACACTTAGAGAATATGCATATATTAATAAGGTGTACATAAAGCCAAGATAATTTATATATTTAAAAAAAAATGAAACAGAGCAATATTTTTTCATATCCAGTCAAGTACCTAACAAAGTGTCAGATTGTTATAGAAATATTTTATTCGAAAAATGCGTGCTTCTGAATAACGTTAGCAAGCCATTATTAAAAATGTGACGTACAAGCGGCGAGAATTAAATTTATGCAAATAAGTTAATATTTACATCACTTAGGCACACAGTAGGCAGTTAATTCATAGCGTAACATGAATGTTAAAATATTAGATACATAATAATATTTTTAACCAGATTTTTTGAAGTGTTTTTGAAGTGTCTTTGTTCATCCCCTACCCCTGAAAAAAATTAGACTGGAGTGCTATCGATTATTAAAAATATTTAATTTTATTTAATGTTATCTCTACCTGAGTTTTCATGATATTATTTTATTTTATTTAGAATCAGAATCTCTCATCGATAGTTGAAGAAGAGATTCCGATTTTCTCGAAACTAGTAGTAAAAAATAAAATTATATCATAAAAACTCAGGTAGAAATAGTATAGAAAATATAATTAAATATGTTTAATTGTTTATCATTACGATTCTCTACTACGTTAATCTTGTTGTATCTTTATTATATATTTTCTTATCACTATATCTTAACTTAACTTACTCTAAACCAAGGACGTGCAGTGAAAACAAGAAGCATGACCTTTTCCTAAGGAAGTATTTTGAAAAGGAACCGAAATAATAGATATATCTCGTAATATTCCAATCACAATAATTAACATATACCTATTATTCAGATTTAAATATTTTGTCATATTCTGCCAGATAAATATTTAATTTCGATATTTTTTTTCGAATATATTTTAAATTAAAGTCATGATTCTTGTTCTCACTGCACGTCCTCGCTGTAAAATATCCTTGTCTCAATATACATTTTTTAGTGAAACCGGTATTGTCCAACCAAAATTGTATATTTCGCCTTAATATAAGAATAGAATAAATAAATGAAAGTGGATGAGGTTAAAGTGGTGTGTCGGGACAAAAGAAGATGGCGTTCTATTCTCTCTGCCTATCCCAGAGGCTTAAAATGTGTGATGATTAGTTAGTAAATTTCGTAATCACTTTCAATCATGTTACAATTACTATATGTATTACAATTTTATATAATAAAAAGTAATGTCTTGTTTTAAGCATTATTATTTTTTTACTGTTATTCTCTATATTTGTTTATCTAAATAAAGAGTCATACAGATAAACGTATAAAATTAATAAGTAAATCAATTTTTCATATTCCTTATTCATAAATAAAATTGAAAATATATCCGTTTAGCGAAATACGGCATCGAAATGACTGTGCTCTGGAAGCGTGTAGACCACGAGGAATTGGCAGGTTCTGTTAAAGTGCCTTCATTTCCGGACCGGTAATTGAGATAGAAAGGAAATAGGAAGTTGCGTGTATCCTCAATCAAGAAAGGAAGTAAAAGGTTCCGTTCTGCCGGGGGTTCAAATCATTAGGACCGCCGAAAGCATTGAAAGCGACCCCGAAATGGGCATTGCCAATGGTTTATTGGCTGCTGTATCACGTAATAGAAATGGAAGAGTATCTCAAAGTGGGTACACCCCCCATTGTTAAGGGTGGTCCTACAATTTTAAAAGAACCGGCCTCTCAGGGTAAAAATAATTATTTTCCGTGATATGATTACAGAAATGGTTTTCGATAATAATTCAGTACCCAATTTCGGAAGTAATCAATCCTTAATTTCTCGTGACATTCGTTTTAGATGGAAATAATATTATTTTAAGAAAAAAAAACGAGCGAGCCTTTCAGTAGTCGCATGTGATTTGTAACATTTGACATCTCACAATTAAAAATATCAATAGAGCAACAACAGAAATTAACATCAAAATTTAAAAAAGCTAATACCTGTATATTTTATATTTTATTAAATACAAGCAAAGATAATGTATGTGAATTTATTTATTATTGAATTTTGCCGCACTAGGTAGGTACCGTATATATACATACGCATTTTGTTTAGAAATGTGTTTGGTCAATTATGTATTTTTATTTATTCTCATAGATGGCGGTATTGTGCCACCATACATATTGTATGAAAACTTTGAATAAATATTTAAAAATAATAATAATCATATAAAAACATAAAATTTGAGAATGTGAATCATTAAAGGTAGTTATTGTTTACATTAATGTAAAAAAAAATATATATTGGATTGTTTCGAAGATATAAGCCAAAATATACGAAAGTTACAACATTCACACGCTTGACACCAGCCACACAACATATATACAAAATTAGAAGGACTGGTAAAGACACGAATGGCACTTGCTGGACATTTATTTGTTTATAAACGATGATTTTTTCCATCGCACGCACTCTACGCGCGCACATTGGTCGAATGAAATTGAAATTGCGCGCGCTTCCCCGGGTCTTATTTCCTGTTACGCATTTCCGTTCTTTTACACAAAATCCTGCCGCAGACTGCAGGAAAGCGAGAGGAAAGATGTTAGACATGGTAAACAATTTTACTGATTGAGTTATTGTGATTTTGGTGACAAAGAGGCCTACGGCCAACACGAGAGCGCACAGGGAAACAAACCATCGTGCGAGAGAATTTACCAGTAGACACCACCGGTCTTATATCTTTGAATAACCCAGTATAAAACTAATTAAGCTGAATCATCAATATAAATCCAATCTCATAGCTATAAAAATAATACAGTAATAAATATGTATTATTTATAGAAAGTGTGTATGGAAATCTTTTTTAGGGCTTACACAAAACAAGAAAAAATTTCATCAAAATAAACATTTTCTCTTTCGTAGTTATTTCAATGTGGATCTGGCCTATTCATTACCATCACGATTTCTTGGCATGTTCACTTATATCCCTTGTTTTTCTCTTATTTGTTCTGTTATCCACACTTTTATTTTCTTCACTACATGTGATACGCAATATAAAATATGTACATCATACATCCATCTTTCCTTGCCTAATTGCCTTTTACTTGATTTGGTATCTAAAAACAACAAAGCAATCTTTTTTTTAATAATATTATTTCATGATAGTAACACACGTTTCTCTTTTATTTTGAATCATTTTTAATCGTTATTGTATTGTTATCCATGTACGTGTCGATAAACGTAGAATTGCTTACGCGAGTATATATTTTAATTAAATCGCAGGCATGGCGCGGTATAAAATTCTATTATTTTAGGCGTGCCTTTATCAATATTTGCGGCTAACTTTACATTTTATTTTAAATCATTTTGAAGCTTAAATTTGTTTTTCAGCCTGAGTGTGTTGGAAATTGGCACTGGAAGTACATTTGTTCGGGGTTGTGAGTGAAAGGCAATGATAGGAGTATTTTCTGATCCTGGTCGTCCAATCAGTCTCTACGCGATGGTTTCTAGCGCATCGTCGTGGTTTCCATTCCAACTCCAACTAGTAATGCACACGGATGTCATATAATTGTTTCATATTTTGAGGATAATTCATAAATTTTTAATTACCTTACACCTATTTGGGAAAGTAAAATTTGCCCACCTAGTGTGACCAACATACTAAGGTTGTACGCACTGTGACTCTTAGCGTAGAAAAAAGAAACACATCCCCACGCAGAACATGCAATCTGCGACCGCGCAAAAATAATCAATACATCCTTGACCCCCGCGGCGATAGGGCACTCTCCTGATGATGCTGTGATATGACTCCAGTGAAACTTCAAGAATCGAATTTCAAGGTATCCTTAGTATTATATTCAATATTTGATATATCTGCCGTTACTGTAATATTAGAATGGTGAATCTCTTACTGTAATGTTAGCTCCAACTCCCTGATGTCAGATGCGTCTATTGGTCAAGGGTGTTTTTTTTCAATAAAACATTTCAATTAATTTTTAAATATTATTATAAATTCTAGTAATGTATTGATAAATAATGATAGATATATAAACAATCTCTTTTAAGAGATTCATAAAGGGCATCGTCAATACAATATTATGTGATAAAAAAGACTTAGATGCTCTTTTATCCTTAGATGGGTACTATGGTCATATTATTATTGTATTATTCTAGGCGGCTCTACTGAATTTCCGCAACACATTTAATTTAATGTCATCTGACTAGTTCTTCTTCACAACTCGCACTTCTGTATCTCGATCTCAGTCGTCACTCCGATCCCCAAGTCTTGTCACACGACTCATATTTAATTCCACTTTAGCTGCGCTGTTCTCTCTGCCACATTCGTTTCAATTGTTTTTTCCTTATTTGTTTACCTTATGGTCGTCAATGGATATCTTCTTCTTATTCTACAGCCTTTTTATCTCTGCTGCTGGATTTAAGCCTTTTCCAACTTCTTCTACTCATCTCTATCTTGATCCCTCCGCATCTAGGCACCACCAATCGATATAATGTGGTCGGGCCATCTCGTTATCTTCCATCCAGGGCCTCTACTTAATATTCGTGGCGCCCATCTGGGGTCACTCTGTCTAGCAAAATATCCTGCCCATTGCCACTTCATTTTTGAAATACGGTCCATGTCATTGGCAACATTGATTCTGCGTCTAATTTCTTCGTTTCTTATTCTATCTCGTAGACATACACCAAGCATCTGTCGTTCCACGAATTGTTGTATGCATTTTTAATTTATTGACACTTTTTACTCTAAGGGTTGTTGTATTCAGTCCGAAAGTCCCTATATTATTATTCCTATTCCTCACTACATTTCTTTTTCTTACATTCCACATATACTGTTAAGTATTCAGTTTGAATGAGTTGCTGTATTTTCAATTTGAATAAACGGGTTGTTGTTTACTCAATTCAAATTAGTGTTGTTTACTCAATTTGAATTACTATCCTCATTCTACAAATATTCATTTGAATGCTTTTGTACTGCTTTCTCTTTGTAACTAACGAATTCAAATCCCGATCTGATGTTGCAAACCTGGAATTTGCGGATTAAATTTAGATAATTTCGAGATCAAGGCATCAATATTAGGATTACATTGCGTTAACAAAACAAGAGCCCAAAAACAAATAGAATGTGGGCTGGATATCATATTTAAGTAAGTAAGAAACATCAGAACAAATATGATTATCTCATTAATTGATAAATGACAATTTGAAAATAAAACAATGTTATCATCGTAAATAATACATCCAAAGCACTTACAAAGCATCGAGAGGTTTAGCTTTCATACAATTTTGGGATCATTTAGCCTCGATATATTTTGGTATCCCGAAATTGATCCTAAATACTAAAAAAAAAACAACCAAATATTATGTTGTACAATGTTTGTATTAGTATGTTCTAAGAAAACAACTTCTAAATTATGTTCACGGAGGGTTAATTATTAATTAAGACAAATTACAGATGTCTCATATTATTGATAAAATTGTCTTTTACATTGTAAAGAATCATAATGATAGGCTTTGTTTACTAATATAAATTACAGAAATCTTACAGAGATGGAGCTATTTATGTGAGAAACGTGTTTAGAAGTCTTTATAGGGTGGCCCAGGTCTTACGAATTGTATAAACTGGCTTAAATTATCACTCTACACAGTGTAACGTTCACTTTAGAAAATTTTGTATACGTATGTTTCAAATCAGTTCCCTTTAAATATTCTAATGGACAATTCTAGAGACATCTATAGTCCTCCACATGATATTATATACATATATTTTCGCCTTTGGTAATGATACCTCTATATTTCTATCTATAAAGACTTCCATACACGTTTACCATAATATATGTAAATAGTTTCGTTGCTGTGCGATTTCTGTTATTTATCTAAATTAATAAATATCCCCTGTATAATAAATATAACAAATATAAAGTTTTGGACAGAGTACAATAATTGTGTTCTCAGGACATACGTATAAAAATATTATTACATAATATTTTACTTTGATCTTCTTGTAAAAAATGTTCTAAGTAAACAACATATCGGAGACAAGGTCTTTTAGTACATCCTTCAACAATAAGAATTCCTGGTATTGACACAGGTGATACGATATTGTTCTGTTTGTTGATATAGTTGTTATTCGTATAAAGCTCTATTGACTAATTGCTTACTCAGTTCCGCTTATATATATTATAATAATATTTTCATACTCGCATTCTACGATGAGACTACATCGACTCGATTCTAAGATTATAGAAGAAATACCTCAATCGATAGTGAAATATCCAGTGCATATTGGCAACTAGAATAGAGAGTGATGTTAAACTCTATATTCACAAATGGTTCAGACTTTATGCAGAATATTGTCACATATCTATATTTTTTTAAATACAGAAGAAGGTGCAAGAGTGGTATGATATATGAGTCATAGGTCGACGCCACACTGAGCGTATTTTCCGCCGCGTCTTTGACGTCGCGTCAAATCCGCAACCCAGTTTAGCAGTCACTTACAATATTTCGCGGCGGATTCAGTTTGCAACAAACACACGTGCGTACGCAGTACGGACGAACCGTCGAATGTGGCGCATTGCATTTAAAAACATGAGACGCGACGTCACCGATTTTACGTTGACGTAAGTTCCGTCAGCGGATTGACCGATGACCTGCTCAGTGTAGCGGCGTTCCGCAACGTCAAAAACGTGACGGAAAAACTCGTAGTATGGCGCCGACCATTGTCTTAAAAGTTGTCATGAGTCGTGGCTGTGGGAGGCAAATGATAACACTACAATAATCAAAACATTTATTTACTACGCAAAAAATCGACGCAAATTAAAGCGGAACACTTAAAGATTCGATCACTTTCTCCTTAGGAAAACTTCTCGCCCACTGGCAGGTACTTCTTTTATTTATTTATCGATGGAATAAATCGCTGGTCACACTGCGCTCGATTTGTTTCTAATGTCACGCCCATTAAACTTCCGCTAAGACCGACTGGCATCGCGTGAAGACCTTAAATTTATAGATAGATAAATTCAATTCAATTTATTTCACGATAATATGTACATGACAAACAAAATGTTTAAGGCATACATATTAGGAAGTATATATCAAAAATGAAAATATTTAATAAATTAAAAATCTGGTCAAAGGTGTAGGAGAATCCCGCTTCGGAAAACCCCCTCAGACACATGGAATATATCAATACCCAAAGCAATTTTGTTCAGCATAGCTGTGGCTCTTCCAACAGGCATAACCATCGGCAGGTTGGTCCTGTATATTGGAATGTGAAACAATCTATGCTGACGATGTCTAGTGTAATTATCAGGAACATACAAACCAATGCTCTGCATAATTTCAGGATTATCGATCATACCGCGCAACAATCGATAAAAATGTGTAATCAAATACACATTCCTTCTAGTCTCTAAACTATTGTAGCCAAGCATACCCTGGAGAAACTCGGTTGGGTAAAGCCAAGGATAATGCCCGTACTCTCTCATGTAGAGATATCTCAGAAACTTCTTTTGGACTTTCTCCACCATAAGAGAGTACTTGCCCTCATGTGGCCCCCAGATCATCGAGCCACTCTCGAGTCTACTCCGCACCAAGGAGTTGTAAAGAGTTCTGAGTACGCGGGTATTCTCGAAAACCCTGGCAGTACGCAGAACAAATCCTAACATTCTCAAAGCATTACCACTGATCGTCTCTATGTGATCGTGAAATGTTAGGTTGCTTACAAATCTAACGCCTAGATCTTTAACATTTGATGTTCTTGTCAGATTTTGATCGTTCATTTTGTAGCGAAAAAATAGAGTTTTTTGGGCCCTAGTGAAGGATGTAACCGAACACTTGGAAACATTAAACAAAAGTTTATTTCGTCTTCCCCATTCACATATATTTGATATATCTGCTTGGAGAAGACGAAAATCGTCCAAAGTTGATACCTTTAAGAAAAGCTTTAAGTCATCCGCAAATAACAGAAAGCGCGAGTTTAAGATTACATTTTTTATATTATTAATAAAAATCGAAAACAACAATGGACCCAGGTTAGATCCTTGTGGGACACCCGAGAAGGTAAAGAAGCACTCTGACGCGAATAGGCCGTAGGAGACGTATTGGTTCCTATTTTGGAGGTAGCTCGACATTAATTTTAGCATACCATCCGAGAAACCAATCTCATACAACCTTTTCAATAAGACATCATGGTTGACTGTATCAAAGGCTTTGGCGAAGTCATTATATGAACAGTCTACCTGATGTCCCGCGTCCAGAGCTTCCGTGACGTAATTTGTGAAGACCATCAGATTTGTCTCAACCGAGCGGCCTTTCCTAAATCCATGTTGTTGATCAATTATAAATGGCTCTACTCGGGAAGCGACGGTTCTACTTATTAAGATTTCAAATACCTTAGCTGGGGCAGAGAGAACAGCTACAGGTCTATAATTTTCTAATAATAATAAATAAATATCTTTCTCAATCATTCTAAACCGTAAGATAACTGTCTAGTTATTTGGAGAGACTTGTGGAGCATTCCAGAGATCACGACAGACCCCAGACAGAACCAGAGTGTTCCATATTATAGTTGTCAGTACAATCAAGTGATAAATTTCGAAAGGTTTTATCAGCGCGCAACTTTTTGGTTAATCATCTCGTGACAGTATTTATTTAAAGAACCGACAATAATTAGTTGATAAAAATTGATTATGAAAATACTGTAAAATAGGGATGATTTATTTTATTTTTTATTTGTACAGAAAATTAATATTTTGATCACGATCGCAAAGTTAATTAAATGTTGCAATAAAAATGTGGTCATCAAACCATTTACAAATGCTCTCCGCACGCGTGAATCACAATTTGATAACCCACCAGTATTCCCAAACAGTAGGTACAAATTGCACATTGATTTTAATAACGTGCGTTATGGTAAAATTTTGAAAATAATTAAATTCAATAGGTTAATAAATGTTTGCAGAACATTTGTAAATTGTGTATTGGAAAACACGTCTGACTATAAAAATGTGCTATTTTAAATATTATTTTATTTATTTTTTATTTGATTTTTTAATGGTTCACAAACAATGAAAAATACATAACATGAAATAAGTAACACAAATATAATACATTAAGTTTAAATGCTTTTCATCACTTAAATGTGAACAGAGCTAACATAGAGATAAAAAGTAAAGGCTTAAACATACACAAGAAAGAACAGAAAAAAGTGATTTTATAGAGAGAGCTTTAACAGAGTGAGGCTGAACAAAGAGACTAAACAGCTAATTTTTTAAGTATGGTAATAGTTCTCTTGTATTCATGGCAACTGTCATAAAATATATCAATGAGGACGTTATGATTATTTTATATTTTGTAGTATGACCTCAAAATTATAGATATAGAATTAAAGTGGGTCATATTGTTATTGAAAGTTGAGAAAATGTATCATAATATATGTTCTTTTGTGAATATCAATGTTAACGTCACATTGATCATAGATGAATGAAATAAATCCTGTCAATTTACAATTTATATACAAGTAAATATTTATATAAAAATATTTATTTATATTTATATATATCCAACTATTATTATTATTGTTAAGATTAAATAAATTTTATAACTAATTTCGTTCTTCAATGAAAGAATATATCCTATACGACATTAAGAATACGCATAAAAATGACAAATGCAAAATACAAATTACGAAACACATTGGAAAAAAATACGCAATTCAAATGATTAACAACAATAAAAATAAGCCAATCGGAACTCGGTAGGTACAGTAAATCACTTCTTGCGAAAGTATTGGCAGGCCTAATGTCCTTTAAAAAAGAAACACTCGTAAAATGACGCCAAAGCAAACAGCTAGAATTCATTGGCTCGTAACAAACGACCAAAAACGGAACTAATATGATTAATTTAGAAATATTTCCTGAATTTCACGCATGTGTGTGTGTGTGCGGTTCAGCCCCGATGGAAGTAGACATTGGGTTTGAAAGGGTTGAAATTTAGTGGACGGAAGGGGTTTTTTGTTCACTCGGGTGGAATATTTCGATGACGTATTTATTGTACGCTATCAAGAAAAGGCTTATGAATCAAATGTCGGATAAATGACCGAAATAAAATTTGTTACCGATATTTTGAGATTCGCATATTTTTCGTCAATATTCCTTATTGTGGGTCATTTGAAAAGTTCGTGACCCGATGCTGGGAATATATCAAAATATTATTTCATATTTGAAACGGAGTGGATCGTCTCGATATATGTGCAAGTGACAAAGAGGCCTGGAGATAATGAAGAAAATTTTAACACATTTTATTCAAAGTCAAAAACACAAGGGTACATAGGCATATGAAGCAGTATAAATGTAAAATCACAAACAGAAATTAACTCCTGTGTGTCAGTGATGTAACGTAGGTCTACATGTCATAGAAAATATGAAATATCTACCTTATTTACGAAAACTAAAACGTCACATTTTTTGTAATCATCGAATAAACATTTTTACACCAAAATGACTAAATTAAACTGTTACAAATGTACAGATTTTTTAATTAAAAAATATTTATTCACTACTCTCGTATTTTTGGCCAGTGTGTAAAAGAGAGCAGAATATTGCACATCGCAGTTAAATTGAATAAGAGCACGACAATACCACATATTTCAGGTAGGACAGAGATGGCGGTTGCTTGAGGATGAGGTGAAAGCGAAAACAATATCGAAAGAGTACGGTAGAGTCGCATAATACGTGTTTGACAAAGACGGACTGCACAGGCGATTGAGGCGACCGCGTTGTTGAATTCAGTTCGTAAGGATACGTCAGCGTGGGCGTACGCAAATTCTATATGCCATGATTTTATTGACAATTTACTAAAATAATGCAAATACGTATGTTAACCTTATATAATTATACAAAGGGACCTTTAAAAGTCTTATCTGTATCATATATATGTTATCACATATTAAAAATTATGCCGATTTTTAATCAAGTAACGCTGTGTTACACCACCGTTCCCGAAGGTATTTTTAGCATAGTCTTTTAAGAGTTAAATAAAAAATTGGCATTGGCATTCAGGTTTCTAGAACGGTCAGTTTACAAATATTACCATTTTCGGTGATACCAGTTTGCCGATTCGGTGAAGCCTTTTACCAGAAAAAACTTGGCTTGATACCGACTCGGTCCAGATGGAGAAAACTCAACTGCAGCTCTAAGTTCACTAGAAATGCCTCCCGGATACTTCCTAGAAGGGGAGGACTGCTGGAGTCTTCCAAACAGATTAACCTGCAAGATGTAACAGTGCACCTATTTTATACACTTTTGGTGGCTATGAGGACGACTCATTAGCGACATTTATTAACGGGCAAGCTGTCCATATTGTCCGAATGCGAATCACTTCTCGGAAAGGATGCCCTTAGGGAAACAACGGCAATTTGGTGGTGGTGCGATAAGCTCTATGCCTTTCCAGGAAATGAACATTTATACCGGATTTTTGTTCATATCATAGTGAGCCGAAATCAAATATTTATTTTATTTTATGTCATTATTAGTCAGCAAATAGTCATTAAGATCGGCGCCACACTACGCAAATTTTCCGCAGCGTTTCTACAGTCACGGAATGCCTCTACATTTCTTTCTTTATAATATGCCCTTATTAAAACACACTACGTGGATGATCAGCCGACCCATTTGCTTTTCCTATTTTAAGCGATGGAAAAGACGCTACAGAAGACATGCGCAGTAAAAATACATGTGACCTAATAGGTATTCGAGCTTCAAACTAGAAGACCAACAAGTAAGTCTTATTTTTCATAACACAAGCGTTAAAAAACTCTGTTTGAAAATATGAAAAATATTTAAGTGATAGTAATCCGTGTTCCCCATACCTTAACGCGGTTTCGCACATCTATATAGAGATGATTCATGTTGACTCAACACGATTTCGGTTTCGTGCATACTTGACCTAATTCAGTGTTGCAAAAGTGTCTGGCTTACAAATATTATTTACGTACGTATTTGAATCAAGCAGTGTCGTGTTATGATAATACTGCTAATTCGGTTAAAATGAGTAGGTTAATAAATTATTCGCCAAAGGCTCTAATTGCATTACTGATGCATGCGAATATCAATGACTGTAAGAAATTGGGTGTCTCAGTCATTTTGTTCTTCTTTTAAAATTATGTTTTTTATATACCTGCGTATGTATGCATTACAATGTAAATAATGTTGAAGCTTTTAAGTATTAAAGTTTTATTGAGGTAATGAAATTTTTTTAATAAAAAAATAAATAAAACAAGGATCTAGATCTGGAATGCGCGCTCCTGATCAGTCGACACCTAAGCGGCTTCTGCCGATTGTTTTCCGATGGTTTAAAACGTTTGAGAAACACTGTTCGCACACTCAATCATCCCGATGTTTCGCTATAAAACAATATTCCACGCGCGCGAGAAGATGTAAATTATTTTGATATTATAAAAGCTCGCCAGATGGCACCACGACTGCGAGCCCGCGGGTCTTCCAATCCATCACCCTCACCCAACACATTCATCAAATATTACCATCTGCATTTGTTCCGTCCCATATCTTCCGCGGTCCCGAGAGAACTGCCACCGGATAAACCATATATTCATCAGCTCGATACACTCCCTCTCTGACGTCACACTCGTGGACCGAAATTCCCCAGAAAATTCCGTGAGGCCGTTTCCAATACGACGTTTCAAAATTTGTAAAAAAAAAACGAGCGAGCCTTACATATGTCGCATATATGATGTTGTAACATTTGACATCACACAAATAAAAATATCAATAGAGCAACAATAGAAATTAACATGAAAATTTAAAAAAGTTAATGCCTAAATACAAGTAAATAAAATGTATGTGCATATATTTATTATTGATTTTTGCAGCACTAGGTAGGTACCGTATATCTACAAACACATTTTTATTTAGAAATATGTCAATTATATGTTTTTATTTATTTTCATTGATGGCGGTAGTGTGCCGTCATACGTATTGTATGAAAACTTTGAATAAATATTTAAAAATAATCACATAAATAACATACAATTTGAGAAATTTAATCATTAAGGGTAGTTATTGTTTACATTAATGTAAAAAAAAAGTATTTATTCGATGGTTTCGAAGATATAAGCCAGAATATATCAAAGTTACAACATCCACACGCTTGACACCAGACGCGAAGCATATATACAAAATCGGAAGATTCGGCTGTTGGAAGTGTGCGTCTTCGCTGTGATGGCGCTTGCTGGATATTGATTTGTTTGTAAACGATAACTTTTTTCCTTCGCGCGCGACCTGCGCGCGCTCATTGGTCAAATGAGGTTACGCGCGCTTCCCCGGCGTGGAGTGTGTGGCTTATTAAAATCGCACGTGACCTAACGTGCGTGCCTTTTGTACGAGAATGCATAATCTCCATCAAGATGTTATCGCCAGCGTGATTTATCATTTTCTCGGTGCAACTGGATACTGTGTGCATTAGGGCGGTACTTACGCCGCAGCTTCCCATAATAAATTGTGTCGCAAAACTTCTCTACATAACGGAACTCCTTTATATATAAAGTTCATATATGTGGCAAATCCATTTATGCTAGAGGAAACAATGAACAAATTATTTATTTCTGTGTTTCCACGCACGGGTAATCAGAAAGGATAGGATACCTCTTTTGCTTCGGTTACATTCATACATCTTCATATCATGCAAGCTCTACGGTTGTTGAGAGTTTTAACAGAGTCATCCTCCAATATTTGTAGTATTTAATCATGCCAGGTCATTTGCGGACGCCCTCTATTTCTGTTACCTTTATCACTCGCCCCATATATTTTCTTAACCATCATTTCCTCGCTCATACGTTGTATATGACCATACCATCTCAGCATTACTTTCTTTATTCTGTCTACCACACCACAGCCAGCATTAAATTCACTTCAAATTTGTTCATTCCTCACTCTATCGACCAAAGATTTTCCACACAAGCGCCTAAGTGACCGCATTTCCACCGCATTCGGTCTATTTTAATTCCTTTTATGCCAATTCCAGGATTCACTTCCATATATCAGAGTTGGCACTAGAACGCCATTATGTACGCTAGTCTTAAATTAGCAGAAACAGACATATTTGTACAGTTAAAACACTATTTTAAAAAAGTACACAAGAAAGCTCTTAAAATAACAATCACAAAGGCTGAACACATTTTACAATAATTCAGAAAAATATTAAAATCCTTAAATATAAAATACACACACAAAATTTATTGAATAACACACCGTATGAGGGATATAAAAGCAAAGACAGAGTTCTATATGCAGTTTTTTTGGAATATTCTGCCTTGTATACCTAACCTCTTTTACCAGCGCTTTGGATCCCATTGCAGGGTCCATCATCATGTGCTGCGTTTTACAACACACCAGCCCTGATGATGGACCCTGCAATTTAATCCGAAGCGTCAGATATACATGGCAGAATGTCCCAGAAAACTGCACACAGAATATTCTGAAAGGCCGAGAAAACGTGAGTATATTTTTAAAGGCAGCAATATACCACTGAGTTGTTTCTGAGAAAAATACAAAAATTTCACTGGAATTTGTGAAACCTACATCTTATTGGAAATAAAATTTAAAACACAATGGCTTAATAGTGAACGTTTCTACTTTTGCTATTTACAAAATTGGATATTGCGTTTTTTGCTATAGCGTTTTAGTTCAAAATCTAAATCAACTTTTACTTTGGCAAATGGCATTTTTGTCACATCCTAGGGGTTTCATTGGTTGAAGTGAATATTGCTATCGTTGTTTTTTACACCACAAAGATATTGTTGGCTTTTAAAATATTTATAATATTGATAAGAAAACTCATTTTGGAAGAGATAGAGCTGTATTTCCAATAAAATCTCGAATATCGTATACTTAAATTAAATAAAATAAGTTTTAATATTTTTTTAATATTGCTACTTTTGTTTTAATACTTCTCATATGTGGAGTATAATAACAAAGACAGTAATATCCAAAAAAATAATGCAGTCATTGAAGATTACTAATGACTGTGATGTACCTACTGAATTTGAGATTTTAAAGGAAACAATGTCTGTAAATTTATACGAAACATGATTTTAGAAGGGACTACATAAAATCTAGAATTTATCATATTTTAAATTATTATTAATCTTCAGTGACTGCATTCTAAAATTTGAAACGGTACATATCTAGGCTCCCTGATAACAAACAACAATAATACTACAGAGGAGATGCAGAAGCGCATAGTGAGCGCAAATCGATTTTTCGCCTACAAAAGCAGATAAAATCCATACTGCTGTCCAGAAACACCAAGATATTAGTAAACAAAACGTTTATTAGGCTCACGTACGTAGCTGAGATGTAGGAACTAACTAGGAGGAATGAGTGAGCACTGGACGTTTTTAAAAGGAAAAATTTGAGGCGTACCTTCGGACCGGTTCAAGAAAATTGACTTTGGCGCAGACGTTACAACAATGAGCTCTATGCTCTGTTTAAGTAGCTAAACGTCACAAAATTTATAAAACTGTGAAGACTTTAGTGGCTGGATCATGTGGAGAGAATGACCGAGCATCCAGCACCAAAGTCCCTGCTGAACTCAAGACCGATAGGGCGAAGGAGCTTAGAAAGGCCAAAATTAAGATGGAGTGACAACGTCCTCAAAAACATTTCTGCCTTGGAGCTTCTGAACTGGAGAGAGCTGGAACTAAACCGAGATGAGTGGAGGAATATTCTTGAGGAGGCCAAGACCCACCAGGGGTTGTAGATCCAAGAGTGATGATGATGATGATGACTGCATTCAAAACATTTTTTTTTTCATTTTTTTATATTGCTGCCTTTGCATTGTACTCCTTATATGAAGTAAAAAAGTAACCCATAAACAAGTTTTTATTATACTCCCTTTCTTTGTAAAATATAACAACAATTAAAGACGAATGAAAACATATAACATAACACTAAACTTACAGAAATTTAGTATATTTCTAAAATGTCAGATGTTTTGAGCTTTGATAAGACACTTCATGCTTTGAAGATTAAATTCTAAAAACATTTGTCAGTCAATTTAGATTTTCGACATTCGTAGTGAAGTACCTATTATGTATACCGACGGAGTAATTCAAATTTAGAAAGTATTCCGCGACGTTGTCGGGCCGCTATGCTAGTAATCAAACTTTTCTAATGATTCCAATTTGAAAAAACCAATAAAATTTCTAAAAATCCGAAATTATACTATAATTATTAATTCTTTTAACGAAAATTTGATAGATCATCTTGATCGTCGCCTACTTGCCAAGTTTCAGCTCGATTAGATCACGTGAAAAGCATTAAATATCGATTCAAAGTTATTTCACCCGGCAAGCAAGCAAGCAAGCAGACGCCACGAGATCAAGGGAGTAAAAATATGCATTGCGTCTACGTGTAGCCAATACCGCGGCGATATCAGCTCGTTGTAATAAGAATACCGCCGACAAAGTGTTGTAAAGTAAATACCTATGGTCCGAAATGAAAAGGGTGCGCTGATTTCCATAAATTTACAAGTTAATACGCCGCCCCTTTCTCACGGCGGGGAAACTTTGCCTTCATTACGAACTCCGTAAATCGGTATGCGAGTGTCTGCTAGACGGCCGAGCAATTATGCAAATGTGCCTTGATTATGGAAAAAATGTTTTAGCTAAATATTGTCACAGTCAACATTGATACACTTTATTAGGGGATGATTTAAAATATTTACAATGGGGGCACTTAAGAAGACGGAAAATAATTTTATTTATTCGATCATCGGAAGATTTGGTAGATACTTTGTGGTGCAACATTATAATTTAAAATATGTTTTATTTTAATTTTGTAGTACATAAACAATAAGAGTTATTAATTACTACTTTAGTTTTTAAAAGAGCAGTTCCTCTCATCATCAGGCATAATCAATAACCAATAAACTGCAATATTTATCAATATAATTGAGTAAGTCAGAGAGTATGTGTGTGTGTATAACAAAGTTAAAATAAAAAATAAAAAAATTATTTCTTCAAATTTGTCAGATTCACTTTGTTGCACTGTGGCAATTTTTACGTGAGCAAAACTTCAAAAAATATTTGAATTAAGAGTCAATAAGCATTTTATATGTGAAAACAATGACAATTATTCAGAATTTTTGAATCAGCTTATAGCATTTTAGCACTCTTTTGATTTAGATACCGGTTTTAAAATTTTACAAAAAAACACTAGGAGGTTCGCACTTGAATAAACTTGAAGTATTACAAATTAGGAAAAGTTTTTAAATTTAATAAAAAGCCCTCTTCTCAACCTTTCGTGATAATTACTTTGTACCTACTTAATTTGTTACCACGTTAGGAGCCGTCAGTGTTTGTCAAATCACGTGTCAAACAATTTTGATTACAAGCTGTAACCCGTCAAAAATGACGGTACTTTCACATGTCGGTTTCTAAGTATTTATTTATTGTATTAAAAAAAAAAAAATAAAAAAAGTTTTTGGGAAAAAAAAATCGAAAAAAAAATCATACATATGGTTATTTTAATCATCATCATCGTCGAAATTTTTCATTTAGTACACAGGACATAAATATTATGTGACTTCCCCTACTCCTTTGCATCACTGCCTTTGTATAGCGGACTTGCCAAAATTTCTTCCTATAAATCCATCAGTCACCTTTTCAGTCCACCTGTTGCCATCCCGTTTCATCACATTCCTCGCCCACCGTCACTTAGTTTACTCTTCGTTTTCTTTTTAGAAAACGATGAGCAAACCAAGTGACGGGTGTTTTTTTCTAACTAGAGATGCGAACACGAAATATGTGTCCGATCAATATTCTTACTATTTTCAAAATCTATGTATGTTAACTGTAGCAAATAATCTTTGGATCAAATATTTGGAGCGAAAACACTTATTAAAGGGTAATCTATCTTATTTGCTACATGTGTAAAAATGTTGTTTGTTGTGATTTGTTGTGAAAAATGTTGCGAAAATATTATAATGTGCCAGGAAAGGATATTTATTCCAAATACCCGTGTCCATGGAACGAGACATGTCTCAGAGATTTATTTGAGATATCTCAGTGCCCCTTCTTCTATACCCTTTGCATGAGTACGAATAGAAATAAAGATATTTTGGACGTACCACAAGTGAAAATTCATGCTTCAAAGAAGGCTGGCAGGAACTAAGTCAATAGGAAGATTGCCGACATAATGAACTTATCTAATTACACCTTCGATGCACAGCACATATCTGCAATGCGTAAGAAAAAATATGGAAAAGGCATAAGTCATGCCTTCATATACAATTATTTTATCGACAGTGAACCGCCAATACCTTCTGACTCGCATTTTTTATATCAAACGAGCAAAAATTTCTAACTTCAAGTTTAACAAGATGTATGTACATACGTATAATAAATTGCCGCGTGATATGTCAAAATATATCAATTACAATCATTTACACCACATAAGAATTATGAGATTTTTAAATATGATATTAAGTAAGTTTACATAAATTAGGAAGTTTTTTCTTCCTCCTGAAAAATTAATATTTATGAAGATATGCGATATTGGCACACGATTGATAAGACCAAAATAAAGAAAAAAAAATCTCATAACCATGTATACTGGAGATAAATTAAGATATTACCGTTTAATGTTGATGACGTCACCCAAACGAATCTATACATGTCCGGAAAATCTCCTAGACTCATAGATATTCACAACTATTTATTCTGAAAAGTCAGACAAATATTATTTTTATTTTTCTCTTCTCTTTTTTTTATTTTTTTTATATATTTTTTATTAATTACTTCACGTTTTTATCTTTTATTATCCTTTTTATATCTGAAATATAGATATTCACAACTATTTATTCTGAAAAGTCAGACAAATATTATTTTTATTTTTCTCTTCTCTTTTTTTTATTTTTTTTATATATTTTTTATTAATTACTTCACGTTTTTATCTTTTATTATCCTTTTTATATCTGAAATATAATTTAAAATAATTGTTACACAGCTACAAAACTACACCGACACTTAGGAACGTGCCCAAGGGCTATTTGAGTGGCGATTCCAAAAATTCAAGTTAAAAAAAAATATATGTAAATTGATTAAATTTTCATATATTTTTAGTATACAAAAGTAAATTTGGATTCTTAATAAATAAATAAATAAGAAAATGGCATTAAATTGCAAATTATATTCTATCTCAACTGCCGCATCAAATTCACCCAAATATATTAGTGACGATGATTAATGAATTGAAATTTGTCTTTTTGTCGTTAAACAAGTATAAAAGAAGGCGAAAGATAAAATAAATAAATATCAAACCCTGTTTTAGAATCTCTGAAACTCAGTAAATACATGGTTCGTGATTTGAAGAATCTCACGGGAACACAGACCTTGTCTCAGATTATCTCTGGACAAAAATATCGTAAAAATATAATAGGAGTCTACTTCCTGTGCGGATATACGTTACACCTATATATAAATACATATTCCTTTATCTAGGCAGTCAAAAGGTTTGAGTCCCTTTTTCGCACAGAATCCCAAGGGTGCAAATCTTATTATGACTCGCCAGCGTAATTCTATTGCAATCACGCACAGTTTTAAAATCGTGAATGTTTTAACAAAAAATTTTATTGTTCATATATTCATTTATTTGAAAAACCAAAAAAAGTAATAATTTTTCCGTTTAAAATGACTTTCATTGGTTAACTATATTGGTCACTCTTTCACTCCACAAATCCATCACGCTTCTGCAAAAATATATATCTGTTTGTATCATTTGAATAGTTGTAGTCTTATAAAATAGAACTCTTATAAAATTGTACAGAGTTGAACTAAACCCCTTGTTTAGGCGAGGGACACAGCGGAAAAATGTCCCCTCTCGTGTATATTTAAAACACATTTATTATGCAATTAAAGTATGTATTCTTGGATAAGTAAATCCTCCAAACAAAATGTTTTTAGCATATATAATATGTTGTTTTTTAAATTAAAAAAAAATTATTTTCAAACCACGCCTCCAAGTTAGATAGTCATTTTTTAATAAAGCGTGACTTTTTTACTCCAACCTTATATTTTTAAGAGTGTTATGTTTGACTTTTCATAACAAGCTCGTAGTAATTTTTTTAAATAAGTCAAATATAGTGGAATCACAGTACGATCGAATAAGTATATGTAAGCCGTGCCTATGAGGCACATTTATACCCGTAAACACCAACACAACGAAACAATGTGCGTCGTGCACAAGGCTTACACACACTAATTCGATTGTCTTTCTTATATGAAATTTACTATACCAAGAAATTTCCATTTATTACTGTCTACGTTATATATGTCTATGCCTATGTCTGTATATGTTGATGGTCTGTGGAACTCACTATAAAATCAACTCATCATCATCATTCTTGGCACAACAACCCTTGGTGGGTCTTGGCCTCCTCAATAATTTTCCTCCACTCATCTCGGTCTAGTGCCAGCTCTCTCCAGTTCCGAAGCTCTAAGGCAGTCTATGTATGTCTAAGAGGACGTTGTCACTCCATCTTAATTTTGGCCTTCCTAAGCTCCTTCGCCCTACTGGCTTTGAGTTCAGCAGAGACTTTGGTGCTTGATGCCCGGACATTCTCTCCACATGACCCAGCTACCGAAGTCTTCGCAGTTTTATAAATTTTGTGACGTTTGGCTCCTTAAATAGAGTATAGAGCTCATTGTTGTAACGTTTGCGCCAAAGTCCATTTTCTAGAACCGGTCCGAAGATACGTCTCCAAATTTTCCTTTCAAAAACGTCCAGTGCTCGCTCATTCTTCTTAGTTAGTACCCACGTCTCAGCTGCGTACGTGAGTACTGGCCTAATAAGTATTTTGTACACTAATATCTTGGTGTTTCTGGACAGCAGTCTAGATTTTATCTGCTTATAAAATCAACTAAGGGTATTGAACTCTAAACTTCAGGTGGCTAATACAACCACTGGCGTACATAATCTAAAAATCTTTTTTACGGTTGAGGGATAATCAAATTGTGAGCCTCAAAAAATTTTGCGTTTGTAATAGAGTTTTCAGGGCCCGTTTAATTTTATCTTTGCCGAAACACGTGGATCAAAGGCCAACTTTTTTTATGTTTTTTTTTTCTGCCACGGACGATTTTGAAAAGTAAGTAACTGTAATTTCTCCGTAATCTAGACGGTAATGAGTTAAACTTTGCCGGGAATTACCATTCTTGGCCGGGAGAGGGAAGGAAACTTTTTCAATCGGAAAGAAACGTGCTCGCTCCGGTTTGTTCGGCGCCCTCTTCCTCGACTTGCTCCTCCTCTTCCCCGTATCTATTCCTCCTCCAAGTTTAGCACAAAGAACTACTCATTTCGATTGATAAACACGTAGTTTGCCTTGTTGCTTCCACTCGTTTTTCTTTTTAGTTTTAGCTCAGCGGCCAACCTCGGAAAGGTAAAATAAAACATATCAAAGTCGTTCTCGAAAGATATTAAAAATATACAATCTATTGATTTTTTGTTTGTATTTTATTTTTTTACGGCAAGTCTGGCAATGCAAGCAAAACTCACCACCTTTTCTCAAAGATTCTCTTGCATTTTACTATTTTTGCTATTTTCTATTTGCATTTTACTATTTTCAAACTAAGCTAAACCCTTGTGCTATGAAAACTGGACCAACTTGCGACAAAAGGGCTAATTCATACCCGTTACCTTTGGATCGCGAGGCGAGAGTCTAACCATAAGCCCAACAAGCTACACAATATGATTTGTATGGTCTCGTGACTTGTTTTTGTGGAATTAATACGATTTATATGGTCTTATGACTTTTTTTCCAATAATAATACAAAGTAAATATATTTAATAAAGATAAATTATATGAGCCTCACAGAGATGAAGCTCTTTAAATGGGAAAAGTGTATGAAAATCTTTATAGGGTGGCCCAGGGCTTATGACCTGGCTTAAGTGATAACTTTACACAATGGAACGTTCACCAGTTCCGACATAATAAACAAAATTATTTTTAAAAATAAGACAGCGACAGAGGTCAGTGACAAATTAAGCTCAGAAAATGCATCATTTTTCGTTTTTCATCACAGGAATTTTATAAAAATCACTTAAATACCTGTTCTAAATAAATTATCTAGTGGGGTCTAGAAAATTTTTCGCTTAGCTTTTTCCCTTTCCAATTCATAAAAAAAATTTAAAATTGTTGATGTTAATTTCAATAAAATATAGTTTGTAACACTAAAAGTGTCAAAACATTTAGAGTTTTCAGATTATTGTAGACTCTTAAGGAATTGTGGAAAAAAATCTAGTAAAGATTACCACGGATTTTTGGCAACCAATGGCTCTTTGGCAACCATTGGCTTTTTAGCAACCAATGGCTTTTTGGCAACCAATGGCTTTTTGACAACCAATGGCTCTTTGGCAACCATTAGCTCTTTGGCAACCAATTCCTTTTTGGCAACCAATGACTCTTTGATAACCAATGGCTCTTTTCAATAAAGGATGGCGCCGGATAGTTTTGACTGAGCTATCACAATTGGTCTGCCAAGAGCAAAGTAAAGAAGAATATATTATGTTTTGATTCATTCTGCCTTAATTTAAATTGTGTTCTGACATCATAGGCTTCCTAGACTAGCAAACAGATACGAACAACTGGACGTCTTTGCCAATAACTGTATATTATTCAAACATATTTTAAAAGGTGTATTATTTGTCGAATTGGACTTAAATAATTGATTTGTATGTATATTTTATTATTATATTATGACTTTTTTGTTTTTTAATTTCTATATAATTATGTTTTTTTTATGCTTCTTGCTTTTTACTTTATATTATATTTATCTTTATATGTTTGCATCTGTATTATAAGTATTTTCTTTTCACTTTGTCATTACTATGTTTACATGCTATTATGTTTTTTCTTCTTTAAACTGTATACCTATTCTGCTAATGTATACTCTACCTATCTATTGTAAAAGCCCAATAGGGCGTTAATTAATAAATATTAATAATAATAATAATAATAATCATACTTTGACCCCCGCAAGTGAGGTAAATTAATCCCTCACTTCACACAATGATGAAAGAGCAAGGGGTCCTTTGTGACCCGGTACTCTGCTGGCCACGAGATAAAAGTAAAAGTAAGCATACTTTGAGATTCCCAGTGATACTTTGGCCATCGGTCTTCGCTTACACGTGGCAGATTGACCCATATGTGCAGGAGGATGACATCTACGCGCACCAACTAGCAACTTGTTGGCTCGCGAACAACTAACACTCTGCCATAATAGTATGAAATAGGCCTGCCTGAATATCCAAAGAGGAGTCTGCAAACACACCAGTAGTAATGAAAATATTAGAGTCAAAGGATAAAAGAGAGAGGCCCAGGGTTACGCTAGTAAATGATCAACCTCCAGAGGATATCTACAACCTGACGCCTTTTGAGCAAAGGGTACGCACAACAATTGTTGTCGTTGTTGTAGCCGGGCCTCGTGATCGAGGATCACCTCGCTATTCTGACTCAGTTGTTGCTGCGCCTTTCGTGAGCTTTTCGATGGGAAAATAGCTCTATTCGAGAGGCACACTCTCTCCTACATACTTCACAAATGAAGCGGTCAGGTTGCGTTGGTCGGTCACGTTGACGTATGGTTGCGGCTCGCTGCTCATTTCATTTCACAACAATACTAAGGACTGCACCAGACAGGAAAAGTGGAGCCCTGATCGAGAACCTTGAACTTATTAGAACCTTGGATGTATCTTGTGTTACCCGATAATAAAGTGCACACTTATCTGCCATTACCCGATAAATAATTGCACTTATCTGACATTTATCTGCCGTCATTCGTCTTTTTACCGATATTTTTACCCACCCCAAAGTGATAAAATGAAAGAGAATTCTTTAATGCTTTAAAATAAATTTTATATTGCTCTGTAATCATTATATCAATTTTATAAATACATATCGACATAGATTAATCCGTTCTCATATTTTTCTGACAGGTCTGACATTTATAAAGTAAGTTAGTAAAAGATTTAGAGGTTAACATTTCTTTTTAGGTATTTCATAATTTGAATTGGTTTAGAAGGTATATTCTTATAAAAAAATCATAATTTAATCAAAGTTATTTAGAATAACAAGTTTTATAAAGTGCCCACGCAAATATCTGAAGTATTCAACTTTTAATTATAATTTTAATCAAATCTCTGCGTTGTGACAGTTATAAGTATTACGATTGACCTTTAGCATTTAAATTTTTTAATTTTTATAATTTTTTAATAGTTATCAAATGCTTTATCGAGCAAGATTATTTGAAGAGGTCTTATTTTTTATATATTTAGTTTTCGGCGTTTTCAAAGTTCAGTCATTACTGAACTATCTCGTGATAACAGAAAGCAATCGACTCTCACAGATTACAGATAAATTAGGATTACATTTTTTTAAATATCTAATTATTTATCATAATAAAGTAATCATCCAACCATGTTACGAAATCCAAATATTACAATAATATATTCTTATTACTTTCTTGTACTTGTCTACCCATAAAATTTAATAATGTTCATTTTTTTCAGAATTGTTTTCTAAGCCTCGTATTAAAACATGTTCTACTATAACTTGCAAACTATTTTTTGTAAAACCGTTTTTTGAAATGTTTGCAAGACCATGTTTTGCCAACCATGTTTCGTAGCCTTACTACAATGATTAAACACTTCTTTTTTCACACACAATGAAAGATTACTTAATGTACAAGTATATATGTATACATATTAACATATAATTCAATTAGAAGGAATAACGTGCTCGCGAAATCACTCGAAATATTCACTGTATTCTGGGAAAATCGAGAAAGTGACATTACCTATAAAAAGAGATCGACCGGCTACGGCGCACTTAGTATGTGTGTCAAAGATGACAGCTAACATCTTATTGCTAGCGCTCGTATTTGTGAGTCCAGCTATAGAAAATCAAGAAAGTGTCTACCGACAAGCGAGACGATTTTTAGTGCGAACCTGAGCGATTAAAGTAACGTGCATCAGTTAATGAGAGACAAGTTACAATGTTCTAAAAACTTTTAAAGTGAATTTAAGAACAGTGTTTCGATTAAATTCGTTTCTAGTGACTGATAATTAATTTACAGTGTCTCATTTGCCCTCCACAGTCACGAACCCATCACAAAAGGGGAAACTTTATTTAAAAAAATATATATATGTTTTCGGCGTTCATCCTCCCTGTCTACTTCTTTAGAATTAGTGTTGTGATATGCGTAATCGAATGTGGGTACTAAACGTTAACCCCATTTAAGTGCGTGTGGGGCCGTATATTCATTGAAATTCAAAGGGTTGTCAAATTACTACGTCCATACTTAATTCTAACTACCAGTCATTATGTGCACAGTTATTTCCTTGATAAGGTTCATACCGATCTCAATTAGCGCCCCGCTCACCCCATCAGACACAGCCCACCCTTTCATTACACACTGCACACTACCCGCTAACTTCTAAAACCTTCTTACACCCCGCCAAGTGGAAGGGCATTGTGATATACTTACTTCAGCTTTACTATCTGATTGAAACCCCTGTAAGAAATGGGGCGGTTTTTCAAACAAACCGCTTTTTTAACCAATGTTAATTTAATCAAGATGTCTCAGAGAGACGAAGCTTTTTTTATGAAGAAGTGGGTACGGAAATCTTTGGATGCTTAAATGGCTGACTTAAGACACGATCACTTTACACAATGTAACGTTTGAAGTCCACATCTTTCAAATTTTTGGAAGTCGTATGTATGTTATTTCTATTCCACTTTCACTTTGACTTATGCTAACGCCATATTTAGTTGAAATTTGGCATCCCCATGAACCATTATATATACATCACTGCTGGTAATGAGGTATGTATTTTTGACTATAGCATGAAGCAACATTTTTTTATGTGTGCCTGACATTCATCCGAAATATAACGTACACTAGTAAACGTCTTAAAATTATTTCAATTTTTATCTCCTTTTTTGAGCAGTTTAAAAAAGGTCCGTAAATTTCTTTATTTAAACTGTATGTAATGCCGATAAAACCACTCAGTTACTCTCTCCCGTTAGATTCCTGATTGTTCTGTAGGCTAGTTAGTGCATGCTTGTCTCTGGCAAGATTAACACGCATGTGATAAATATTGGTGATAGTTTAACAATTCTATGGTTGTGGTGTATAGTGTTGTGAATATAGTAGTGTAGTGTTGGTCCTGACGAAGAGACGGGTATGTCTCGAAACTGGTAGACCTTTAATCTGGTAGTGGTATTTACTAGTTAACATTCTGCCGATAAAACCAATTATTTTATAAGGGCGTGAAGCTTGTCTCTCACTTTGGCGTAGAAACCACGGTACGGGGCTCCGAAATTAAAGACATGAGTAAGATTTACGACTCGGTACGTTACAGTCTTACCTTAGAATGCAGCAGGTTAGATAACTTGGAACCTAGGGAATGGTATAGTGCCCTAGATATTCTGAAAAAGGGGAAATATAAAAGGCTGATGTGGACGGTACATGTATTGAGAGTTGATGAGTCATGCAGCGCACACAAAACCCTCGTACACACAGTTCAACAGGATAAGGATCAAGGAGAAAATTGATAAGTATGCATTTGTATAATATATTCATTTGTGATGTATTCTTACAGAGTTCTGGTGCCAACTCCAATGTATAAAATTGAAGCTTGGAATGAAAGGAAAAATGAATGAGAGTACACTGAAAACGGTGGAAATAGATCGCTAAGGCGTGTGCATATATGTAATACTCCCATATTGCCAATGCCCATAAATGGAGGTGTCACGTACTAAGCGGAGCAGAAAATGATACTTCAATCTCATTGCTGTCACTTGACCTATTGTGCGCAAGCGTCGTGACTCTCATTTATCCCATGTGGTGGCACTGATTGGATATAAATTGGCATACGCATAAGACTCGAAGTGACACCGGTATGGATGAGATAAACATATATTTTTGAACTGTAGTAATTTCGCCTATTTCCAGACCCTGATAGCAATATAGGAGTATTATAAATATGGGAGCATGTATGGAAAATCTATGGTCAATAGAGAGGGAAGGAGAAAGAAAAGGAATGGACAAATTAGAAGTGAACTTCATTCTGGCTCTTGCATTGTAGGTGGAATAAAGAAATGATCGCGGAGATGGTTTGCTCATGTGGAACATGTGTGCAAGGATAAAATGGTTAGAAATATATATATGTGAGGCGAAAGGCGTCCGCGAAAGACCTGGTACGATCAGTTACAATAAATGTAAGAGGATGCTGTTTGTTGTTGCTGAGGAAAGCTTCTACAACCATAGAACCTGCATAAAAAGATTTATTAATTTGGCCAAAGCAAAAGGAGTATGCCAAGATATAAAAATATGCCGTTCATTTCTCTCTGCCTGTGATGGAGTGGTACTTACTTAGTAATTTAGTTCTCATAGTCCACCGAGGATTCTGAATTGGATTTTTGACGAGTTCACACCTTTATGATTTACTCATGCATTGGTATTTTTTGATATATTGACTACACTGATTTTGTAGTACTACATAAACAAAGGGGACTAAAAGTTTTACGTTTAAAACAAAAATTGAAAAAAAAAAGACAAAGGGGTATCTTCAGTAAGTGATCTGTTTTCCCGTAAGATCAACAATTTCAATATTATTTTAAATAGTTCAGATATGAAATAAGGGTTCAACAACCCAATTAAAAAAGTTAATTTATTATAAATATTAAAAATTTGCGTGAAAATGCGCTCTTTATCAAGTAGAGTAGCTATGTTTATACAGTCTAAAGATATTTAACAAACTCGACACAAAAACCATAAAAAGATCATTAACTAGAATACATTGACTTATGATAACTTCGGTAGCTGAAACGTGGACTCTGCTATGAACTAAACTAAACTAAAATACAACCTGTCTGGGAAGAATGGCTCTCACTTACTGATGTTCTTCGCAATTCAACAATCTTCAATCGCAGCTAACTTTGTGACATAGGTACATACCTTCCAAATTTACAATAACATTTGATACATTTTAGTCAAAACTAACTTTTTGTACCGAAATTTAGAAATCTTGAAATCATGTTGAAATTCCAAGTAAGTAGTTTAAAAATAAAGCAGTTATATTTATTAACATTTGTAATTTGTTTTAAAACAAAAAAAAAGATTTTAATACAAACGAAATGCATGAGTTATATTAAATTTCTTACCATCACGCCGTAGAGAGAGAGAGAGAGAGAGAATGGAGCGCCACACTCTTCTATACTGACACGTGACTCTTGGCTCATCCACATTCATATATCTTCACGTGTAAGCTCGACGATTGCAGAGACTCCTCACCATCTTCCAGTTTCTGGTTATTCTGGTCATGCAATATCTTCTGCGGCCGCCTTCTCTTTCTGGCGCCATCAATACTTGTGCCATATACATTTTTCCCCTTTTTTCTTTATTCATTCACTCAGCTCTCTCAAACAGCTTGAGCGACTCTTTTACAATTCTATTTACTATGCTCAGATCAGTTTAAAATTATTTTCTATATTAATTGATTTGCCACACACACGTAATCTCATTTTTTACTGCATTCAGTTTCCTTTCATTATTTTTCTGCCAGCTCCAGGCTTCATTTCTATACGTTGGTGTTGGTACAGGAATTCCATTGTGTACCGCTAGTTGGCAGACATATTTCTAAAAGAAATTCTTGTATTCACAACACCTTTTACCGTCTTCAAGTTTGTGTTTACTGGGGTATTATGCCGTGTTGTTACGACCTTACGGGCCGACGTTTCGGATCAAGGAAGCACTAGAAATCTACAAGCACCCGATAAATATTAATAGAGATGATGGTCTCAAATTAAAAACATCTTGGTAACCGGCGCTTCAAAGTTATTCTCGACGCAGACTCGCTAGAGATAGTGATCAGACAACAGATGAATCATACACACAACACAATACAACACATCATGACTTCGGCACGGTATTGCAAGCCGATACTTAACCACAACACCAACATTCACAACAACACATCAGCCCTGATGATGGACCCTGCAATGGGATCCGAAACGTCGGCCCGAAAGGTCGTAACATAATACCATAATAATATTTATAATACGGCATAATACCCCAGTACATACAAACTTAAAGATTCTGAGTGGCCGTGTAAACCTAAGATCATTCTTAACCTTTTACCGTATTCCCTGCAGTGTTCCCTCCTTTCGATATTTTACTCATCTTCATCATATAAACATTCATCACCTACTATATGTGTATTTATTATATATAATCATAAAAAGTCTTAGTTTATTATTCTCAATTATTAAGTCTTATTTTTGTGAAAATTTCATCTCCTGAACGATGAACTAAACTCGCGCCAGAGAAATCGCATAATGTCTGTCAATATCTCAGTTTAATCTAAATATTAGATAAAACCATACTATTCCAAGGAGATGGGATGTTATTTAATAGATGTTGTCATTCGACATCGTTATTTTCATAACCACAATGGTTATTGATATTAAATTGACGAAATCTTATAATATCTAAGCGCCATCAGCACGTAGCCGCGATCCCGTAATTGGGCATAACAAAACAGTAAATAATTAATCAAACCCTCTTTGAAAATCTATCAAACTACAATATAGTAAGCACCAGCATTACCAATGGGCGCTTCCTTCTCTTATCTTAATTGCCGTTGTTGATGAGGAGGAGGGAGATGTCGTTACTGGAATACCAGCCAGTGACAAATTAAATTTGTTTAGCAAACTTCGTTTTCTAGCCCTTAAGTAATCATCGTTGGGGTTTCGTCTTCTTAATAAAGATGTGGTTAATTATTGTTACATTGGATGATTTCAGGGGGTGATTGGAAGTTAACCCTCGTAATTATTATTAATATTCGGATGGAATTTATTTATTAATTTGTGGGTTTAGGATGTCTTCCAATTATGCTTTATAACTTTGATAAATTCAGTATTCAGGAATACCCCGAAATAACGCTAAAGGGAGAACCAGCAATGGTTACGCTAGACGAAAAATCACTTAAGTCGGGGTATGAACATTCGTACAAAAGGTGAGTTAGTTATCAAGTTGTTTGATTGCTGGTTGGAATGGTTTTCATTGAACGAAAACCAAAAAAAACACAACGTTAAGTCAAACAATAACATACAGTGTAAGTCATTTTGAAGTCGGCGGCTTCATAGTGTTGCTATCCATGGAAAATCATCATTCTTTCAAGAAAAGGCTTAAAACTCACTTTCTTCAAGATGTCACATCTATAAAGCGCGCTTGAAGCGTCTTTCAAGCAAAAACGGCGCTGTAAAAATTATTATAAAAATAACATAATAGCGAAGGCAAAAACTACATATCAAAATGAAGACTACAACAAGCGAACTAATGGTAGTACTACGAAATTGTAGTACTGATGAAGTAATTGTAGTATTATAGTACAATAGCTTTTTCCCAATATAAAAAGTTCAGTGATTAAAAAAAAAAGGTCAATGGGAAAAATAAGACATATGTCGATATCTTTCCCAAAAGAACATTTGGCGACCTTAAAAAAAAGGTCGACAAAAAAATTTCTTCATTCAGTCCCAAAATTTGGGGGGGTTGTTTCACGCGGGGGGTGGGGGGGATTGTTTCAGTTTCATTTATCTACGTCGACTTCCCAAAAATTTCACATAAAAAATTTACTATTTGAAGTATGTATTCGTACTTTCGATAACTTGTGTACTTATAAATTTATAAATGTGTGTACTGTTTAGTGTTCGCTTTGAAATGAAGTGTACTATTTGAAGTATATACTTTCAATAATTTTGAAGTGTGTGTAGTTTGTAGTGTGCACTACACTTCAAATGGTGTGAAGTGTATACTTCAGTGTAATGTAGTACTACATTGTAGTAGTGAGTACAGAGAGGACCCATCACTATAACATAACATTCATAAAATCGAGCAAAGTGAAGTGGGAAGGATTGAGGAAGGAAGGTAAATGAAAATGTAAATGAACGAAAAATGAAATTGCGAATTTACGTGGAGGTTATGTAACTCGGGGTACTGCTGTTCACTGTATGTAGCTTATATACATTAGAATTTTCAGTATTCTTGCTTCATTTATTAAATCAATTTGTTGGCGATAAATCGCTTATTATGGGCAATGTTTCTGAAATAAAAAGTACTCTTATTGTATTACTGGTCGTTATTCTCAGGAAGGTTTCATAAATCTTGATAGAGTGAAATAATACCTACAATAAAACAGAGAGATGTGTGCAAGTTAAGAATTCTTAGGATAAAAAAGTTTATGATCTAAATTTACGTAAGAAAAATAAGGGCTCTGCATTGTTCCGTAACACGCACGATTAAGGTAGCTAGAATACTCCACATGCATTTGGTACACTTTATTCGTGCCGTTTGTCCACTGCACGGATTCACAGTCCATCACACATTATCTTTTCGCCCGGATCTATGATTTTCGAAGCTATCATTACAAAATAGTGACTCAGCTCTGCAGTTGTGACGTAATTTATCTCGAAGCTTCTGGTATAATTTTGCGCGTGGCACCAGCTTCCAGATCTTTTCTAAAATGATTCAAACCGTTCGATAACCAACTCGATTATGTGTTAAAATTTAGATTATCCACTTACTTACTAACCATCACGCTGTTTCCCCGCTACACTCTTCTGTCCTGACATACAAGTCTCGCCTCATCCACATTCATACATCTTCGTATGCAAGCCCGCCGGTTGCTGAGGCTTCTGACGGGATCATCTCCAGTATCTGGTTAATCTGGTCCTGCCATGTCTTCCGTTGTTGTTCTCTCTTTCTGGCGCCATTTGCCAGTGCAACACTTGCATTATATATCTTTCTTACCATTATTTTCTCATTCATCCGCTCAACATGTCCTAACCATCTGAGCAACTCCTTTTAAATTCTATTATTTATTAAACAATTTTTATTAATCAATTAGAAAAGACATACAGAAAAAATTAAATTAACGAAAAAATATTTAAATGCCACCGGGAACCGAACCACGGACCTCACATTCTATCCGAGAATGGCGCGTTATCCATTTCGCCATGGCACTCAGGTAGCTTAACGAAAAATTTTCAACCTTATATACAGTCTCTTTTTAATTGATTAACATTTTTATTCCATTTTTAAATTCCCGGTGGCATTTAAATATTTTTTCGTTAATTTGATTTTTTCTGTACGTCTTTTCTAATTGATTAATAAAAATTGTTTAATAATTCACTAAACTTTGTTCTGAAATTACAACTTTACAATAAGAATGTGTTCCCTTTAATATCTATTATTTATGCTAAGATCAGCTTTACATTTATTCCTAATATCTTCATTATTTACTCTACCATAAATGAATTTACCACACATACGCCTAAGAGAAATTTAGATTAAAATGTATAAAATCATTAGGTACATGAAACAATAAAAATAAATAATAATTATTCAAGTTTGACAGCAATTTGAACTTTTTTGAGCCTGGAAATTTCCGTCAATACTCGGTGGAGCGAAGATGATTGTCTTAACACCACTTTAAAAACAATATTAATAATTTAACTACACATAAAGTGTTTTCAATTATATTGACATAAATTTTTTATAAAATATATAAAAAAAGGTAATAAGTAATTAAAAACCATAATTCATACCATAAAAATACGACAATGAATAATATATACACATTGGCGGCCCTCGTAGCCCAATGGCCATGACACTGGCTTCTCATACCGAGGGTTCCGGGTTCAATTCCCGATGAAGTCACAATTAATCCATGTGATTTACTCAAACTTGTGTGTTTATTGATGTGTAACACTTCTGTCATTCTTAATCTCATATTGACGTGTAAAAAAAATTAACAATACACGTAGGTGTGCAATTCAAAGTTTCGAAAATAATATTATCAACAAAATTCTAAAATAATAAGGATAGCTAAAAACAATTAAAATAAAATAATTTATGATGAACGGTAAAGTTTTAATTTATGAGTGTCGGAAGAATGGTTAGATTTTAGTATATGATTAGAAAATTCCAAGAAGTCATTATTTTTAAGGGCATTTTTCTTTTTTCCTAATTTCCCGCGGTTTTGACAGATTTTCATTTACTGTCATAATAATCACACGTTATTTCGTAAATTTCACGTTTCCCAATATGCTTATTTTTATTTTAAGTTGATGAGAATTTTCCGATGTTATTGTTATTTGAATAGAATGCGGGATTTTATGTACGCAGGGAAATAACTTGTATTTTTATTAGAAACTATCTGTAACCCGTCAAAAATAATGATGCTTTTACATGTCGGTTGCTAAAGATTAAATATTTATTTATTTTATTAAAAAAAAGTTCAAAAAAATTTTTTTCGTAAATTAAAAAATAACGAAAAAAAATTTCGTAAAAAAAATTTTTTTTTGAAAAAAAATCGAAATTGTCCTTTTTGCGCCTATCTTGTTACGCCGATAGACTAGATGAAAGTCGGCGTAACGGTCTGGATAGATCGCGTTTCAATGAAAATGGCAAAATTGCTTTAGTTTCATTTTCCATATTTTAATTGTCAATAAACTATAGCTAAAATAAATTATTGATTTTAACTATCGTACTACCTATTAAAATTTATCAATTTAATGTTTTTAAAAATTACTTTTGTAAGCATTTTAATTATTAAGTCAGAATCGAAAACTTGTATATCACTTTAATTATCATTTCAAAGAGAATTGACAATTTACTGTGACAGTTTTCTTACGAGATTGATAAGAAGGAAAATGTTGCTTATATTGACTTTTATCACTATACGATTTGAGATCATTGGTTGCGCCAGTACCAGTATTTTGAAAATATATTCGAACGCCTGCTCATGGGAGAGATAGGCAAACTCTCCGCCTGTCTCCGCCTCCAACGCACACGGCCGGCTTCAGTTCATATATGACCGCCGCCGCCGCTTATAACATTCAACCAACTGTCATTTACGCTCGGTCTTGCTAATACCGCATCTCGTTCTTTCGTTCGATCTTGACGCCGCTTCACAGTGAATTTGTACTCCATGGTGAAGTCGACAAATTCAATACATACAGTCCATGACAGAGTGCTGAGTGTCAACAAATCGGAGAAAACCCAAAGGTAAGTTTTGCATTGTCTTTTCTGTGTGCAGGCCTTTCGCATTTGTACTGGACAACTAACTTGCTCCTTGGAAGGCTATAGGCCGTACAGTTAAACATTTTCTCCAGCGCACTATTTCATTTAACCTTCATTTAAGATTCTCAGCGGAGCTATTGATTCTCTCTGTCCATCTGATATAAATTTGCATGTTAAACCCCGTATAAGAAACTCGGAGTTCTTCAGAATAAGCCAGCACACTAATTATGTCGGTTACTTTTCTCTCATCACAAGGTTGTGTCGCACATATAATTTGTATTGTGCTGACCCTAACATTGATGCTGATATTCTTACAGATACCTTATCTTCGTTCAAAAACTCACTCATACACAACATCAATTTTCTAAACGATGACCTGAACCTATAGATCCATTAAATCAATTATTCATTAAATACTAATCGCACTACATTCAAACACTAAATATACAATACACATAAATGTACATGTAAAATACACTTAAATGCAAAAATACATGTTACTAGAGCGTGCCGAAGACACTTGTAATTGGGATATTGGGCATAATCTTCACTACAATGTTTATTATCAGAGTATCATATACCTATTTTCCTGTTAGTGTCTCTAATAAATAAATAAATAAAATAAAAAAACCTTTGCCGATCCAATCATTCCTATTAATCTTGCAAATAATGAGATTCGATTAAAAAATAAAATAAACTTCTAATAATGCAATGCAAAATGCTTTAATTGTGGCAAAAACAATTTTAATTTTCCGTACAAAACTTTCAAGTCAAAGGTAACTGGTAAAAGTTAACCTCAGAATTTTCATAATTTCAACTGCGGCCGCGGAGATAAGACGAAGCGGAAGGCGAAGCATTTGACATCAGAACCGGCGCTGCGCGGTGTTCCGAGACAGTTTTGTTGTTACAGTAAATAAATTAACATCTGACAGTTACACTCTTTACCCGCACCGCAGTAGCGTTTTTCTCCTCGTCGACTGCAACTTCTGGAAGCATCAGAAAGAGCTTCATAAGTTATTCAAATGTCTTTGCACCGCGTTTAAAAGCTTTTAAGAGATATTAAATATACAAGGTTATTTAAGCACTTTGCCGAAGCATCGTTGGACAACGTTTTAGCTCGATAAAAGGTTTTTAAAACTGTATTTTTTTAAGATCGATGTAAATAGATGTCTCATAGAGACGAAGCTATTTTTTAATATAAAAAAATAGGTATAAATGTCTTCTTGGAGGCTCATAGGACTTACGACCTATCGTACGGCTGGCTTAACTAATCACCTAATACAATGTAATGTTCACCAATTCCACTCATGACTACCATGTCTATAAACTTATTGGAAGTTGTTTATCTGCATGTTTAGCTTGCACACCTTGTTTCATATGTGAGTTGTGAGATAATTTTAATATATCTTATTAATGAGAATATTAATGAGGTCCCCCTTTATTCTACACAAGTATTGTGTTATTGAAAATTTTGAAAATACACAAAATTCTCTATATTGCGTATATAAATATACTGAAGAATAGATATTTAATTAGTAAGGGTTATTTGGAAAACATTAATAACCTCGCAGGACTATATTCCTGCTTATTTTTTACCATTTGATAACGAAAAATTCATTCATATCAATACAAGTTGAATAAAATGATAAAAACCTTGAAAAATTTCCTATTGGAATGTTTTCCAATTGGAATCCGAAGGTTTTAATTATTTCATTTGACTTTTATTGAAACGAATGAATTTTTCGTAATCGATATAAGTAAGCAGGAGTAAAGTTCTGCGAGGTTATTAATGTTTTCCAAATAACCCTTCCTAATTAAATATCTATTCTTCAGTTTCAGAAAATGAAAAAGTTAGAACTTACAAACAAGTGTTTTTATTTCCATATGTGAGAAAATTCGTAGTCCGAATACCGGTAATGACTATCGACAGACTAGTATATTTATAGTAGATAGTAGACTATTTTTGTTAGTAGACTGACTTATATCGATAGATTTTTTAAACCTGGATATATTTGTAAGTGGTTAATCTGAATTATTTTTAAATTAGGTATATAATTTACCCCCTAAACGATGTTGTTTTTTAAAAAAATCATAAAAAATTTCACTCAATATTTTACAAAGTATTATTCTTTCCCTATTAAAAGCAAATCAATATATAAAATTAAAAAGCTTTCTCGGAGACTGTGTGACGTCAACACAGTTCCAAAGAAACTTTATTGAATAATTAGTCGATAATTATGCTCGCTACTGCGCTTGAAATTTAAGCAGATTAACTGGATTAATTCATTATATTACACGAACGTTCATTGGAATCAGTCACTCACATTTGCATAATCAATAAGAGCCAAAATTATAACGGTTAATTACGTGGAAGCCAATGGAATTGAAATATAATTGGACTGTTTTCACAAATATTATTGTTACGTATTTTTTTTAACTTGTTTTATAACACAATTATACATATATATATGTTATATATTAGAAAAAGTTGAATTTCGATGATGTATTCATTACCTAGTATATTTAGGCACTAAATATAGCATCAAAATCCAAAAAAAGAATTTAAAATGTTTTGAATGCAGTCACTGAGGTTTTTTAAAATGTACTGAATTCTACATTTTATGTATCTATCTCTTCAAAATCATTTTTCATATAAATATAAAGGCTACGTTTTCTATAAAATCTCGAATTCAGTACATGATACATTAGTAATCTTCAATGACTTTATTCATTATTTTTTGCATATTGCTGCCTTTGCATTTATACCCCACATTTAATGTAGACATTATCGAAATTTACACTTTGTCCATAATGTATACATACCTGGATCAAATCACATTTTGTATCGTCGTTATGGAAACGTGTAATATTATCCAAGGATGTGTTATGGATGTAATAGGGTGCGTGAACGGATAGAATAGTGTGCGTGAATAATATCTATGTGACAAAGAAGCAACGTTATATGACCGCTTCACACTTGATAGTAATGCAACAACACATTTACAATATGTCGGTTGCGTATATCACACGTAGTGTGATGTTTAAATTTAATGTACTTTCAACATATTAATAATAATTATTAGTTAACCAATTTAAAACATTCCGAAATTTCTTACTGTTTATTTATTATTTAATAAAATATGCTGTACAATTTGAGCTTACATTTATTTTGTATCCTGATGAAGTGACCATTGTCCCCGAAAAATGTTGATATTTTCATCAAATAAATGGTAAAAACAAAGTATATTCTAATTAATAATATTGCCACAACATCATTTTCATCATCTACCAGTCTAAGGTGGTGAAGCGCTTCGATAAAGTCATTATTTTTATAAAGATGTGATTAATATTGTTTCATTCACATCCATGAAATAATTTAACTTTATCAAATGTATGTACTTTTAAATAGTGATACTAAAAAAAATATGCTTGCAATTGATTCGTCAGTGGCCAACACTACATTACCATAAGTGAAAAGTCGGCCTGTACTCGAATGTTCTAACGACACAAAAGGGTAATTGAATGTTGAAAGATGATTGGCTGGTAATATTATTTTACAAACTTTAAGTGTAATGTAGACAAATATAGTGTTTTAAAGTGAAACAAGAAGTATAGTTTATATAATACTATAAAGAGGTCTAAAATTAAGCCATTGTTGAAAATATTATATAAAGACGTTATATAGATGTTATATAAAGACGACGCTATTTTCATGGTAATTTAGGTATGAAAGTCGTTATTGAGTGTTTATTGTTTATAGGGGTTACGACATATCGTACGACAGGCTTAAGTGATCACTTTTGACAATGTAACCAATTCCACCCATGATCGACCACCACATCAATTAAATTTATATTAGTTTTATATATAAATTATCTTTATATACAACTTACACACATCTTCCAAATATTTTATACATGTGGTAGTAATTTAAATAGAATTTGTGAACGTTACATTGTAAAACGTGATCACTTGCAACAGCCGTACGATAGGTCGTAAGCCCTATAAACAACCAAAAGAGACTTCCATACCTATTTTGCCATTAAATAGCTTCTTCTCTATGAAAAAACATATTGATTAATGAACTTCCCCCTGGGATTAATCCAGTATTGCTGTTTCCTTAAAAAATTTGAACATACTCAAAATATTCCCACATAATTTTCTTCTTTAGATTATTTACTCAAATACATAGCCGTTAGAGTTTTCTGGGGTATTCTGCTATCTATCTACGACCTTTCAGGCCAGAAAGGTCAAAGATACACGATAGAATATCCCAAAAAACTCCTACAAGCAATTTCCTAACGGCCGCAAAAGCCTGTGAACAATAACTTATAATACATATATTCTTAAATGTCAACATTATGAAGGACATCATTTTATTTACTTTCTTTTCATTTTATTTACTTACAGAAAGATAAAATACAAGTACAAGAATCGTAAATAAATTTCTTACTGGGGTATCTCAGAAATGTATGTAATGAAAGTGAGCATACAAATACGTCATACTCGATACCATAATAAATACAAATTTAATTCTGTACTTTTAAACATCAATATTGACACTTTTGAGGTATGAAAAATACAATATTATTAGTATATAGTAAAAAGTAAAAGTATATTACATTATTATATTAAGAAAAACATTTTTAAACCCAACAAATAATCTTTTTGACGCACTTAGCTTTCCTATATACAGCAACTTTACGGTTTAATTCTGTACTTTTAAACATCAATATTGACACTTTTGATGAATGAAAAATAAAATTTGTTATTAGTATATAGTAAAAAGTAAAAGTATATTACATTATTATATTAAAAAAACCATTTTTAAACCCAACAAAGATATTTTTTGAAGCACTTAGCTTTCCTATATACAACAACTTTAGAGTAGAACTGTAATTATTTTTTATCGCAGTGATACTGCAATACATCATACTGCAACACACTTTATTTGGACAAAGACACTTCTTGTATATAGCAACGAACCGAATTTCAACCTCCTGGATCCTAAGACAAAACAAATTCCATCACAGAGTCTGAAACGAGGAAATGTTTTTACGGTGCCTATATAACAAATTGGTCTAAAATCAATTTTCATTATAACTTTATTTCTTATTCCTAACTTTTAGTGTTTTCCAACATTTCTTATCCTTTTTGATTACAATATCTATCTTGCATTATTATTTTTTCCGTCTCCGTTTTTCTTCTATATAAACTGCAGAAAATACTTTTAAGGCGTTTTTTTTTAGCGAAAATTATTTTTAAGTTCTACGCGTTCTGTTTCGGCTTGTAAGGCCATTATCAAACAGTGGATATACCACGTACAAACGACTTATTTATAAAATTTTTAGTTACTACAAATAAGTCGTTTGTACGTGGTATATCCACTGTTTGATGATGGCTTTACAAGCCGAAACACCTGTAACACATAAAAATACTTAACCCGTAGAACTTCATAATAATATTTATTAAAATTTAATTTATTTTAAATTTCGCTAAAAATAAATATGGAGTCCTACAAATTAAACACAAAAACCATAAATAAATAAATACTTTTAAGGCGGTTTACCTAGAACAGGCCTAGCCTATGTGGTAAATCGCCAAATTATATTCTGAATATATTTTGTGTGAACAAATACAAAAAAATACGAGTATATTGAGAGTAGCTTCTCGGTGTAGTGGTTATGACACTCGCGTATTGATCCAATGGTCGGTAGTTGGGGCCTCTTCCTAGGACACCAGCGAGATAGTTCTATTTTCGTAGCACAAGCCTTAAGCTTAATTAAAAATAACCAATTTATTTGTTTACAATAGACGGATGTTATCATAAAAATAAATATAAATTATAGAAGTCTCATAGCTATCTCCAGGGCTTATGATCTGTATCAGCTTTACAAAATGAAACGCTACATTTACAAATTTTTCAAAGTTGTATTTTCTAAATCAGTTTCATTCATATATTCGAATGCAATATGCTAGAAACATCTATGGTCTTTCCCATAACATAGTATACATGGCTGGTAATGATACCTCTTTATTTTTAAAAGTGGAATTTTAATGCAATATTTATAATATATATTTGATAATATTTTATTTATCTTAATAATCTTCTATTATTTATATTAATTAATAAATATCCCTCTATGTACAAAACATAATAATTGTGTTTTATCAGAGCATACATATAAAAATGTTGTTATAAAAAATATTTATTCGTATAAAAAATATTTATAAGGACAAGATAGAAAAAAACACAGTGTACTATATTCAGCTGTCGTAAATAAAATATTGATGCAACCATCTCAAATAATATGATATAAATTTATGTATGTTGTATTTATATTAGAGTGCTAGCCAACCCGTTAAAAATGACGGATATTTTTCTTTAAATTTCAGCTATTTTTTACACATAATTTTTTTCATAAAGCTATTTTAATGTTCTTCTTTTTTAATTTTATGTGTTAGAAACTCAAAAATTTTCTTAAGAAAAATCCAAATGACCTTTTTACTAAAATTATTTTTAATTTGCTTCACCTTTTCACAAAATGCCAATTAAATTTTTACTTTCACACAATTATCGTGAAATCATAGTATGTTTGTGCTAGCGAGTAAACAGCGCGGTACGGTAGAGTTAATGATGGACATTGTTAGATAGAGAATTATATTCTCGTACATATTTTGATGATAATCTACACAATATTTAGAGTACTAGTAAGAGATGAAGTCTTATTTATTTATTTATTTTACACCTCAACAGTCTAAGCCACCCTATCATAGAAGCGAAACACGTCAAAAACACCAAAGCTTGAATAAATCAGTTATATTAATTGACCGGGAATCAAACTCAGAACCCACGGCGTGTGAAGATGATGTTTTCAATCTCGAAATATATATTTTTTTATTTATTAAAAAATATGTGAGACCCGAGAGATCTATGAAAGATTGCAATTTCGTGTTGGACACATATAACAAGATAATAATAATAAAAATAAATTTATACGGAAGATAAATATTTTTTTTTAGTTATCTGTGTCTGTGTAGGTACATCTGTGTATGTTTGTCTCTTCTTTTTTAATTTAATTGCCTATCTGTGTACGTCTCTGTATGTTTATCACTTCTTTTTTGTTTCTATGAAAATTCAGTTGTTTTGTTTGTTGTGTTAATTCGTTATATGGTTTCGGTCCATTGCAAACAAGTCGTGATTGTCCAGTTTTTATTATGGTTGATGTGTTTCGTGTATTTTTTGTAATTCGATGTCCCAGCTTTTATATCACCATTTGCTAGTTTGTGTATTAGTTTTAGAGTTTCAAATTTCGTTGTTTCATTTATGTTGAGTTGTTTTGCTGTCTAGATGTAATGCTTTTTGAGGTTAAAAAATAATTAAATAGCTTCCAAAGTACTATTTATTATATAATACCAAGAAATTCCTCGAAAAAAGTCGTGTTGTAATTATGAATACAAATATTCATGTTGTACTTTTCTCATAAAAAAAGATTTCACAACGAGGCATATATACTTATATACAGAAGGTTTTATAAGTTTTTTCGAGCGCCGTCGTAAAAAAAATACGCCCCTCTAGCCCGGGGGTAACTTTATTCCAAGAACTCAATTTTGGATCTTATCAATATCTGATATGAGGCAACCTCTCCGACTATGGACCAGACGCCATCTCGCATTTACTCGGATCGATTTTCATCTCATTTTAAGGGCTGAAAGACAAATGTTGGAGTTTTCTTATCTCGCGAACGGCCGTTTTATTTCCGAGTGTCGAAAATATTTTTGTATTTGAAAGCTTTCGGCATTTGTCATTTTATCGCGCTAGGTGAGGCGCCCGCGAACATAACGCAGGCCGTTCAATTCCAGAGAATAAACCTATTTCTAGATTGTCATCATTTTATTAAACATATTCCCCTTCTTATCAAATCAGCAGTTTGAGTCGAGTTGCTGTGGAGTTGTGTTGGAAATTCGTTATTTCTCGAAATACCAAGTTTTATATAATTTATATTGAACTTTATTCATGTAACTATTTCAGTTTGTGTAAGCGTTTTGATAGTTTTTGAGTTTTGAAATCATTCAATGGAAAAATATCACATACTTACTAACTAACCATCACACAATTTTCCCGTAGGCAGAGTTAGATAGATGATAGATTTATTTTCACATTCATAGGTGACAACTTTTTATAATGTTTACAAAATTGTGTAAGCAAGTTTCATTGTTGCTGAGGTTCTTGGCAGCAAAGTAAACAATAAATTAATTTAACGCCCTGCCTGCTACACTAGTATTTTACTGTATTATAACAGACAGTGCTCTTCCAGTAGGTATATAGTATATGTGCAAGAATATTTAGTATTTATGTAAAGAAGTTATTATATGAATCTATCTTAGTGCCAATGAAAAATAAGTAATAATAATAATTAATTGTTAAGGTGTTAATTCTATATTATAGACAGTAAAAAAATGATGTGAATTGGATAGTAGGAAAATGATGTGAATTAAATAAATAAATAAATAGTTAATAAAATAAAATAAATAAAAGAAGTTAAAGAGATGAAAGTGAGTGTTCATATAGGTACTAGTATTTCTCAAATTTTGGTTATATATTGGCTTTTAACAGGTTTTGCGCACAGAGAGGATAGAGCGCACACTTTTCTGTCCTGATATACGACTCTCGCCTCATCTACATTCATACATCTTCGCATGCAAGCTCGTCGATTGTTGAGGCTTCTAAAGGGACCATCTTCTAGTATCTGGTTGATCTGGTCATGCCAAGTTTTCCGCAGTCGTTCCCTCTTTCTGGCGACATCAACACTTGCATTATATATCTTTCTTACAATTCTTTCCTCATTCATTCGCTTAACATTCCCAAACCATCTGAGTGACCCTCTTTTAATTATTTTAATTATGCTAAGATTAGCTTTACATTAGTTCCTAATATCTTCATTATTTATTATATCATAAATGGATTTGTTACATATATCTCTAAGGGATCTCATCTCCACTGCGTTCAGTCTACTTTCATAATATAATATCAACTTCATTAATATAAAAATTATCGCTTTTTTATATTAAATTGGGTGAATCTATTCTACATCTACATAAATATTTTAGGTTTTAATTTTATACTTTGAATTAGGTGTTGAACTCTACGCCGCTTCCCTAACGCGGCAACAGCGCGGGCGCTAGGGGCGGCTTGCGCAATCGTTCACCAACCGCTTTGCCGCGTAGTCGGGTTTATCTATACCAATAATTCTTATAACCATCATAAGTCTTATTAGTTATATGAGCGGCTCCTTTTCCTATCGGCATATTTCAAGATGAAGATATATAAAACATAAAAAATAAAATAAATTAATATACAACTAATAACTAATTAATGTAAAGATAATATTTAAATACTTTTTCCATAACTTTTGGCGGCTTTTGTATGGCTCGTTTATATTATTTTCTGATAATTAACATAATTTTCAATATTTCTCATCATACAAGGGTTTTTAAATTTTATATTGGGCACTAAAATTTATTTTTAGTGCAATTTTTGGAACAAAAGGCAAAATTTTATTTTTTTCTCACCCTGATGAAGGAAATATATAAAATGATGAATGATATTTTTTGAAACCAGTTGATTAAATATTTAATATCAATTAGTAATTAACTTAGTTAATTATAAATATGATAAAAATGAATTACTGCAATTTGTTTGGTTACATAATAGAAATACCTTGATTTTTTTTGATTTTAACATTTTTACACTACAGTGCACATGAAAATAAATGCTACTATTCTAATGAATAACTCTTATCAGCTTAAAATTTACGCACGTATTTGTTCAAATATATTTAAATAAGAATTTTGAAGCAATTTAGAACTCCGCGAATGAATGCTACGCGGTCACTATATTATACAGGGTGTAACAGAGCTAATCCACAATGCCTAACAGGTGGATTCATGGCTCGATTATGAGTCAAAATGTTTAAATAACCATGACCTAATGTCAATAGTTAAGGATATATGCAACATCAAAGTTTGCATTTTTTTAATATTTCTGTCTTATTTTGCAAAACGTTGGACTATCGTTACAGTAACATACCTTATATGAAAAATTCACTCTCTTTAATGCAAGTCAAATAAAATGATAAAAACCTTCCAATTCCAATTGGATTTTTTCAGGGTTATTATTATTTTATTTCACTTTATTTGAAACGAATGAATTTTTCGTAATTGATACAAGTTACTGTAATGATACTTCAACGTTTTGAAAAAAAAATGTCAGAAATATTAAAAAAAAAATGTAAACTTTGATGTCGCATATCTACTTAACTATTGATATTAGGTCATGGTTGCTTGAACATTTTCTGCTCATAATCAAGGCAGGAATCCACCCGTAAAGTATTGTGGGTTAGCTCTATTACACCCTGTATATAATATTAATTTTTCTTTAGATGTTTTATCCAACTCTGATATTCGCGTATTTATTATTATGTAGATTATGAAAAGTGTTTTGCTTCAAATTAATAATCGTCAGAATAAAATTTAACATTCAATTTTGTATTTAATACAATTTTAAACATGTCCCAAATTATGATAGCCATTTTAAATACGCCAAAGAGCTCATGCTGCAGAAACAGGACTAATTTGTCCGAAAGCCTGCATGAACGGACCTCTGAAATTCGTTGCTAGCAGAGCTCCCAAACCACAAGCTTTTTCGACTGAAAAGTTACACAATTTAGAATGTAAATTTTTTGGTAATTTAGTCTAAAATTGGGATCTTTGAGTAACGCCTTTCGCAAAATATATGAGAATATTGATATAAAAATAAAATCATTTCTATTGATAAAAAGAAGTCACTTCTTCAAAAACAGCAAAATAATTTTGTGGTGACATTATTAATATAATTAATAAAAATAAACTTAGTTTTCACCACTTTTGTAAGGAAAAAATATGAACATTTTTCGAGACAAAAGTGATGAAAACAAAGTTTATTTTTAGTAATTAGGTATATTAAAAAGAAATCACTTTATATCATTATAATCATTATTTATTGAATTATGAACACGTTTCGGGACCAATGGTCCCTTCATCAGGTATTTTGTGTTATGCACCTCGCTTATTATATTCAACATACGCTATCATCATAATGATTGATATTTCTCATTCACATTAAACAGTATAAAGTTGTTGTCGCTAGTAATGAAACTTATATACTTCTGTACATCACATTCATCCAAATTATTAAGACATAAGTACACTAGAATACGCCAAAAAATTATTTCATTTTTCTTCTTGATTATTACGAACCCCGACATGAGTCATTTGATAAATGCAAAAATTTCGTAGACCACTCAGTGTAAATATTCATGAAAATATTATTAGGTTTTCACGGCCGTTCAGAATTTTCATTGTGTGTTTTTCTGAGATATTCTGCCATCTTGCCATCGTTTTGGATCCCATTACAGGATCCATCACAAGGAATGATGTTAGTATGTGTTTATGTTAAGATTAAGTATTGGCTTGCAATACCGTACCGAAATCAGGATACGGTATTGCCATCCATTACTTAACTTTCAAATCAACACATGCATAGCAGGCGGCCCTCGTAACTCAGTGGGCATGAGACTAAATTCTCACACCGAGGGTTCCGGGTTCAATACCCGGTGAGGTTATTCATTAATCTATGTGACTTACTCAAGCTTGGGTATTTTGTGATGTTTTTCGCTTCTGTAATTGGGCCTCTTGGCCTATCTAAGCGTAAAAAAAACACAGCCCTGATTATAGATACTATAATGCGATCCGAAATGTGGCCAGAGAGGTCAGATATACACAGCAAAATATCGCAGAAATACACACAGAGGAGTCTTATTGATGATATTATTAAAATCAGATGTATTAGGCTTTTTCCGTTATGCACAAACATCTCTGTAATTCTTACGAACCCCAAAACTATGAGTCGTCTTGTAGCATAAAAACTTTTCCCCAATAAAATGTTTCTACATTTTAACGATCCTAACATAACATTATTAGCTCCCCATCTTATCATATAAATGCAAATGACTCGTAAAATGCGCTCTTAACGCAGCCTTATTTCTTTTTCGTGAAGAAACTTGGAGTTCCAAGCATCAATCCCGATAAAGAACATACCTATATACTCAGATCCTATTTCACTTTGCTACTCATCCTCAATACTCCTTTCTTCCAACAGTTGTTTTTCTACAACCAGCGTTTCTTAAAAAAATAATAGTAAGGGAATATATTTCCTAAAATTTCACAAACATATTAATTGAAATCGGATGTAATATTATAACTAGATATGGCAATTACTTTGTGATGCAACATAATTATTTTAATTAACTTTTCTTCTTAGAAAAAAATTTAAAAATATGAAAAAAAAACTTTTATTTCGATACTCTACATCGCGGACACATCGTTTTACAAGAAAAAAATTAACTTTTTCATTTTACTCAAATCCTGACAACATGATTATTTACACAAGCTGCGTCCTTCATGTTTGCGGAACAGAGCATATCTACGCCATTTTGATTTTTTTTTTAAATAATTTATTAGTGAAAAAAGTAAAGCAATATATTATGTCGTAAACAATAATAAATGTTAATAAAAATTAATTTTGTACACGCAATACTTTCCCAAAAAGAAATAGAATTAATGATATTTTTGTAGCCTCATAGTGGTGTAATCCCTTGAACATTGTATTTAATACAAATTAAGATATTTGATCACTTATGTACGTTGCCATTTCCTGAAATAAATTCTCGGAATACCCTAATCACATTATTGAATCTGACCGTTCTATCAGTAGCCGTAAACTTAAACTTCTCCACTTAGTACTATCTAAAGTATTGATCATAGACAACGTGGAAATCGTCGAAAGCAAAATATTTAAATTCGGAGAAAACTCTTAAGAATAACATCTCATTCCCTAATATTTTATCATTACTGGCCATGTTCCCAACCAAATAAGTAACTTTCCTATCTATACTTCACTTTTCTATCCAGATAGATTGACTTCTTATTATGGTGCCATCTCCTATCGGAGATTGGCGATCATTCTGGTGATTACGATTTCATTTACCGCCGCACGGAACAACTCAGTCGAGTTACACTTATACCAGTCCTTATAGCTACCCAGCCATGAGATGCGGCGTTTTCCTACGGTTATTTTACCACTTATTTCCCCCTGGATGATAAGTTGATTTAGACTATATTTTGGTCCATTAACATAAACATAAACATAAACATTTAGATCTACATCTCAAAAGCCTCTACTTTGCGGATTTGTTCTTGGTTAAGTATCCATGCCTCCACCCCATGTAACAAAATATATGGACTACGAACTGTAATAAGATTGATTAATTATACCAATTGACGATAGGGACTGCTCTTCTTGGAACTAGAGTAATGAAGAAATTAAAAATACGTGTAGTAATTTTTTTTAATTATAACATAATGTTAGTTAACTTAGTAAAAACCACTGCCAGATTTAGGGTCTACCGGTTTCGAGACGTACCCGTCTCTTCGTCAGGACCAACAATACACCACTATATTCACAACACTATACACCCCTTCTTTCTTTCTTCACCCAACTTTAGACCCCGCCCCCTCGCACTCTCTCCCGGTAGATTCCTGAATGTTCAGCAGGCTAATCAGTGTATGTTTGTCTTTGACAAGATTAACACGCATGTGATCAATATTGGTGAAAGTTTAACAATACTATGGTTGGGGTGCATAGTGTTGTGAATATAGAAGTGTAGTGTTGGTCCTGACGAAGAGACGGGAAACCGAAAGACTCGAAACCGGTAGACCCTAAATCTTGTAGTGGTTTTTACTAAGTTAACTAACATGTCTAACCACAAAGTTAATGCTTTATATATTAATTAAAATAATTATTTGTTTTAATTATTATTTATAAAAATATTAGAAGTGCTCATTTCACGTTATTTTGTATTCATATAATTATAAATTAAAGCGACGATTTAAATAAGCACAAATTTAATTTTTCAGCATCAAATCCAATATCATTGCGCGAATTCCATAAATTACATTCAATGGTACGAAAATATATGTACACATATGACTAAAATGTGTTTTAACCGTACAATAATTTGTATACCGAACTGCATAAACGAATACCGAAATGCAGTAATTGAATAAACGTAATCAAATATATTCCGGAACCTTTCAATTACACGGACGGGAGAAGAGACATTGTACAAAAGTTCGTGGCGCATTTTTGTCTCAATGATCTTAATCTGTGTGAGATTTTTAATATGGAGTCGACAAGATTAGTTTTTTTTTTTTTAAACGCGATGTTTGCGTCAGCGCAGATCATCATGCAGCATCCCAGCGCAGAAAACGTTTTTCTGGTTCAAAAAAATAATCATAAATTTAATTAAGGCTGGACATTCACTACAAATGCATATTTCAGCGTTTTTTTTTTACAAAAATGTGAGTTTTATTATTCATTCATATCAGAATGTATATTCTAGACTGCAATTTTTTTAAGGCGGTAACTTGACCTTAGTACCTTAGTAACTTGACGGTAACGCTATTTAGAACCTTTTTTCTTATCCAAAGGTTAAAAATTGAATATTATTTACAATTATTGAGACAATATTAGCAATAGTCGACAGGCCGCGGCCAAAAAATCGTTTTTAGTGTCGGTGGTTTCAGATTATTAGTTTTATATAAGAACAAAGGTTTTATCTTAGCTATCGCCCTGAAAAATTGCCATCTATCATATACATTCTGATATAAATGAATAATAAAAACCCACATTTTCGATAAAAACGCCGAGATATGCACTTGCAATGAATGTGCCGCCTTAAGTAAAACGTATCAAAATCAAAACCTCCCTGATGAACGGAATCCGGGTTAAAACAGGCGGGGATATCTACCCCTAAAATGCCAAGGAATCAAGCAAGATGTGATGATGGCAGTAAACAAATATTCTCACAAGAATCTAAACAATAATAACTGCACATCTAAACAATAATAATAACACAAGTTTTTAGAACATTCTAGCAGAATTTAGAAATAACTAAACTATGCTGGAAACCTGGACATCGCGTCTTTGGAATTAGAGATGCGTGATTACGAGACATTTTCATAATCTTTTGCTTCAACAACTTCCAAAAAATATTTTTAAATTTATTGGGGGGGTTTCATTTTCCGTACATTTTGTCGTTCGGTCCCTAAATTTTTCTATTCCACCGGGGCGGGGCTTGTTTCGGTTTCCAAAAATGTATTCTTTTTGGAAACAACTACATCGACTTCGAACAAATTTCATCCCTAATCTGACTGACTACAAATTTGTTTTGAATACTACTATTTAATAATTAGTAGTTATTGAATGAGTACTCGTTGCTAGTTATTCGTTTTTCGATGATGACAATATCTCGAGTTAATCAAATTATTCGAGTTATGGTAACGCGAATCGCCCATCGCTATGTGGAATCATATCTACGTTAAAAATAATATTGCTTAATATTCCACATTAAAAATATAGAGGTATCATTACCAGCTTCGAAATCTGTGGAATGTCATGGGAAGAATAAAGATGTCTCTAGCGAACATAGTCCATTCGAATATATGAAAAAACTGATTTATAACATATGTATTTACAACATTCAAAATTTTGATAATGTGTGGACGTTCTTACTTGGAATAAGTGAATGTTTCATGATGTAAATTAAGCCAAATCACAAAAATCAAAAGCCTTAGTCTACCCTTTAAAGACTTCCATATACATTTTTTTATTAATCAATTAGAAAAGACATTCAGAAAAAATCAAATTAACGAAAAATATTTTAAATGCTACCGGGACTCGCACCACGGACCTCCAATCATATCCGGGAATGGCGCGTTACCACAACCCCCTATATATATGACGCCATATAATATTAATAATATCTATATATATATATATTAGTATATAGATAGTTATATATATATATGTATATGTAAATTTTTTAATTTCAGAATTGGATAATTGGGAGGTCCGTTGTGCGAGTCCCGTTAGCATTTAAAATATTTTTTTCGTTAATTTTGGATTTTTTCTGTATGTGGGCGGCTTTTTCTAATTGATAATAAATCATTGTTTAATAATTCACAGACCTTTGTTCTGAAATTGCAAACTCACAATAAAGAATGTGTTTTGCCTTTAATATAGACAAATCCATATACAACAGAGTATCTTCAATATAAAATAGATTCGTCAAAAATGGTAAGAAATTTTCCAATACGTTATTTCTAACGTGGTTTGCATAGCAAATTTTACTGGAGGAATAAACGTTTTCAATTGCGCATTAAGATGCATCCGTCTGTGGGCTCGTAAGGTTTGGCGTCTCTACGTCTTCCTAATGCTCTCCCCCAGCGAAGTTTGTTCCGTTTTGTTTGAGAGTCAGCGGCACCATCAATCTCCGTTTTCTTTCAACTGCTCGGCCATTTTATTTCCCATCAAGTGGAACAGTAAAGTTTTTTGGCCAATTCTTCTTCGATTCAATGTACACGAGTCCTAGCCCAAGCTTGCCAGCCAGAAGGAGCTCATTGCTTATCGGTTTTTCTTATCTGCATTAATGAGTTGTTCTTTAACTTTCGGGAAAATTATATTAAAGTGATTTTTATACATCCATAGGCATTACACGATTTTATACAATAATTTATAACGGCTCGGGCTAAAAGACAGATAAAAATGCGTTAAATTAACAAATATTTTATTTTATTTTTACTTTTCATTTATGACATGAATTTGCCTAAATTTCTTGGTACAGGGTCTGGTTCATTCATTCATGGCTGGTTCCAATTCTCGCTTAAAAAAATTACTTCGAGCAAGTAAATTTTGAAGAATTATGAAAATGTCAAATTGAATACTCATAAAAACTGTAATGTCTTATTAAATAAGTCGCGCTTTATTGCGAAAATACGGTTTTTTGCGAGGAGACTCGACTTGGAACCAAATTTTTTTTATTTTAAAAATACCTTTTGCTTACTAGGGTAATTAATTATGCAAGATAAATAGATACCTTAACTGCATTTCAAAAACTTCTAAAATATACGCGAGGGAGAACATACTTCCACTGTGTCCCAATTTCCCTGCCTAAAGAGGGGGTTAAGTAAATCTCTGCACAATTGTATATTCTATGTGTGAATTTTAGATTTACCTTAATTAATCAGTAGTTTTATATTTATTAATTAATCTATTGCATATTTTAATCTAATCTAAGTTTATTGGAATAAGAAATGCTACTTGTTGTTTTTATATAAATTATTATTTTTAACCGTTTTAAAATAAATGAATATTAATATTAATTTATTTAAAAAACAAGAAAACTCTAATCCCCCGAAGCCTTCCGCTAAGAGCTACGACCATGAGGGGTACTTTCTCGTGTAAGACGTCAACCGAGGGTTAAGAGTATCTTTATTACACCCTAAATACGTTTCTGCCCGATTTATTTTACACCCTTCAGACCTGACCTGATTCTGGGTACAGTCATGTAGTGCGAAGTTCAATTCCATTCGCATTCAAAATATTGAAAGAAAATATTTTTGTGCGTTTAAAAAAATTAGCCACCCCTCAAAAGGCATTTTCGCGTACCGGCACGTGATGTGTATTGTGTGAGCGGTATATGTGAGATGATTCAGCAAGGGCAAGACGAGTAGAAAAAATCAGGGCGTAAATCTTACTCACGACTAACTGTGGTATTTTACTGGCAACAATTTACAGATGCGACGTCGAGTACAGAAAAAGTACTCGCGTGTGGTTGGCGACAGAGTGCGTGTACTCATCGGCGACCGGGACCTGGTAAGCCGTATCGAGCGCCTGATTGGTTGATATCGCTCTATGCGTGCGACTAGAGTCGCGACGGCTCTGGACCAACACAATACTAAACACGTGATGATTTAGCCAAGACAAAACTTTTTCAACTTCTTTATCTTGTCCGGTTATTGAACGTTATCGGTCGATCGGTAATATTTTTTTTTAATAATGTGTAGGTATATGATAACTGTATCATCAATATTTTTACTATTTTCAAATTAGCCTGAACACCTGTGCTATGAAAAATAGAACAAATTTTCTGTCTCGAATCGGCGACCACAGGATTGTAAGATCAATATCTTAACTGCAAGACTAACTAGCAATTAATATTATTTCAGCAACACGAAATAATTTTTGTGTGACTATTTACGTTAGAATTTCCACCCAGGAAGTCCTTTGTCTTCCAGGACTTCTTCTGCATGTAATTTTATCCTTAATGTTTAAGTACAGGATCTGATACATTTTTCGATTCAATTTTCGGTAAATATTGTTTCAAGAATTTAATTTTAATTTCGCTTCTAGATTATTTTTGGGAGCTTTTCGTATCCCGGCGGTAACCAAATATTTTTGTCGATACATATTTTTATTGATTCAGAAAAAATGGTAACATATTCATTGAGTTATTATTTAAATTCAAACTAACAGTCCCTCCGAAGTAATGTATCGATTTCCTTTTAAAGAAGCATTAGCATTTTATTGTAAGATATTATATGTGATGGCTTGACGATAATTTAGTATTATTTAATAAACAATAGAGGTTATTTTCACTGCAAATTGTATATATTTTATTCCAATAACGTAAATTATTGACACTTTCATTTGAAGAATACTTGAGATAAAAAAGCCTACTTTCCTTTGCCTGCAAAGAAAACTTTAGATACAAACTGTACTTGTATTTTTATTAATGTTTTATTGAATTCTAAACAAGTCGACTCTCGAACATCAAATTAACTTATAGTCGAAACAAAGTTGGCAATTTTGTTTTTTATTATCTCTCAGAGAAATAACCCAACATCGCTCGTTCAATAGCTCTTTATATAACTTTCGGTTTTGATCTAATCTTCAATGTGAGAGTCCTTGTGAAAGGCTTGGAAACAAAACCGCTACTGTGAAATTTAAGAAAAAGAAATTTAAGCATTTGTACATGTATATGTAGAAGTTTGCAGCCAAAGTGATCTGTGTACTGAAATTCGAGAACAAGTTAATAAAGTATCTATCGTATCAGGGTGTCTCAAGAATTTGGTATGTAAGAATCAGTATGCATATTGAAAGGTATATGTACAAGACATGCGCACGACCTATCATGATATATGCTGTAGAGACGTCGACTCACACTTTCCGTACCAAAGGACTCAGAACATCTGAAATAAAAAGTGTATAATAGAGAACATGGAATAGCACGATGAAATAGATCCGGAAGGAGATTCTGGAGAGATCACGTATCCACTATGGACAGTGATAGACTCGTGCATAGAGCAGCTAATGAAGTCCCCTTTGGACGACGCCCACCGGAAGGACCATCTAATTTGGTGATCTTTCTGGTTGATTTAAAAAAATACAAATTTATTAAGACGTACCCAGATGAAACCTTGAAATGTTTTTGTTTACTAAAGGTTGTACGTTGTACGAGTGAAAAATGAACAAAGTAGAAGAGTATGTAATGCTGGCTGTAGCTTAAAAGATAGAATGAAGAAAGAATCGCTGAGATGATTTGGCCTAAGGGATGGTAAATAAAATTTACGAGGTGAGTCTGGAATAAGCAAATTAATCAAATATTGTAAAATGGCCCTGAAAGAAGCTTTAACAATGGAAATGCGTGCATGAAAAGATGTATAAAAGTGGATAAGACAAGGTGATCTTCCAGAACGTAAGAGTTTGGAATCTTATCTTCACTGCCTACAAATCTGAAAGACGGCGTGGTGGTTAGTTACTAATAGGTATTACATATATTATTGATAGATTTAGCGTTTGTAGAAATTATTCATGATATTAGATTATTACAAATTATACTAACTTTGTTACCTAAACCGGGTTTAATATATTTTATTATTATAATTTCACTACTTAAGTTTCGAGAGAATCAGAATGTCTCATCGACAGGTGAAGTATTAAGAGATTAATTCTGATTCTTTCGAAATTTAAGTAATAAAAATACAAAATATATTAAGCTCAGTAAAGGTTACAAGGTTGATTTAATTTATAATAATCTGTCAGCAGGTCTTGTATATTTTGCAAACAATAAAAAAAGTAACAGAATGTTAGTTAACTTAGTAAAAACCACTACCAGATTTAGGGTCTACCGGTTTCGAGACGTACCCGTCTCTTCATTGGTCCTGACGAAGAGACGGGTACGTCTCGGAACCGGTAGACCCTAAATCTGGTAGTGGTTTTTACTAAGTTAAGTATCATTATGTTATAATGTCTAACCACAAAGACAATGCTTTAAATTTTAATAATATTAATAAAATAAAAAAAGTGATCAAAATAACTTGTAGGTACTGAGATTTATCTCAGCTAAATCATCGAATCTTACAAACATCTCTCATCGCGTCTCATTCCATAGGCACGGGCCACACAGATAGCATTCACCTGAAAATTCATGGGATACTTTGAAATATTCCGAATAGCACGGCTATACGGAGGGAATTAAAATAATTCCGAAAGAGGCTCATTGAATAGAAACAAGAAGGTTATACGTTATTACAAAGTGCGTCATAATGATATTTCACGTGTTTTAAAAACCGCGAGCGGCCATTCCCCTAAAACGGGACCCGTGTCCGGGAAACCTTTTGTGTTGCGTCCTTTGTGCCCGGCGATACACGCTTACCGCCGAAAGGGACACGGCGAAGTCAAACGAGCGGAAAATTCGCCATTTTAAGTGGCCGGCGTCAGACCCAGTTTGGCGGGAATTTTTTTAAAAGTATCACAAATTCAGAACTCAAAACTCCCACTTCAATGGCCGCCGTATTTAAAATTAATGTTATTAATATTTAAAGCATTAACTTTTGCTTAGGTTAGTATTGTTAAACTTTCACCAGTATTGATCACATGCGTGTTAATCTTGTCAGAGACAAGCATGCGCTACTATTGCTTATCCAACGTAACTTGGCGTGCGGCAAATTTGGAACTAAAACCCGCCCCGCCCGCACCGGCGGTAACCCCTCGCTCTGTAATTTAGTTCAATTTTGTATTTGGTCGGGAGCTGTGACATCTTGATTACCAATATACACTGAATTATTATGTCCAAAACATCCTAAACAGTCCGGGATGGTGCAAGAGCAATTGCCAATGAATTATTAAAGTTTTGCGAAGCTGAAAAAGCAAATAATGGACCGATATTACCGTCTGACAGTTTGACAGATAGAACGGCCGCCATTACTGCATGGTTTCTTTAGTGCTGCCCGACCAAATTTCTGTATTTAATACGACACCGGTCACCGGACATTCTGTACATTATGTATTGTGTAATAAATTTACACCCTGACAACTTATGTTACGCGACAGGGACGCCCTCCCTCGCACGCCAAGTTATAATGGTACGTCTATAGCCTACAGATCATTCAGGAATCTAACGAAAGAGAGTGAGAGGGAGCGGGGTCTAAAGTGGGTGTTAGCCCATCTTAACTGAGGTGTATAGTGTTGTGAATATAGTAGTGTAGTGTTGGTTCTGACGAAGAGACGGGTACGTCTCGAAACCGGTAGACCTAAAATCTGGTAGTGGTTTTTTCTAAGTTAAATAACAATCTATTAAAAATAGATGCATTAGCCACCGAACAATTTGAAAACTAAAGTTCTTTGCAATAAACCTATTTTAAATAGTGACCGTAGTTAAAAATATGTCATTATTGCCGCTCAAAATTTTGCATCCTCAACTCAAAGGGCTGCACTATATACGATAAAATTGTACAGAGTTTTATTAACCCCTTCTTTAGGCGAAGGGATTGAGACACAACAGAAGTATGTCCCATCTCACATACATTAAAAAAACATTTATAATGCAGTTAAAGTGTTCATTCTTGCATAATTAAATCCCCTAATAAACAAAACGTATTTTTTACGATATACATTGTTTTTTAAATATTAAAATACTTCGTTCCCAACCCGAGCCTCTTCAAGTAAATAGGTATTATTGAATGTATGAAGGCATTGCACTTTTTAAGAGTATTTAGTTTAAATTTTTAATGAACAAATAATGAAATAAAACAATGAACTTTGTTTTTTTCCACTTATATTTGAGCACTTGTTTCACTACATGTTTCGGAAACGTCCGTTTCCTTCATCAGGTGAATTAAGACTGAGGTATGTAGGAGTGGTTGTCTGGTGTGTGGGTTGTGGATTTGGTAGAATTGGAGGGGGTATCTAGGTGGTGGGAGATCGGGAACATTGTAAGAAGGGGTGATGTGAAGGGTTGTATTTGATTATTATATACATCCTACATAAACAGACATACGGCCTTAAACAAAATAATTTAGAAACACTTGAAATTCATAAAAACATAAACACAACAAAAAACATAATCAATAATCAAGTGCTCAAATATAAGTGGAAAAAAACAAAGTTCATTGTTTTATTTCATTATTTGTTCATAACACAAAGTTAACGCCAAAACATTCAATTACTTAAATTTTTAATAATTGTTTCAAAATATACATACCTTTAATGATTTTTCTAAACCATTCAAATGTATTGAAACCAGCAGACTGTGTGCCAAAAAATTTACGCTGGTTCATATTGATACATTTTGGTGTTTTGTGATCTATACATATTTTTCAAAGAGATGAAATTAAGAAAATACAGAAATGGAGGGTAGTAGAAGTGTTGGTCGTCCATTAGCTCGATGGAGCGATGATATCAGAAGAGTGGCGAACAATATATATGTAAATTTTGATTTTGTATACATTAACTCATAATTAATGTATACATATACTAGTTAATGTATACATTATCGAAATTTAACACTTTGTCTGTAACATACATGTGAGAATGGCTAAAGAATTGCTATCCTTGAGAGAGGCAAATATCACGGGCTGATGAAGATATCAGCCAAAAAGTACCTATTGGTTCCCGGATCTGATCTAGGCATGGTAACTCTCGTATCAGTTCCTCTCACCAATTGAAACTATGAAATTTGTGTAACTATTGCATTGATTTTGATTTTAAATTAACATAAATGTGCAGCAAAAATATATACATATCGAGAAAGCCAAAAAGTCATTAGTGATTATTTCGAACTTTACAGGAGAGTAAAATAAAATTCTGTCAATCTGATTTTGTCAATGTTTCTTATATTATTTCATGATTTTCATATTTGTTTTGGATTAAAAAATGTAGAAATCGTTTGATTATAAAAGAAACATTGACAAAACTTCATTTTGCTCGCCTGCAAAGTTAGAAATAATCACCAACGCCATTTTAGCTTTCTTCCCTCGAATAAATGGGACCGTCACCGTCGTCAGGGTAACGAAATTTATTTCAAAATGTGTGTATACACAAAATTACACTTACATATTATTTAACTACTATGAACCCTGTCGTGTCAAGGTAGCCATAATATTTACAGTTAACCCAAGAAGGAGAGGAAGATACCCTACAGAACGTTTTAAGTTACGCAGGAAACTCGACAACGTAAAGTAGGTACATGATATCGTATACAGTTGAAAGATTCCTCATTATTAAGGAATATGTGATATCTTCCTTTATCTTATTTTACCTCTGACTTTATTTACCTTTTGATGCTTTTTGATGTTACAAGAGATCCCGTCTGTTACTAGAGTATATATTTTTTTGGGTAGATTTTTAGCTATAAATGATTGCAGAATAACATTAGGAGACGGAGTAGTGAAGAAATGTTTTGCTCAAGTCAAAAAATGTAATGTATGCGGCACATTTAAGTCAATTCAAAAGAATTTATTAAAATAGTTAAGTTCTAAAAAAATACGGGTTGGTGTACATTTTCGTATATTCCCTTCAATAGACATCTCAAAATTTAGTACGGTTGGATTATCTACACCTGGTAAATCCAGATTTCAGCTAGAAATGATTTGATTCAACATTTTTTTCATTAAGTCCTACGGATTAAATATATCTGTAGTAACACAATTTTAGATATAACGACTGCAATAAATGGTGAAGTATTTTGTCTAGAAAATTTTTAATTGTTACGTAAAATGATATTTCTTTACTGTACGAAATTGAGTTTCAGTTTGTCAATATCTATTAATAATAATAAAAAGTCATCAATCATATTTAAAAAATAAATAATTAATTATCACCTACCTTCCCCCTATTCGTTCTCTCATCTGCCCTTCAATCCATTTCCATCGTTTCCAATGTATATTGTATTAAATGCCACTACAAATTTTTCAAGATCTTCATTAGACCCCACACAAAACACAAGCACCCTCTGCCTGGCCGTCCCATCTTTCGATATAAATTAGTACAATTTTGAAAATATTTCATAAATTTTCCGACATTATTTAGGACACGATGAAAAACATCAACCGATTTCTTCCTCCCGGATAACTTACCTTACAAAAAATTGCGTGCATCTCTTTTATTTTATTTGTTTTTGGGCAAAATAATGTAACGGTTCTCCATTACCCTGGACATAAATGTGAATTATATTAATTGCCATCCGTTTCGAATTTAGCTAAATTACTTTTAAGGCCCTTGTCACAAACAATGCCACCCACTCTTTAGCCACTCCGAAGCACTCCCACCCGTATAATATATTTAATATTTAATGCAATACAAATTTGGTTCAATTGCACTCTAGGATCCTGAGGAAAATAAAGTGAACCCCTACACGCCCGGATATATAACGAAGAATTGATTGAATTAGAATGAGCAGCTCGCTGACCTCGCGGTTTAGACCAATTATCTAATGGTCGTGGGTTCAAGCCTCATTTTACAAGAGCGGGTACATCCTATTTTTCATAGCACAAGTGTTTATGTCAGTTTAAAAATCGTATAAATATTGTTGTTAGCCGTATTCCATATCCGTTTCAAAAAGTAATTCGCTTAAAAAAGGATAAATATTTAACACGGTTCAGCAAATTTATTTCATTCAAATGTCATAAAATAAACGTGTGACGCAATCCAGAGCTGTGAATATTATGCGTGTGTATCCATGCTGCATACATTCTTATTAATATCTTCATGGAGAGATATTTGGGTCATAAAATTGGTCTGTGCAGAGCCCGGAAAATGTTGGATGTTAATCTAAAAGCAGGACGTAATTTGTTCCAAAAATACGGACACATCCCAATTAAGTATTCTGTGTTTCGGCATCATGCTTGAGCCTAATTAACGTTGTGTATATAATAGAAAATATTAATAATATATTTATGGATCAACAATAGGTCGTCTATAAAAAATATCGAAATAATTTATCTCTATTGCTTAATTAGTATTTGTTACAGAGTAAATTAAACAAAAAAATATTATTGAATGTTGTGAAATCATACATGTTTTGAACAATATGGATTATAGTTTTTTAAAAAGGGGGATTTTGCAAGAATTAATTACAATTTCAGATACACAAAATTTCAGTTAGAAAACAAAATTGATTTGTTGCCATAAAACTATCAACATCTCAATATTAACAATAGGCTTTTTAGCTTTCATAAAATATATCTAAAAATTTTCTGTTCTTATTGTCTGGACAATGGTGGGTGAATGTGATGGTTAAAGTTTACATTAAACTTTAAGAATTTATTATTCAAAGAAACACCATTAATTTTGAGTTAGATGAAGTGACTTTTAATCGGCGATAAAAAATCTATTTTTGATTTATCTAAACGATTGATCTGTGTCATGAACGATTTCATTTTTTTAAATTTAACTTACTGCCTAGAGAGCGGAATACGAAAACTATAAAATCTTATGTCACCATTATTTGCTCAACTCTACAGAAAATGGAAATCGAAAGCCTATTCAAAATTGATGACCTAAAAAAGTTTTAATTTCCCTTCTTATTTATTACCACGAGATTTTAAAATAATAAAAGCTACACATTATTCAAGACTTCTGAACAATCTAGAAGATTTTCGAAGGAAGTCGAATACTCCAAATTACGCCGAAAACTTCGAGAACATCGGATTTTAATAAATTCGCGGTGGCATTGTTCTAAAGTCTATGAAGTTTTCATATCTGATGAAGTCATAGAGAAAAACGAGTATACGATCAGATCAAATTAAAATCAGCAATTGGGTACCTACTGGTGTGTGCGAAATTCTCAAAAGCGATCAGTGCTATAGTATGAAGCGGCGTAGTATAAAGTCTTTTCCAGAAGATTCTTGAGAGATGATTATGGCAAATTATTAAATAGTATTATAATTCAGTTTGTGTCTAGTGACTTTGTAATCGATAAAACTTAATTTGTTTTTAGTGTTTCATTTCGTCTCCCACCGCAAAGATCCTGCGAGAGTACTTATATATTATATATAATTTGTAGATTTATAACAAATTCTTAATCATTTTCAATATGATTGTGATTTTGATTATTATGCGGCTGACATTTTTGCTGATAGTATAACTGTGTATACGACAAAGCTGATACAATTGTTTACATCTCAACGAAATGGAAATGGACAACAAATTTTTCTGTATTATTATTTTACCTTTAACTATTATTATTTGTACCTTTGACTATATTATTATTTTATCTGTCTTATGTTTTCTGTATTATTATTATTATTATTATTATTATTATTATTATTATTATTATTATTACCTTTAAACTATTATTATTGTAACTTTTAACTGTATATTATTTCAACTGTCTTATGTTATTTTTAAAAATTTTATTCTGTATATCTGTAAAAGCCCATAAGGGCGTTAAATAAATAAATAAATAAATATACCTAAATGGATTTGGCAACCATAATAGGTATTATAATAATTTTTCACGTTATCGTACATACGTAATTTTAGCGTAATTCATTATTTTCTTTGTGACCAATAAATTTGCAACGTACTGTTTTGCTAGTTTTTGCGACTTATTTTCCATTGTGTTTAGTTAAAAACACCGGGCTTCATTTTTATACATCCACTTCTGAACCATACTGTCTATAAAACATTTAAAAATCTTCAAAAAACAGTCCACAAATTATTTTAATATTTTCAACGTTTACAGTACAAAATTTACAAAAAAACACGCTTTTCAAAGCTCAAAGAGAAGTGGACAATTTTCCTTTGATATTAGAAATGCAGTTCGCCGTATTCAATGGAACGGAAAATCTGGCTTTTCCGGAATTTCGAAATATGTGAAGTTATGATGTCATCGGAATCGATTTGTCAAAAGGATATATTGTACTGATACAAACAGAACGAGAAAATGTTTTTATACGAAAAAAAGCTTTAGAACATATATTTTATTTCTTGACAAATGAATGTATTGCAAATTGGTCGAGCTACCACGTTGGTTGGCAATAATATCGCAATTTAAAATGTCAGATTTTTCTTAACCTTAAACTACGGACGTCATTTTAATATGCTTCCATGAAAGTGGGGTCTCATAGACCCCTGTTCTTCATGGCCAAAATTCAGAGAAAATTTGGGTTTAATTTGTGTTAAAATAGAATATGTCGGTTTTGATTTATACATATCTTATAATACATAATTAATACATATCATTTTTTTTTAATTTTACTTATTTTTAACAAAAATTAAAATAATAAGGTACTTTTTCATCACTTCTAGGAATAAAATATTTTAACTTATATGACATTTTAATAAAACAAAAAATTCAACTTTTTACTAACTGAAATGGAAATTCTGAAAACATGGACGTGGGCTCTCACAGGCCCCGGCTAAAGTTTGAAGATCAGGTACTCATCTGTTTAGCACCACGCGTTGTAACTTTATCTATATGTGATCGTTTCGCGACTAAAATGAAAGGTACTGAGCGGCTCTGGATCAAGGGGAGCGGGAAATGACTTATTCGTGAAATTCACAGATGGTAAGTGGCCTCTGAGACCCCACGTCAACAGTTAAAGGTTAAAAACTAAATGTACACAAGATTTTTTCGGAAATTGTATATCTTATGCTTGTTTTGGTTCAGTTTTGGCCTGTACAGCCTTATATTCAGACTCCATTATTTTGGCTTTGTTCCGAACACACCTACCAGGGTAGTAAGAGTTATAAGGGTGCATCAAAACTAGGAGACATCGCGTATCGCTGTATGCAGCTTTGTACGCTGCGCTGGTCAATGCTTCACCATTTCTTCAGCTCCAGTTTCGTCAGGTGTAGTTGTTCACTACTATATTCCGCCGTGTTAATTTAAGTTATTTAACCTTAATAAATTTATGATATCTCAAAACCATGCAATTCTGTTCTATTTATCTTTACTGTAAGTACTGTCTGCTTATACTCAGGTACAACCATAATAGACCACCTCATACCCAGCATACGAATATTAGAGTACAGCTGATTTTCGAGGCAGCTTTACTCTCATAGATTTTTATTCTACTGAGACCTGAATCATCAAATTCCTCACACAAACCATCCTCCAAAACTTGTACAATCTAAGATAGTTTTTTGCATGTTACGATACTCTATTTTCGTTACATGTCATGTCAATTATTATAAACAAGCCTCCATTCTTTTACCATCCTCTGAATGTTTGGGGTGTGATTCTGTTCCTAAAGTTCAAAGTTATTAAACCTCTTCCATTTTCTTGTAAAGTAATCACATCATTATGTTTCAGCCTCAGACATTATAGATCTTCTACCACTGCTAGTGAAAATAAATTTACCTACCATCACTCCAAAATGAATATTTTATACATACTAAATCATTTTGAATCGTATTTAAATCTATGGATATTCAAAAACAAGTTTCAATAATATGTATTTTAATATTTAATAAAGTACACAGATGGAATTTTAATGTTTTATTAAGTTAATGCAAAAATAAATGTATTTTAATATTTATTAAAGTACATGATGTTACTAAAATGTTTTATTCTGTTATTGCAAAACACAATTTACAAAAAATACTCACTCATTTATGTTCCTTGTGTGCATTTCGTTCGTTGTAAAATAATGACACAAAAAATGTTCTACAGTAAAGTGCAGTTGGAAAACTAGGGCTTATTTATAACAAAGTATTTTATACATAATCAATTCTTTGTTAATCACCGAGGGATAGAAATTCAATGGATTTTTATTAAATAAATTCAAATATTAAAAATCAAGTATAGAAAAAAACTAAATCCTTTTTGCTTCAAGCTATTCTTTAAATTTATTTTCACGTTAGTTTTTCAACGGCCGTATATTTATTTTTTGTTTTTGTTAATGTCAATACATCTATATTAAATTTTTGTATATGTCCTGATGAAGGGACCATTGGCCCCGAAACATATTAATAACTCAATTCAAAGATTATATACAAAGTGTTTTATTTTTATTTATTCAAACATTATAACTTATACCTGCAGAAAACTGTTAGTTTCGACGATTTCTTTATGCTAGTATTTTTTGTAATACTAGTGTTTCCAAGCAGCGATCGTTATATTGTCACTGCCACAATAAATCAGCATTTAAATACTGAGATTATTTACAATATATCTAATTATTTCCAATTATCGCAAACAAATATCCATTTATATATATTCTAATTTAAAAACCTGTTTTGAAAAACTCTGATAGCAGAAACTACGCATGTTTGTTCAATTACAAATTTTTATTTAGTTTTAAAAAGGTATACATTTTTATATCGAGTAATTGAACATAAATTCACATAGCACCTAAAAATTAAAATTCCCAAAACACGCATCAACATACATAGAAATACATTTTTACATCGGGCACAAAATAAATAAGACTTTTTAAAAAACATGAAATAACAAACAAGATCATATTTTAAACTTACTAACACATATTTTGTACTTTACCAACAAAAAGTTGTGAGACTCTTTATTTCTTTCATATTTGCTAGCAGATCATTGAACAGTTTTAAACTTTTAAGTACAGGCTATTTTGTGTACATATACACTCTTCAAAAAAGCAGAGGACCAAGCGGTTTGTGTCTTGGCTGTATTATAATTTTTAAAACTGGCTAGCCAAAGGTTCGATTCCGCGCGCCTACAACTGGCTTTGACTCGCGACTCTGATATGTTACCCACTCGAGTTCTCGTAGAAATTATGATATACAGGTAATATATAAATTTGGACTAGTACCGTACCTACGCTGAAAATTATTTGTGTCATCGTAGAAGATTATAAATAAAATAATGTATACATTAATTAAGTATAATATATGTGGGGTATAAAAGAAGAAACAGCAATACCCAAAAAAAATTGAAGCAGTCCTCGAGGATTACTAATTTATAATGTATTGAATTCGAGATTTTATAGGAAACAAGTTTTTGGAAGAGATATATATACAATCTAGAATAAAAATAGAAAAAATCTAGAATTAAGTACTTTTTAAATTAGTAATCCTCGGTAACAGCAATCAAAGCATTTCTTAAATCATTTGGATATTGCTGCCTTTGCTTTTATACCCCACATGTAATAATCTACATATTTTAAAATAGTGTAAAAAGAACTTACCGAAAACCCGGCGTTAAATAAAAAAAAATTACTTAGAAACATTTTATATTACTCCGCGTCACGATCATTGCAATTCTTTTTTTTTTAAAGCAGTTGGTATTCTTTTTTATTTTGTTTTGTGAAAAAAACGACGAACACATGAATTTGTAACATTTTATTAATTGATTTTGATTTCATTAAATGTTCCACACTTTTTAAAAATACTCGATTTACCTTAAATAAATCGTGTTGTACGTTAAAAAACAACCCGTTTCTAGAAATCAAATGAGTGCCTTGTTTTTGAGTTAAACCAATCCCGCAGAACTAAGTGGAATAATTCAAATAGAAAGCAGTGCGAATATTTTAATTTTTGAATGCGTCCTTTGCATGTTATGTGAAATCACTTTTCGTTTGATTTTCGTGTTAAATTAATGAAAAAAATAATCCAATATGTGTTCAACCCTTATTTGGAAAAATATCGGATCAGCTGGTCGTTCCTACAAAGAGACCAAATATGGGGGAGATATCCAATTTGATTTGGCTGTGTGTTTTGTGTCTATAATTGCGAGTCGTATGGGCGCAGAAAAAATTCCATGAATCGCCTTTATTGCCATATTAGGCAAACGTCCAAGAATCTTTGGGACTCGAAATATGACGGTACATCCATTCTGCTGGAGTGAGTGATTCTGTTGGCTATTTTGTTCAGCTTATTACGCAACCTCAAATAAAAGTTTGTTTTTAACACATATTATTTATCAAAAGATTGTAGTGAATGAATGACCCTGATAATAAGTTGCGGTGTGAGATTAAAGTACGACTAGCAGAATGCAATTTTTCTATTCTCTTTATTATGGTGGTTAAGTATTTTTATTATCATGGTAAATCAAACATTTAACAAAAAATATAATGTCAGTTTGTGTTAACACTAGAGCACACGAACATACACACACACACACAAACACACACACACAGACACACACAAACACACACACACACATACACACACACACACACACACGTTCACTCAATGCTCGCGTGGCCTATTATAATAAGTTAAGCCAAAGTAAGTTTTTCATTGTTCTGGGTATTTTTTTACATGTACATAAAATATAACTTTATTTAAAGATAAAAACACAATAAAAGTTGTAATAAAGATAAAAATAGACATAACTTTCAATTCTAGAAATATAGTAAAAAAAACAATATTTTTGGATTAATGAGAGATCAATCAACTTTATAACGAAAGTAATCTTAAAAAAAATCTTACAAATCATTTGCTTCACTACATAGAGTAACACAACCTGTTAACATATAATAACATAGTCTGAGATTCCGGACATACCCATTTCCCACATGTTTATGTTTATGTTAATTTATATAGCGCCATTTTTGCGTAAGAGACGCTTCAAGGGCGCTTTACAGGTGCGAGATCCCGAAAAAATGAGTTTTTAGGCTCTTCTTGAAGTGTTCCTGGTTCTCCATAGATCGCAGCACTGGAGGCAGCTGATTGTTTTATATTATTTTTTGTAAACCGATTATTTTGAAGGGACTACTACAGTAGTCCCTTAGTTTTGACGCCAAATTGCACACGCGTGTACTCGCAACCAGAATCTGCGCGGCAATGATTCATAACATACATTTGTCCTTGAAGTAGGTATATACACGATCTCTTGACTCGGAAATGCCTACAGGTAAAAAAATATTGATAAATGTATCACTCTGGATTAATATTATAGTCCACGCAAGTACTTTAGTGTTAAGTCAACACATAGCTGAAGAACACGTACCCTTTACACACTAAAAACACACTTTGCTGCCCTCCAAGTCTAGTGGTCATGTCACTGGCTTCTCATATCGAGAGTACCTTCTCATACTTAATCAATCAAACTTGGGTATTTTTGTGATATATTTTGATTCAGTATTCAGTATCGTGATGTATACAGGGTGTACCAGAGCTAGCAGCAGAAACTTGGCAGGTAGATTCCTGACTATGTTATGAGTTTAAAATGTTCAAGCAACCATGACCTAATATTAATAGTTATGGAGGTATGCGATATCAAAGTATGCATTTTTTTTCAATATTTCTGATTTATTTTTTGCAAAAAGTTGAACTATCATTACAGTAACTTATATCGATTACGGAAAAATACATTTTCTTCAATACAACTTAAATAAAATGATAAAAACCTTGTAAAAAGTAACTTTTTTCAATTTATGCAAGATTTTTATAATTTTATTCGACTTTTATTAAAGTTCTTATTCCTATTACACTTGTTTGTTTCTCCGGCGAAGTGTAGTTTTAATACACTAATCAAATAAAAAATATATTTTTGAGACTTTGTCCTAAGTTGCAATATCTCATCCTCTAGAATCACGTTCGTGCTTCTAGAAGATGTGATATTGCATATGTTTTCCTAATTAATTCTGTCAATACATCCCGAATGTGAACATTGAGATTTATTTCAACTTAATCTCAAAGATTAATTCAACGTGTGTCACACCATGGACACTTGTCACAAAAACGGTTGTTTGTATTATACATTTTAAAAATATTTTTTGGGTGTCGTCACATTTCCAATTTATTTTCTGTCAGGAAAGATGTAATGGGGACATTACGATTAGGTGCCCGGACAAAAATTGTTTTTTTTTTTTTGTTGTTCTGCTTAGACGTAATATTCTTTATTTTTATGTGTCTGTATATCAGCGGCGGGCCGGCGAGGAGTCCCGCACGCCATAACGTCCGTAGCGAAGTGAAATACTTATCCTCTAACGTTAGGTGACTTGGATTTATTGCAAACTCAAATTGGCTATTACATGTGATTTTTATATGGGAGAAAACAACGTCTCTCTTGCTTGATGGAAATTCCGAGTCGTATTACACTGGACAAGGGTCTGTACCTGGTTTTGAAAGGTGAAAATTACAATTTTTTGCATCCTTGTGCGTAAATAACATTTATAAAATTCACGGCATATAAATTATAGAAATAAAATAAATAGGACTACATATTATTTTAGACAGAGTTATCTTTTTTCCCTTTCAACTTATCAGATTAATAATAAGAAATCGTATATACTCAGACTATCTTCTTCTTCTAGTGCCCTGTCCGTTTAACGAACGTTGGCTATCATGTTGGCTATGCGGACTTTATTTACTGCGGCCCGGAACAGCTCCACAGTAGATTGGCCAAACCACTGTCTCAAGTTTTTCAGCCATGAAATCCTCCTTCTTTCAGGGCTCCGACTTCCGGATATCTTTACCTGCATTATGAGATGCAAGATCTCTTATCTATCCACCACCATAACCACTCTCCGGTGGTTATGGTGGTGGATAGCCATTGGTGGGTGGGAGTGGGTGACGAAAATGTGCTTTCTAGCACATTGTTTTTTTATGGGAAGGCCGCAAATGCTTCAGATTGTTTCAAAATAGGTGCGCCGATTGTGTCGGTGAGTCTAGAAGGTTCCTGTACCTTCGATAAATTTCTTGAAAGTTCTGGAAGGGGAATGTTCTAGAAGGTTCGCGAAAGTTCTATGACGACCCAAACAGTGTACTACTCTATCTACGCGTGCGAAGCCGTGCGGGCACTGCTAGTTTATTATAAATTATCAGTTCTTTTACTGAAAAATAAATTAAATAAATTGTGGGGTACAAAAGCAAAAGCAGTTATATCCAAAAAATTAATGCTGTCGTCATTACTATAGGAAAATAGCCCGTAAGTTTATAGGAAACATCATTTTGTAAGGGGTAGATAGATACAATCTAGAATTCAGTACATTTTAAATAAGTCAATTTCCGTGAGCGCATTCAAAACCTTTTTTAATATTGCTGCGTTTGCATACACCACAATTCATTTTTTGGTTGCTAATTTGCTGATTTTAGACCATATTATATGACTTACTTAAGAAATATATTATGTGACTGATAGCTTATATTATGCGACTAACTAAAGAAAAAAAAGACAAAAATGGCCAGAAATTATAAACTCCATTAAAATAAATATAATACATTTAAAGCTTCCGCATAATTTAACTCTGTGCTGACAAATTCTGGGTCAAAGCTTCTTCAGAAGATAGTTAAGTGTAGTGTATTGCTCATTCGCAAAGATAAAACGCTGAATATTATAACCCGACGTACAATATAACTTTCCACAAGATAAAGCGCCAATGCAATACCGCATCGACGTGACTTGTAACGATATTGGCCTATTCAAATAGATATTGCTGAAAAATTATACGAAAATATCTATCTGCTAAAAGCTCATGATAAGGAGCAGCACCATAATTCATAAATACTCTATAATTAAATATTTGCCGGATAAGTAGGTTCGGGCTAGCCTTTATTATTTCTGCACGCGGGCGTGTAAAGCAGGCTTTATGTTATTTTATTTTGACGAAGCGAGCCAACCAAAGACGGTTGTCCGCGGAACGGGTCTGGCCAATGAGAAGCGTTCTGAGAGATAGACCTTTACCTTTACACGTCGGTTGGAGTCAAAAATGGCGAGACATTTTGACTATATAAGCCATACAAATTCGAGGAACAGCCCTTTTCCTTCAGCATCAACGTCGGCCGGAGGCCCTTATGGAGAGAGGACCGAAATACCATCAGTGAGACAGAGAGGCAGCAACACTCGAAGATACAGCTAAGCATTTTCAATATTATTTATTTCTATTGCCTTTTACGTGTACTCAATTTAGAACTTTCTGGATCATGACAAATATTGATACATGTTGTGGATTGTTTCGTTAAGTATTTTGGGCCTAGGGATAATTATTACTAGACGCGCATCAGATTTAATATACAAGAAATCGTAATATTGCGGCTGTGATAATTCCAGCGGGTGAATTATTGCATAACGCTTATGAAATATTTAAATGCGTCGCGGTCCATATGGAAAATCATTTAAACTTGATATTCATATATTACCAAAGATATAAAGGCTTTAAAATGGAATATTTTACTGACGAAGGGTGTTTGTTTTGTGGGACTTGAAATTTAAGATAAGATAATAATAATAAATCACATGGTCACTATTCATTTCATTACGTGGGTTCAGAGTTCGACGGTAACGGACGCTGTAACAAGTTGGTACTTGTCGGGACGTGAAGTCGGAATTATTTCTTAATTATCTTTACGATACAATCGAGGTCATTATACGTGCATTCTGCATTTCAAACGTTTTACTAACATATATAAATACATATTATTGCGTTTTACAAATTGAATAGGATCGCGGGAAATAGGCATTTCGCCCGGTTGTGCAATATTAACTTCCAACGTAGCATAATGAGATCTTATTACCGGCGCTAGACTCTTAAGGTTAGGCACGCGGGGATTATAAATGGGATAATGAACGAGAACCAAATGGGGAAGTTCGTCTCTTCATGGTCGGGAGGCGAGGAGCCGTACGTCTTTCACGCCCCGCGATCTTGGGGGGCTAAATTTCGATTGTGGAAAAAGATGAAGTTAGATTTACTCGCGTGCCATAAGCAACCATACATAAGACAGGGTCGAATGTCGGAGCGCGCGTTCTCGGCTATGGGGACTGTTTAGAGTGGGAGACATCTTGGATTTGGGACTAGGTATGATTATCTTAACTGTATCTACCCGGTTAAGACAGGGTTTTAAAGCCAAGAATTACAGGATAGTCAGAAGGTCCTGGAGCGGCGACCCTCAAAGATCCAAGGGGAAGAACCTCTCACGTCTTTTCGGCCCCCTTGGTGCGACGAGCTCGGGCTCTGGTTATGAATGTATATGAAAGTATTAACTCCGTACTCAAGGACGAGATAGGACGTTCCTCATGAACGAGAAATTATAAGATGCAGGTAGCAGTTCGACAATCAATACTATGCTCGGGACCGCTTTAATGAACGAGATCTGTTAGCAGTTTAACAATCAACTTTTATGATCGGGACCGCATTCAGGAGCGCGATGGCATTACTAACACCATCATACTCATCATCACCACCTTTTCTAACTTGCTGTATACAGAGACCTTCGGGGTTCTCCTTCCCGGCCAGCGAGAAACATATCAGGAATTACACAATCAACTGTAATAATCATGCTGTTTTACCATCATTTAATATCTCTAGTCAATAAGACTACACCGTGGGATCAATCACATCAACTATAATTGGCGATGCTAACATGGCTCTGACTGACGCGCTCAAGGAAGAGTCTTTTCCAGTCACCCAGTTAGTTCATTCAGCCCTTTAATCAGCAGTAAACATCATAATAATCCGGCTCATGTAGCCGCAACGTGGAATCCTCATCATTATACACCAGTCAATTTGACTGCCCCGCGGGACAATATACAAACCTTAATATCAGACGCGGGATTTCTTCCTGATGTGTTTGTCGCCGGGAAGCGAGGACTTCAGAGGATTCCAGCAGGAGCAATAGAGTCTCGGCTTGATCTTGGTCTGCAGATTAGCATGGGAAGCTATTAATTACACAGGTGGTAGCTACCGGGTACAGCGTTGTCGATGGGGCTATACCCCCTCCCTTAGAGGGGGGTAACCTAAAATCTACGTGAAAGTAAATCAGAATCAACTTGACTCTTATAAAATATGACTTATGAAAGAATCGAAAATTTCGATTTAGAATCCCGGGTTGTAATAAAGTAAATATCAGACAGAACCTCCCCGAGCCTCTGTTGCGCCTAGTTGTTATGAATATATGTTTACTCTTTCCACTATATACCATGAACAGATAAATTGGGCCGAAGACCACCGATCGCGCCAGTTGTAAGCATTGTATGTATGTATTCTGGAGAACCCAGCCGTTATTTGCATTTTGAATATTGTGTGTGTGTGTTTAATAAGTATAACCGTGTATTAATCGACCGTGATTTATCTAATCTGGATGACCGGCAGATCCAGTATACTATTGCATTAAAAAAAAATACGAAAAAAAAAATAGATATTGCGTGTTGTTGCGCAATATTAGCGCTAAGTTCCTATTATGTACGGTCGGTTGTATTATGCGGATACCAAGTTATATTCAGAGCGCCCTAGGCTGTATTTCGCAAGTGGTATTTATCTATCTGAATATTCCATCGTAATCGTGACCCCGCACTCAGCCGCGGAAGCCGTCCACAAGTGCTAATATGAGACATCGGTAACCAGGCGGCATCGTTCTAGGCGAAAAATCTACGTAAACAAATTTATGTTCGCGACGCCGCTACCGGATGCGGGGGAATGACGGATGCGCCACTACGAAAGGCGATTTTGTTAGTCTGTTCAATCGATCGTCGTTTTGAGTCCGGCTCAAGTTGCGCGTTAATAACGTTAGGTTAGTTTCACCTCGTATGAATGCAATGGCATTTCTTCTGCTACGCTACCAAAAGTACTGGGTAACCGCGTCACATCGAGGAGTCCTATATTACTATCACTAGACGATTACTGGCCAAATTATATGTTAGACGAAACGTAAACTTAATTCAATCACGTAAATAAATTTTAAACATAGCTTTGAGCTTGCAAAAGCAGATCTCAAATAATATATTAGACTTTTAATAAATAAACTTAAAGTAAAATCGCTTTTAAAACTTTTCTTAAAGCCTTCTCTTTTAAACTTACCATTTAAACTTCTTTCAAAAATAAAAAAGCTTCACCCCAAATACACCCCCCGAACGGGGTAAACGTTACATTTGGTGCCGTGACCAGGAGGGTAACGTCCCAAAGCCAGTCGAAAAAGCCGTATTCATATTGTTATAATAGACGTGAAAAAAAAATAAAAATAAAAATAAATTCGGTGACATAACCTTTATTTTAGATTCGCTTGAACATTTTACGTATATCTTTAGACGAGCCTTAGGAAACAATTAAAACGTCTGCGTAAAAACACGAAAAAAATATATACATGTTATATTTCGAAAGTTGGACTCATTTGCATAGTAATAAAATCATTTTGGTTTAGTTAATATTATAAATGAAAGAAAATATTTAATTAAAAAAGCGGTTTTATTTAAACAATTGCGGACCACGGTCCGCGACATCAAAGAAAAATAGATTGAGCATTTATGTGAACCACGTACCGAGATTTGTAGACAAACGTGATACTAGGTATTAGAAATTTCTTTAGTTTGTTTGTCGTATAGATAGTTGGCACTTTTATTATTTAATATTTTTTGAACGAAAATTATTGTAGTAATTTTGGTTCTTGTGATAAATTAGTTCGATTTTGGAATGCCTGTTTCTTTGTAAAAGTATTGCTCCATTTTATAGAATATGTGATTTATTTAATATCTCATTCATTGTATATGTGGTTTGAATTCAAACGATTCACATTTGAAAAATATTTTTAATAATTGTATGAAGAAAATATATTTGAATGCGATCTCACAAGTATGCCACCGGCACGGCCTAGACCATCGGGATTTGCGGATCGCAGTGTAACAAATATGTAGTTGAGATTCAAACGATTCACATTTGAATGGAATTAATTATTGCGTTTGTGGTTGTGTTTGTATTTCGCAAATATACCGCCGAACACGGCCAAAAAAAAGCCGCCGGGTTTGCGATTTAGCAGTGTAATAGGGCGTCCCGCGCGAGTGAACTCGAGACGGTTTCCCTATATAACGCGAGCGGACACGTTTCGGCCCAAGCGTGGAAGATGCGGCAGAGACCCAAGATGTTTGAGCATTTAGCGTTTGATAAGTTCGACCTTCGCGTTCGGGCTAGTACGAAAGGACAGTTAGCTTCACTGAAACGGATTCGCACGGCGCCCGAAATGCAAAAATACACACCTGTATTGCGGGCGGAGCGCCGCGGCAGAGTTCAGCGCGCGCCACGATTAATTTCGGTTTTAATTTAATTTCTTATATTAATATAAACTAATAATTAACCCACGCTAGATAAAATCTGTTCAGTGGCAAATATTTTCGCTTACGAGTTATGCAATAGTAATAAATAATAATAGCAGAGAAATATAAAAGTAAAAATAAATATAAAAACCGGATAACAATTTAGTAGAAACTATAAACACGAGAATAAATGAATCTAAAAGAAAAGAAGATATAAAAACGAAAACTTTTAGTATACCGGTACACAGTGTAACGTAACCTGCCTGGCTACCTATGGCTAATTACGTAACTATAAAGTTTAATAATATAAGTTTTACGAAAAGCCCAAAGCTTGAGACTTTAAGCTACCGAATTGAGCTTTATTACGACTTTTGTGACTTTTAAGCACACACTTTATGCTTTAAGCTACTAGATGAAAACTTAAGTCGAACTTAGAACTTCGGAAGTATATTTACATGAAAGCTAATATTATTTTTTTTTGTTAAGAATTTATATTTTCAAAATTGGCCAGTCGTGATCTATCTAGTGGTTAGGAAAATTCCTCCTCCGTTGTGTTCGTAGCTGTCCAAAATTCTTTTGATATGTGGTGAGATTCGTATTCTTATTAACGCGACTAGACTAATATAGATCGAATTCTTACCTAACTATGGAAATAACAAACGCACGTAACTAATCCGTACTCGTAATTAACATAACGGATTTATTTACTAAAGGTGATAGACCGCCTAACCGTTATCGACACGAAATCCACGTACTATCTTCAAACACTTATAGACGAAATGCCAGAGACATAAAACATATTTCCGAAATTACTTTGGGCCCTTGTAGAAACAGTTCCAGAATTCTACAGTTTCGCCTATACGAGAGATAGCCGATATCGTCCACGTCCTGAGTCGGCCTAAAAGCCAACTATATGCGACGTAGCTGAGGAATAAACGCTAGTAGCAAAACTTCCTTACATTGTACCGCCATAACTATAATACCACCGGGGTTAAAATACTGAAATATAAAACAATACAATCGTTGCCAAGTTAACGGCATACGCTAAAGATTCCGCCCGCCTTGATTATCAATACCTCATAATAGCAGCATAGAACAGTGTTAGCACGACCACACGCGGTACCCATATATGACAGATTTACAAGATATAATAGCATACGTTATATTCCAAAACACAAGTAAGAAACCTACCGATAGCGCGTCCCACGTTGTCCGATCTGCTCAATCTGTTCATAGTACATAGTGGGGGAAGACAAACATATTTTTAACAACTAAGACGCGTCCAGAGGCTCAGGGCAAGCTTTGTCTGACATTATCACAGCCCGAGATTCTAAGGGAATGGAAGATACAGTTTTGTAAGTGAAATTTAAGAAGTGTCTAACCACTTCTGTTCAAACGTGGATTCTAGATGCCTCCCCCCCCCCCTGTAGGGGGGAGGGGGATGCGGCCCCAGAGCATCGCCGCATCCGGTGGTTAACTCCTGTTTAGACATAACCTCCCACACTAAGCTGCAGACCAAAACCAACCCGAGACTCTGTTGCCTCTGCTGGGATCCATTCAGCGTCCTCGTCCTCATGGCGACAAACATATCAGGAAGAAATCCCGCGTCTGATATTAAGGTTTGTATATTGTCCCGCGGGGCAGTCAAATTGACTGGTGTATAATGATGGGGATCCCACGTCGCGGCTACATAGGCCGGATTATTATGATGTTTACTGCTGATAAAAGGGCCGAATGAACTAACTGGGTGACTGGAAAAGACTCATCCCTGAGTGCGTCAGACAGAGTCATGTTAGCATCGCCAATTATAGTTGATGTGGTTGATCCCACGGTGTAGTCTAATTGACTAGAGATATTAAAGAGATAGTATAGATGTGAATGATCCCACGGTGTAGTCTAATTGACTAGAGATATTAAAGAGATAGTATTCCAGAGTGAATGTTATGATTAATTGTGTGGTTCCCAATATGTATGTCCTGTGCCAGAGGAGAAGGGCTCCGAAAGGCTCCTGGTATACAGCAGTATAGTAAAGATGATTAATGATGTGTCAGGGTGAGATGTCAATTGGCATTCCCGATCAGGATACTCGTTCAAATAAATCAGCTTCTATTCAAGATATAACCATGGAGATCTGGATTCGATGACACCGAGGACGACCAAGCATCGAGATTCTTCCCACCAGTGTGTTACGGGTGAGTTCTCGACGCCGAGCTATAGGAAACAGCCGCATATTCTTGAGCCGTAGCCTCTCTATTATAAGGATGGTATGCGTTAAGCTGCCCATGTTGTACGCCCACCTGGCGTGTCACGACACTTTGATCGCCACGATGCGAAAGAACCCCGATCTCCCTCTTTTCATAATCAATTCTGTCAGTCACGACAATCAGATTGGTGATGGGTGATGAAACTATTTTAGTACAGTATAAATTAGAATGTACATGATGGAGAAATAGCTGTCACTCCTGCATTCAGAACATAGAGGTTTGAAATCAATAGCCCCGCGACGATCAATCGCTGAGATGCTTCCCACCAGCGTGTTACGGGTGAGTTCTCGACGCCGAGCTATAGGAAACAGCCGCATATTCTTGAGCCGTAGCCTCTCTATTATAAGGATGGTATGCGTTAAGCTGCCCATGTGGTACGCCCACCTGGCGTGTCATAACGTATCGATCGTCACAGCGTCAATGAATTCCGACCTCCCTCCTTCCATTAGCAAATCTTACAATGTTAAGATTCTTTTCATTAGTAATTTTAAATATGTTTAAGTTTTGCATACAAGCACCACGTTCAACAGATGACAAGAAGAATAGTAATAGTAAAAGGTCCTTAGCTGACAGAAGTTGAAGTTCTCTGCAAACTGTCCATATCCTCTAGTAACGCCTTCAAATGATGTTCTCCTTGTATGTGTTTTCCAATAACAGCTTTCCAGTCATGTATTTACAGTAACGTCATCCTTGTGTGTGTGTGTGTACCACAATATCTGCCTTCCAGTTAATGATTCCCAAAAATGTGTTTTCCTTGTATATATACATTTCAATATCAGCGCCTGTAAAACTGTATTAGATCCTAGAAACAAAAAGACTATTCCCTCTACGCCGAGCACATACAGAACATAAACCCCTTCAATCAAGTTCATCCACGGTTATGCAAAAAGGCGAAAGAATAGTAATAGTAAAAGGTCCTTAACTGACAGAAGTTGAAGTTCTCTGCAAACTGTCCATATCCTCTAGTGGCGCCTGTGTTTTCCAATAACAACTTTCCAGTCATGTATTTAACATAACGTCCTCCTTGTGTGTATGTGTACTTCAATATCTGTCATCCAGTTAATGATTCCCAAAATAGAGTTTTCCTTGTATATATATTTCAATATCAGCACCTGTAAAACTGTATAGGATCCTAGAAACAAAAAGACTATTCCCTCTACGCCGAGCACATGCAAGACATAAACCCCTTCAAACTAGTTCATCTACGCCGTACAGTGATATCACATGTAGACATAAACAATATAATTACAAGTATGCATGCGCCCCGCCGACTGGGCGCCTGTGTTTTCCAATAACAACTTTCCAGTCATGTATTTAACATAACGTCCTCCTTGTGTGTATGTGTTCTTCAATATCTGTCATCCAGTTAATGATTCCCAAAATAGTGTTTTCATTGTAGATATATTTCAATATCAGCACCTGTAAACCTGTATAGGATCCTAGAAACAAGAAGACTATTCCATCTACGCCGAGCACATGCAGAACATAAGCCCTTTCAAACTAGTTCATCTACGCCGTATAGTAATATCACAAGCAGACATAAAGAATATAATTACAAGTATGCTTGCGTTCTCCCCCCACCTTGGTGGAAATATTCGCATTCGTATTCACCGAATAGTAGGCGTGACATTCGTATTTGTGAAGGTAGTATTCGTTGCATCAAGGTAATTATATTTACAAGTATGTCTAAGTTCCCCCACCTTGGCGGAAATATTCGCATTCGTATTCACCGAATAGTAGGCCTGGCATTCGTATTCGTGAAAGTAGTATTCTTTGCATCAAGGTTATTATATTTAAAAGTATGTTCAAGTTCCCCCACCTTGGTGGAAATATTCGCATTCGTATTCACCGAATAGTAGGCGTGACATTCGTATTCGTGAAGGTAGTATTCGTTGCATCAAGGTAATTATATTTACAAGTATGTCTAAGTTCCCCCACCTTGGCGGAAATATTCGCATTCGTATTCACCGAATAATAGGCCTGGCATTCGTATTCGTGAAAGTAGTATTCGTTGCATCAAGGTTATTATATTTACAAGTATGTTCAAGTTTCCCCACCTTGGTGGAAATATTCGCATTCGTATTCATCGAACAGTAGGCCTGACATTCGTATTCGTGAAAGTAGTATTCGTTGCATCACTCTCAATAATAAAATCATATAGATAAATAATTACGGTAACTCATAAAAATATGATATTACTTATATTAAACGAATAAAACAAAACAATCTGTCATATAAGTAAATAACGCGATTACGGAAGACCAAAGGTTAACTACCCCTGAACAAACCCTTCCCCCTAAATACGTACGTCTGACAATCACTATAAAATGAAACCATGTAATATTAAAAAGGCGTAGCAATATATCGAAAGATAATTATTATTACAGTCATGTTTGAGTTCGCTAGATGGCGGTAGTATAACAATTTTTATTCATACGCCAGGCCGACCTGTAAATAATTTTGAGACAAGAATTTCTCTCTTATATTCGAAGCAAAATAAATTTTAGCGCAAACCATATTGCACAAACGTTAAAAATTCGACACCGTAAACATCCTCCGCAATTTTATCAAGTAAAACGCTATTATAAATAACCAATAATATTTTAATTCTATTCACTTACATACCGCCAGAACCTTCCGTCCGGGACGAACACAAAACGCGATTGTACCTTTCAAAGTGCCACCTCTTATGCTAAAGATTCCGCCCGCCTTGCACCAATACTAAAACCCCGCTAGAAACAATAAATGCGACTAAATCTAAACAGATACAATATATACTACTCAAAATACATCTTTATAGGAGCAGTGTTTAAAACGATTGCCTAGTGGCACTCAATATAACCATCTAAAGCATCTAACAATCTATATATTTATGTCACAATAAAATAAGTATAAAATCCAGGTGCATTTTAAAATATATTATTTATAAAATAATACAAATCATATAGAAATTCGTGCATTCAATCGCCAGTACAGATAACATAAAATTCCTTTGCATATTTGAAAGTTACATAAGTATTATGAAAGAACGCCCGCTGGATTATCACAGCCGCAAAACTACGAATTATCATATATTAAATCTGATGAGCGCATAGTAATATAAGGTTCCAAATATAATACACTTAAAAGGCAATAGAAATAAATAATATTGGAAATGCTTATCTGTTCACTGTTCCAATTCTCCTTTGAATTACTATCAAACTCCGGCTCTTTCCTCGGTCCTGTTAAATTATCCTTCTTATTTCGGACTCACTTCGACAAAGCCTCCGGCCGCTTTCCAGGCTGAAAACTCAAGTGCCGCTCCCCAATTTGTATCGCTAAAAATAGTCCCTATCTCCCGCCATTTTTGACTCCAACCTACGTGTAACTGTCAAGGTCTATCTCTCAGAACCCTTCTCATTGGCCAGATCCGCGGCGAACGGCCGCATCTGTGATTGGTCCATCTCGTCAAAACAAAATAACATAAAGCCTGCTTTACACGCCCGCGTGCAGAAATAATAAAGCTCGCCCGCACCTACTTATCCGGCAAATATTTAATTATAGAGCTTTTAGCAGATAGATATTTTCGTATAATTTTTCAGCAATGTCTATTTGAATAGACTAATATCGTTACAACAGGAATTATATTAAACGGATTTTGCCATGTGAACATTTGATATATATTTTATTTTATAAAAAAATTATAAATCCGATGTTTTATAATATTTACTTTTCTCTTTCGCTTGTGTACAATTATGATACAAATGCGAAAAATATTTTAGTGATTATGCGTCTGGTTTCATAATTAAAAATTAATATAAATTAATTTTAATTAAATTAAGGTTAATGTAAATAAAAAAAAATCCACACTTGTTATATATTTATCTTATGGATATTAAAAAGGGTTCTATATTTGAAAAAAGAAGATCTTTTAATTAAGCTAAATTTTTACAGATAATAATTACACAAAAAATTAATTGATTATAGTATTCGTATAAATCTACTTATATTATTTGATAACTTTCACGTGCATGGTTCGGAAATGCCTTTGTATCGTCAAGGTGTTATATTACAAATTGTCCTTAAAAATAAAACGTTAATCTACAATGTTGCTGAATTAATTGAAAAAAAAAAATAATTTCCTTCATTGAATTATTATGGTTCTTAAGTAATCTAATTATCTAAATATGTTCTTAATTATTATACACATTTATATACGGTTCTAGTTATGTAAATTGATTATAATTTAATTGTTTATACTTATTGATCTATGGACGCTAAGTATACAAGATTAATAAACTTGTTCGTAATATAAATACAGACTCGTATTGTTGCACGAAATAATTATTTGAGTTTCTTATGAAAATAAATAAATTGAAATATATTTGGTTAATTGGAATAGCGTTTTACTTCTTAAAATTGCACTTCATAAAATTGATGTTTACGAGTGTCGAATTTTTAATGATTGTGCAGTTTGTTTGATCAAAAATTATTTTGGTTTGAATTACAAGAATAAAATTACTACCATTTTTATTTACAAGACGGCCTGGCATATGAATTAAAATTGTCATACTATCGCCATCTAGCGGAAATCAGAGAAAGTTTTGAGCCTTCGCTAGTATTAGTCTATAGGAAGCGGTAATAGAGAGCGCAATATATATGTTCTTTTAGTAACGAATAATTAAAAATTGGACTTCTTTGTTGTTTTATATATTCATTTATGTTTCACTTCATTGCAACGTTAATTGAAAATTGTTTTATCTTCATTAATATATATGGCGTTGATATAGCGTATTTATAGGCAGAGTAGAAATAAACATCAGCTTATTTGACTACAGAGATGAGATATGGTATACAGACAGTTGGCTTCTTTAATGATCAAAGGTCGTTTTTAACATACGAGATTGATTATTTTTTTAGATATTTTAAGTTGCGTTAAGTTCGGAGAAGTCGTAACACTATAATTAATTAAACATTAATTGCTTTACTATAAATTACGTGTATGTAAACTAGGGGGAGTAGAAAAAAAATCATGTCTTTTGGAAAATAAATTTTTCCAGGAGGACTTTGAAAAAACCTTTTATATAGTAATAGCATCATCATTAGCTTCATTCACCTTCATGCGTCGTCGTGACCATTACTTTTAGATTAGGGTAGGATGATTAGTCGTTTGGATCTTGAATAGATTCCAGTCGTATAGCAAGCCGAATTATATGTTAGGAACACTTGATTCAGTTACACACAAACATCTTATGTGGATATCAGTGTTGGTAATGACTACACTATACGGAGGATTCGCGCCTGATTATTTGGCAAACGCTTAACAACCTGGGGGGAAGACAGGTTAGTAATGAATAGTTATGGGAAACTTATCTTGACATCTGGATCCACTTCTTCTACAAACATGTGTCGTCTTTAGATATCATTCTTGAGGGTTGGCTGGAAAGTTAATTGAGACGGATAATAGTTATATATACTTTTAAGTTCTACAATTATCGAAGAGGTTGTTCCTACCCTTTTCTTCCTCTTCTTCTTCTTCGTCTTCTTCTTATTCGTATTTGCTAACGGTCGTACATATATTTTCTTTCCCCCTTTTATTTATACTGACTTCAACAGCGTCTTCTTCTTCTTCGGTACGAAGGTTTTTTTTTATTGGGTATGTTCACTCTAGTCTTCTTCTTCTTTGAATACATACCGTTTATGCTTTACTTCTATAAATAGCAATTATTACAATAAGTTGCAACTACTTCTTCGTCTTATGGTATATCTTTCGACTGCTTCTCCACTTTCTTCTTTTTCTATTACTACATTCATTTCGTCTTCTTCCATTTATCTTATACTTTTCGACGGTTTTTCTACGTCTTTTCTTCGTCTTCTATTCTTCTTTACCTTTTCTTTTTATTCTTCTTTTCCTATTACTACATTATTTTGTTCTTCTTCTTCTTTTCTTCTTTTTTTTCTCTCTTCTTTCTTCTTCTTCTTTTCATATTCTCTTCTTTCTTCTTTCCTATTCGCTTCTCCACTTTCTTCTTCTTCTTCTTTTCCTATAACTACATTCATTTCGTCTTCTTCCGTTTATCTTATACTTATCAACTGGTTTTCTTCATCTTCTTCTTCTTCTTCTTCTTCTTTTCCTATAACTACATTAATGTCGTCTTCTTCCGTTTATCTTATAATTTTCGACTGTTTTCTACGTCTTTTCTTCGTCTTCGTTTGTTCTTTACCTACTGCTGCATTCGCGTCTTCTTCTAATTTTATATCTTTCGACTTCTTCTTCTTCGTCTTTATCTACTACTACACTCGGTTGTGACTTTTCTTCTTTATCTTATGCCTTTCAATGGATTCATTTTCTTCTTCTTCTGTTGTCATCCACTACTTTGCAGCTTCTTCTTCCTCTTCTTCATCATATTACACCAACAATAAATTGTGGCAGTCATTACAGTATACGTAGAATATTGGGGACAATAGGTTGATTCTACATAATAGGAAATGTACTGCGCGTATGCATGAGGTTCATAACACAGGTGGGGTACTACAGTTCATTTTGTCACGGTTTGCAATCATAGTAGGAATATGCGGTTGACCATTCACTCGGTTAAAACAGGACGATACAAGTTAGAAATAGAAGGGGGTGTATAGTTTGGGGGAAGGGGGAATTAGAGTTGTGTTACAAGATGGGGAACACTTGTCGGGGTATACCATGGTAGGATAGCAAGGAATAGTTATTGGGAACCTTCTTGACAACTGGGTTACGGTTGAAGGTCTACTTCTTTAACAAATATTCATCGTCTTTGGGTATCTCTCTTGAGGGTTAGCTGGACAGTTAGTCGAAACAGATAATGGTTATAGATGCGTATACGTTCAACGGTTATTGAGGGGACCTTTCCATTTGCGACTAGTCATTAGAAAATTTGGAGGACTGCACCTTTTCTTTTTAGAGTGGATAGCAAATATCATCGTCTTCATGTTAACTCGCGCACAAGGAATATTGAGATCGATGTGTGGTTCTATATATTAGGAAGCCGGATGTTTGGCTCACACGAATAAGACGAACATCAAAATCATAGTTTAGCACAATTCTGGAGTTTTAAAACTTATCGCGGATCGCGTTCATAGGAGAAATTTACAGTTGGCTTTTGCTCGATTGATAATGGGAATTCGGACCTTCCAATCAGTTGAATAAGATAGATGCGGTCACCTTTTCTTTCGATTTCTAATATTTATATTAACCGAACACTTTTAGAAAAAAAAACAGTTTTGGTTGGGAACAAGGCGTCTTCATCACTGCGTGAACGCGTGCGTTTGGGATCGTCGGGAGTGCTAAACTACTTCTTTATTATGGGGAGTAGATTATTGTTTTAAGGCGTGCTATTTTAATAATCCTCATCATTATACACCAGTCAATTTGACTGCCCCGCGGGACAATATACAAACCTTAATATCAGACGCGGGATTTCTTCCTGATGTGTTTGTCGCCGGGAAGCGAGGACTTCGGAGGATTCCAGCAGGAGCAATAGAGTCTCTGCTTGATCTTGGTCTGCAGATTAGCATGGGAAGCTATTAATTACACAGGTGGTAGCTACCGGGTACAGCGTTGTCGATGGGGCTGTACCCCCTCCCTTAGAGGGGGGTAACTTAAAATCTACGTGAAAGTAAAATCAGAATCAACTTGACTCTTATAAAATATGACTTATGAAAGAATCGAAAATTTCGATTTAGAATCCCGGGTTGTAATAAAGTAAATATCAGACAGAACCTCCCCGAGCCTCTGTTGCGCCTAGTTGTTATGAATATATGTTTACTCTTTCCACTATATACCATGAACAGATAAATCGGGCCGAAGACCACCGATCGCGCCAGTTGTAAGCATTGTATGTATGTATTCTGGAGAACCCAGCCGTTAATTTGCATTTTGAATATTGTGTGTGTGTTTAATAAGTATAACCGTGTATTAATCGACCGTGATTTATCTAATCTGGATGACCGGCAGATCCAGTATACTATTGCATTAAAAAAAATACGAAAAAAAAATAGATATTGCGTGTTGTTGCGCAATATTAGCGCTAAGTTCCTATTATGTACCGTCGGTTGTATTATGCGGATACCAAGTTATACTCAGAGCGCCCTAGGCTGTATTTTGCAAGTGGTATTTATCTATCTGAATATTCCATCGTAATCGTGACCCCGCACTCAGCCGCGGAAGCCGTCCACAAGTGCTAATATGAGACATCGGTAACCAGGCGGCATCGTTCTAGGCGAAAAATCTACGTAAACATATTTATGTTCGCGACGCCGCTACCGGATGCGGGGGAATGACGGATGCGCCACTACGAAAGGCGATTTTGTTAGTCTGTTCAATCGATCGTCGTTTTGAGTCCGGCTCAAGTTGCGCGTTAATAACGTTAGGTTAGTTTCACCTCGTATGAATGCAATGGCATGTCTTCTGCTACGCTACCAAAAGTACTGGGTAACCGCGTCACATCGAGGAGTCCTATATTACTATCACTAGACGATTACTGGCCAAATTATATGTTAGACGAAACGTAAACTTAATTCAATCACGTAAATAAATTTTAAACATAGCTTTGAGCTTGCAAAAGCAGATCTCAAATAATATATTAGACTTTTAATAAATAAACTTAAAGTAAAATCGCTTTTAAAACTTTTCTTAAAGCCTTCTCTTTTAAACTTCCCATTTAAACTTCTTTCAAAAAAAAAAAAACTTCACCCCAAATACACCCCCCAAACGGGGTAAACGTTACAGACTGAGCTACAGAATGTTCGTTTACCTGGAAAATTGTCAGCAGGGAAGGTGTATAGATATGAAAAAATAATCGGGGTTGACGAAACATGTAAATAAAGACAAATTAAAAGTGGTTTTGCATAAAACCAAATTAATTAATCAATTAGAAAGACATACAGAAAAATCATATTCATGAAAAAATATTTGGCTGATTTTATTATTCTGGATATAAAGATTACTCATGAAAGATAAAGTGAGCCAAATGAAAATTTAAAAAAATATTAATGTCATGCATTTTCGTAACAGTGAAGTTAATTAAGTCAATTCAATTAACAAAAATTATAGAAGTCTCACAGAGGTGAAGCTATTAATATGTGAAACGTGTATAGAATTCTTTTTAAACGATGGCCCAAAGCTTACAACCTGTAAGAGCTGGCTCAAATGATAACTCTACACAGTACACAGAAGCTGGTTTTAAAAGTCATCTTTAAAAAACCATCAATACTATGCACAACTATTCAACTCCTTTAAGTTCCTCAGCCTAAATAAAAATAATGCCCTGCACAAATCCACAAAGACTTATTGACATCCATAATAATATAAGTAACCGACCTAGATCGCGTGACTTAGAAATTCCCAAATTTTAAACTAGTGCTTATCAACACCATAATTCCTATCAAGGTATAAATTTTTTTAACGCCCTCCCACATAAAATCAAAGTATAAAAAGTATATAAAGTCTTCGAACCCCAGATCAAGCAACTCAGACAACAACTACAAATTTAAATTTATTTTAAGAAATTTAAAACCTAACTCCTTATTATATATTATGTATATGTATGTGTATCTTACTTAAAAGAAAACTATATTCATTATTATATGTACTCTTTACCAACCTAATCTTAATCGACCATACCCCCCAATTCAAACACGAGAATTAATTTCTCTATTGAATTGAGTAGTTTCAGTTTGAAAAAAAAAACTTGTTGTATATGTACTTTTATTATTGTAATTGTTATTCTAGCCCCGGGAAAAGAGACTGATCGATGTTTACACGAATCTCAAATCTCTTCTGGCTGGAACCCACGGGCATATCGAAAAAACAAAACGAAGATTTTCAAACCCACCTTTGCCGATGAATTAGACTGATTCTTTTATCGTTCGAAATAAGGATTAATAAAATATGAAATGAAATTATAAATTATAAAAGCGACCAAAAGGAATAAAGTTTAAAAAACTGGCACGAAGCTACGTATTACTGATTAAAAAAAATACTAAAATCCTCTCTGACCAAATGATAAGAATAATGTTAATAAAATGCTACTACTTTTATAAGAAACTACCGTTTTATAACTTCTCGACATTTATTTTTCCAAAACAAAATATAAAATTACAATTATATGCGTTCCAAACATTTCTTTATTCGAAATTTTCAATAGTTATATACTATAAAATATAAATTGGCGAGTTCTTACTCACATAAAATAATATAGAAAAACACAATTTTATTCAATAAATAAACAATTAGATACATAATATAAAAACAGTTTCAATTTTGAAGATATTTTCATTATATACTGCATTTGCCAAATTATTTGATAAACATTTTGGAGGAATCAGTAAATATGTACTAAAATTAATAAAAAAATTGAAAAAAAAACTAACCCATAAAAACCAAGTTTTTATTTTACTCGCTTTCTTATTTTATCAGGTTTCGTGTCTACCAGACGCATCGCAGTCTTTTCATACAACTTACTCAGTTGTATGAAAAAACATTAAAAATTTGAAAAATCCAAAATTATACTATAACTATTCATTTCTTTAACGAAAATTTGATAGATCCTTTTGATCATTGCCACGAGCCTGCTTGCAAAGTTTCAGCTCGATTGGATCACAGAAAAAGGGTTAAAAATCGATCCAAAGTTTTTTCGTCAATCAAGCAAACAGACGCTAGTTAAAAGAAAGGGAGTAATAAATGCAAATTTCACCAATTATCAATACATTTCAAATTTTTGCTAATTGTATGTATGTTCCAAATTGAAAACATTCCATTTATTTCGCATCATCATAAATGTGAATAAAGTCTGTCCGGTGTTGTGCAGCCGTTGCAAAGTGCCATCAGCCAAAAGTGCAAATTTAATTGCAGCCGCGTCCCGAGTCCACTTAGCTGGAGGCAACGGCCCCTCGGGCGGGATTAAAGAATTAAGAGTCTCCCCAAGGAAAAGGATTGCAAAAATAAACGCGTGTTAATCACGTACTTTCCGGAAAGCGGGGCACGTAGTGTGTGAAGCAAATGAGTGAAATAAGAGGCAGCCGTTAAGTTGCTGTAAGCAAATTAACGTTACGTGAAGCGTTAAGGCTGCTGAAAGAAAGTACAAGTACAATCGTACCTCTTACTTTTAGCCCGTGTTTATTTATACATGTACATTTATAATCCATCCGAGCGTCACAACTTTCGGAAGAGACTTGTGACTATTTTTTAAAGCCTTTTACGTAATGTTTCTTTAAGCAAAATGCTGTAACGTAACCTGAAATGTTTTTTACTTTCTGAATTATTTCCATATTCATCACTAGCAGCATCACTAGCAGCAATGTAACAACGACTTGGTTGCCTGCAGTCAAGTTACGTGTCGCCATTTCTTTTTATCTCTGGCATATCCTCAATAAAAAATATAAAGTCAATCTTCTAAGTCAGTCTTTACGACATTTAAGTTTTAATTAATGTAATTCTCCATTAGTTCATTGTTGTAAATATTGAAACGAGAAGGAATTATGCACAATCGAATACTTATAATGATACGCTCCGCAACCTTTATATAAAAGTCTAATAAAATGATAAAAACCTTGCAAAAATTTAAAATATATTTTACAAGATTATCATTGTATTTGAGTTGTATTAAATGATATGCTCCGCAACCTTTATATAAAAGTCTAATAAAATGATAAAAACCTTGCAAAAATTAAAAATATATTTTACAAGATTATCATTGAATTTGAGTTGTATTAAAGCAAATGAACTTTTCACAATCGATATAAGTTACTATTATAATAGTTTAGGTAAAAAATAAATCAGAAATATTTTAAAAAAAATGCAAGTGTTGATATTACATATTATCTCCTTAACAATTGCTTTTAGGTCATGGTTGCTTGAACGTTTTTAACGTAACGCTAATTGAAAACATTGATAAAAATGAGGTTTATCTATCTTATCTCATTCTATGATGGATTAGGGGCACAGAATGGGTTGGTAGTAGGGGGTAAAGAATGGAGTGGGTTTGGAGTTCAACGGTTCAAAGTTTAAGATCCCTGGATTACAACAGATCAAATTCAGAAATTCGAGATTATATTACACGAGTTCGATATTAAATGTTATTTTAAGTATAGGGAGGGACAGTTGCTGTCTAAAAGTTTATTGACAGGTATATTATATATATATATAGTGCAATTATTTAGCATTCGCAGTAGGTGTCTTTCCAAGGCATGTTTACGAAACATCTTCGTAACATTTAACGTTAGGTAATCATTATTTTCAAATTAGTCAAAAATTAATCAAGAAACATGTCACCGAATCGCGGCGGTGGGAGATAAATGAAACGCATACAATTAATTAAATAATGTTTATATTTGTCACCAAATTACTGGGCACAAATTTAAGTATATTCATTATTATGTGATTTGTACTAATTGTCACTTTCAAGAATCTTCTCTCTGTGGACACTTGGAACAAATTATATTCTTCTTCTAAGATAATTGTCCGTCCTTTATTGCACTGATTCGCTCAGTTATCACTTATTCCGCACGTAGGTACCCTTTCAACTTGTTTCGCTGGTTGAATGTAATACGCACTCAATTGCTGTTGGTTTTCTTCAGTGCTTTTATCTCTGGCCTCCGCCAAACGTCAGAACAAAATAAGGCAAGAAATAACGCGGTCCAGTTTTATAACAAACCGTCATTTCGTGAATTTTTTGGGATATTCTTGGGTATTCCAGACCCTTCTAGTAATTTTCAATGTGTTCAAAATATTCAGAGTGTTAGAAAATACTTGATTATGTGTAATACTTTTCATTTCTAGCAACTCGTAACAATATCGCCTAGCATTTTGCTAAAATGTCTTCAAACGTATCAGCAAACATGTCAACTAAAATGTCAAAACATGTCAGCCGCTTATCAAAAAACAAAACTTTTTTTGTTGTAAAACCTGATCTTGCGCTTTTATCGGCACCATTTGACTGTTATTTAAAGAAAAAAGGTATCCACATCTTTTGTTTATTTATCAAAAAAATATTATTAATAATAAATAAATAAAATGATGCAAATGGATTTATACGTAAGGCCGCTGGCATTTAGAGGCCCAGAAAATGTTTGGATTATATATTACCCTCCGGCAGAACACATTCGTTACCACAGTGTTCTAGGAAAACCTTAATTAGTTAGTTGTATATCCCCGTAGTTAACGTATTGTATCTTGTAGTATAATAATAGAAAATCACGCAAATTTGGGTTTATTTTATTTGGAAGGAGTTTGGCATTAAAACACCGTATTTGCCAAATGTGTTGGTGAGTATTGAAATCAGCCGCCCTTAACATAGGGAAGAGACACTGTTTGTAGCCGCCCATTATAGATAAGACGCTACTGCTACAAAGTTATAACTAGCAAACAACAAGGAAGGATGAAAGGGTATGAATGAGGCCTATATCCAGCAGTGAAGAGACGAAGACTGGAGAAGAAGAAGAAAAAGAAAAAGATTCACACAAATTTCCTTTATAACGTGAAAAATAATTCAGGTTTTAAGAAAGCCTAAGGTTAAGAAAACAATTAAGCTGATAAGATTTGAACCAAGGCACCTAGAGACAATCTGACTCTTTAATCACTGTGCCACGGTATGAAGATATCATCGCTTTTATAAAAATATGTAAATATAACACAAACTTCATACAAGTACTATTATGTAGGTCAATAAAGACTTGTAGATGGTTTTATGTGTTAAATAGAAAGTCCTAAATTTTTTTCAAAACCGATCATTTTCTAATATATATTATTTGCAAATTCAGAAAAAACATGATTAATCAGACATCTCAAATGCCCTTTAACTCTAAGATTAAAATTACGTCCGGTTTTTCCAATAATTTTGGACTGAAATTGAACAATTTAAAATCATTAGAAATTAGTAAGGCATGTAAAAGTAAACCAAATATTATTAATAATCAATTAAATTTAACTGCTAGTCCAATTTAAAAAAAAAAAACAATAATTTTGTATAATCAAGAACTTCAGCAATAATATTAGGTCCTTACATATGAAATTAGCGTTTTGCCGTACTGGCAAATTTGATCTCAAATATCTTCTCTTTGGTTACGAATTCCAAATCCAAATTTATACAGCTATTTACTCATGTATTTGTGTTTTGAAAATTATAATTCATTTGTTTTTTCCTCAATTGTTTTTTTCTTTGCGTCACTCAGTTAACAAAATGAAAAACTTGAAATATCGCGTTATTTACGAGTACGAGTTCCACCGTGGCACCAGTGCTGCAGAAACGGCTCGAAGGATTAATGATGTGTATGGCGACGGTGCCGCAAAAGAAAACACAGTGCGTTTTTGGTTCCAACGTTTTCGTTCTGGAAATTTCGACCTGCAGAACAAGCCCGTGGACGGCCGGAGACCAAAGTTGATAATGAAGAATTGAAGGCTATTGTGGAAGCGGATCCATCGCAAACCACATCCGAGTTAGCTGCAGGCTGCGGTGTTAGTGATAAAACTGTTTTAATCCACTTGAAGCAAATTGGTAAGGTGAAAAAGCTTGAAAGGTGGGTACCTCACGAATTGAGTGAAGCAAATCAACAAACGCGCGTTGACTGCTGCGTTGCATTACTCAACCGGCACAATAATGAAGGGATTTTAAATCGAATCATTACCTGTGATGAAAAGTGGATCCTGTACGATAATCGGAAGCGCTCATCGCAATGGCTGAACCCTGCCGAACCAGCCAAACCATGCCCCAAGCGAAAATTGACTCCAAAAAAGTTACTTGTGAGCGTTTGGTGGACTAGTGCTGGTGTCGTTCACTACAGCTTTCTTAAATCTGGCCAGACGATTACGGCAGATGTCTATTGTCAGCAACTGCAAACCATGATGGAAAAGCTAGCTGCTAAACAACCGAGGCTGGTTAATCGCTCTAGGCCACTGCTGCTTCATGATAACGCTAGACCACACACTGCACAACAGACGGCTACCAAATTAGAGGAGCTTCAATTGGAATGTCTAAGACATCCACCGTACTCTCCGGACCTTGCCCCAACAGATTACCATTTTTTTCGAAATTTGGATAACTTCTTGCAAAGGAAAAAATTCAACTCCGATGGGGCAGTCCAAACCGCCTTCAAAGATTTTATTGATTCCCGTCCGAATGGTTTTTTTAGTAAAGGGATCGATGAACTACCTATGAGATGGCAAAAGTGCGTAGATAGCAATGGTACATACTTTTATTAAATAAATATATTATAATAAAAAAAAATCGGCTTTATGTTCCTCCCATACTAAACCTCAATTTCATATGTAAGGACCTAATATTTAAAAATATTTTTTTAAGTAATTTACAAAACCAAAAAACAAAAGACTTTATTCATTTTGATATTTTGACATTTATAAAACACCCTGACGATGGAAAGGTTTTTCCGAAATACGTAGGTGTAATTAATGAATATAAGTAGAATAAAACAAATAATAAAATATTTTTTTTTAAATATCAATCTACAAAGATGCTCTATTAATTGGAAAAAAAGGTTTAAACACCTTCTTGTAAAAAATCACCTAATTTATATCTATATTTCAGGTTCCCAAGGGAGTATAGCCCTTTAAAATCAGTGTGACCCTTTTAATGCTGCAATAGTATTTACACAAAAGGAAAAAAATGTAGGTAAGGTATCAAATATTTTAAGCGCTTTGTAAAAAAAGTAGAAAATGGAGTGGTAACTATGAAAGTGAAATCTTTTTGACGTTTCTGCGTAAAAAATACTCTGAGCTTTAGTAAAATAATTTTGTGAGCTGAAGTTTGTACTCATGTTATGAGTGTACAAGGATTTAAAAATTCAACTTTCCTCTTAAAACTGAAGCCTAAAGCTGAAACTGTAGGTAATATGTATTTACGTAAAATTCACAATTTTTAAATTGCCAGTTTTTGCAAAGGTTGTCATAATTTAAAATGAACGTTTTTTTACACTAAACAATTACATTGAGTTCACTATACTTTAGAGAAGAGAGGCTTTTCTCAGCGAGAAAGATAAACAGACAGGAAATGCTCTTTTTGAAATTACGATAGTTAAAAATAACCAGCGTGTGTATAGTATAATGTTAGTTAAGTTTATTGTAAATTAAAATGGTCATTTATGAATCTATTTATGATAAAGTAAAGAATCAATAAATTAGGAGATAATGTGAAAGAGATTTTAGTATAGTGAATAGAATTTAAAAATGGTGGCTCTGCTGGTTTGGGCATGTTGAATGAATGAATGAGGAAAGACTGGTAAGAAAAATATATGACGCGAGTGTTGATGGCATAAAGAGAGGGAGACTGCGGAAGACATGGCATATACGTGGCAAATAAGATTAAAAAAGGATGGTCCTGTTAAGAGCCTCAACAATAGTCGAGCTTGCATGCGATGATGTATGAATGTGGATGAGGCGAGAATTGTGTCAAGACATAGGAGCGCGGCGCTCCATTCTCTCTGCCTATCCCCGCAGTAAAAAGGCATGATGGTAAGTAAGTAAATATCTTGAATCGAAAAGTAACTACCATATCAATGTATAATATTAAATCAATCGCTTAAGTTACAATGGAAAATATCGTTTTGAATTCATCCAAAACAAACCTTGAGATATACATATCAATAATATATTTAATGATATGCCGTAAAGTTTCTTAATTTTTTTTAAACATAAATTACTATAATATTTAAATTTGTCTGCACATGAAGTAAGGTTATAACTACTTACTCTCTTTTAAATTTTATATAAAGAATTAAAATATTTAACCTCTTCAAAAAGAATTATATAATTGTATATTAATTATATTATTTAATAATTTAATTATATAATATTTAACTTATTTATGTCGTATCAACGTTTATCTACTTAGTTATGCGTACGCTGGTATCACAATATATAAATAATGCCAATGATGAAATAAATTCTATTTTCATTAATTTTTTAAAAATTAATTAAAAACTTTTTATTTGATTAAAATTATTAATAATTATGTCCAATCACAAATTTAACGCTATAAAAAAAAAATCAAAAAAATATTTAATTTTCATTTCCATTTTAAGTGGATTTCATTAGAAGAATTTTTTTAGAAAAAACTACTAACAGAAGTATTAATATATTTATATTAGAAACACTTATTATTGAAGTATTTCGTCAAAAATACTAAATATACATGCATATATTTTCTGATCAAGAATAGCATGGTAGAGTCAAACATCCATCCAGTAGTGAATTGATAATTGATGACGATGAAAACACATGTGAAAATAATGTTTTATTAATGGAATACGATGAATATCCTTTTCACCTGTCTAATTTGTAAAACCTTTGTTCGGTAATATTGTATCTAAATGCAGATATTAATATTTAGATAAAAATAATGTTGAACAAAGCCTTTTGAAAAGTGACGCTTAGGGCTTATTCTTTGAGCAACGTGATAAATTCTCCCTCCACCCTCACCCCCCACCCCCGCAAAGAATGGTGTGCGTAAAATTTCACGGGAATATTAATGTTCTCTGGGAGGAAACACATTTTTATGTATTTTCACATGAATTAAGTGTTTTTTCCCACGGTTATAAGCCTTTGACCTGTCGGAATTAAAATTAAAAGAGAAATGTTTTTTTTAAGTGCCAAACAAAGTGAGAGAGTTATTTACTGGCCTCGGGGTTAAAAATGTGCACCTTTCGACATGCAAGAAACATGACTTTTATTTAATTAAATTATACTACTATGTAGTACTTCACATTATATTATTTCAATCTGTCGTCTAGTTCCAGAAGTGGACGTCCTGGATTTGATTGAGCTGATATCATAGTAGGCACTCGATACGATATCAGATCACATTCATAAATATATTTTCTCTTCACTCATTCGTTCAATATAACCAAAGCGCTTCAGCAAGCCTTTTTTTTAATAATATTATGTATTCTATCGACTTCACATTATTTCCTATATACTTACATATATAAATTTACACATATGATCTTAAATGATCTCATTTCAAGAAAAGAGAGGAGAAGACATTCTGGAAGCCTGATAGTCCTGTTAGAAGCCTGAACAATCGGTGAGTTTGCATGATGTAATGTACAAATAAATAATTATATGGATATAAGGCGTGGATAAAAGGCGTGAGTCGTTTGTTAAGACGAAAAATTATGGCGCTCCATTCTATTTGCCTGTACCCACGGAAAAAGAACTTAATGATAAATAAATTATAGGTTCTGAGTGAACTAAATTTTGTCGATGTTTTTTTTCACCGTATGTGTAATCGTATTTTTACTGTTATGTGACGAATTGTATTTTTATATGTAGTTTTAACTATGAACCTTAAATATTCGATGTATTATTTTTAAATTAAATCTTTAATTCAATACTTAATTCCATGTTTCGTATATTTTATCGTTTATATAGGTTTTTTCATAATTGTTTTATGTGTACTTTTTTGTAATATTATATTTAAAATTTACATGACATATTAATTAATGTATAATAACATGTTGGAGTGCCTTAGCTAAATAAAATTCACACTTGTGGTGTACATTAATTTGTAAATGGTTTGATAATAACCAAATATTTTTTGTCTGTTCTGTCATCAAAATGTTAATGTTTTTTTATAATAAATGACACATTCATATGAACATTGTTTTCCTTCTCGCACATAAAGGCATACATAAACGTACAAAAAAAACATTTTAAAAACATGGTGAAGTGAAAGGGATGTAACATTTGATGGCATCCAATTTCTCAGCGAACTGCCCTTCCACGACCGCATTACAATTCTAGACAGCCGACACTTTTTCAAAAAACTTTCACGATGTTACTTATCTTGTTAATAACAAACTGCCTACTTCCGATAACCCAAACCCTTTGTTATAATCTCGTGACCTATTCCTCTATTTTCATTTCTATCCTATTTAACAGTTATAAATGGGTCCACATTGAACTAAGTAGTACAATGAAGTACTTCATTATACTCGACTTCACACTTCACACGTTTTTAATCGATCTTCATACTTCACAGTTCAAACTTCGAACCAAATAAATAAGAAAACTAATTTTATGTAGTTCATAGAAGTAGATAGAGTGCGTAATATTTCGATATCTACTACAAATGAAGCATTAATTTTAAATCCTGCAAATTGGTGAACGTTTGCGTGCTGAAGCATTCAATCTGAAATTTTTGAATTCATTCAGGACATGTCTATCAACCTCGCAATATATCTTTGTAATACACAGTACAATTCAATGTTTTTTATTATTATCACTGTTTTATTTTATTTTTTTACTATACAGACTATCAGCTGACCGTTTAAGCTCCTGGTAGATAGCGCGATATTAAAGTTCAAAGTTTTTAACATTTAATGACAATTACAGAATTGTAACATTTTTTTATAGTTTAGAACTTTGAAACACTCTTCAAATTAAAAATTATGCTATAAACTATAAAGTTATATGATGCATAAAATAATCTCGCAAGTTAGTGGTTGTAAATAAAAAATTTCCTGATTCCATGTACTATTTTTATGACACATCGAAGAAAAGAGTTTGACAAATCTAAATGTGGAGACCTGTAATTGGCCATCTATATTATACCAATGTTTTCTATGCTTCTTTGTTGTGCTGTTGGTCTTCCATGAACATTAAATAAATAAATAAATCTGGTTTACAATCTGAATAAGCTAGCCTTTAGCAGGCTTTAAATAAGATGTGAAATCTATACAGAATGATATTTGATACGAGAGTTAATTAATATTTAAAATCAATATATATATATATATATATGTATAAAGAAACCCGTGTTTCCCTATCCGCCAAGTTTTCTCCGCAACCAGCCTTAACCACCCACCGTTGGTTATGGTGGTGGATAACACTTGGTGTCACATCAAAAATATGCGAATTTGGTGGGGGGTGGGTGATGAAAATGTGCTTTCTAGCACATTTTTTGTTATGAGAAGGCCGCAAATGCTTCAAATTGCTTAAAAATAGGCGCGCCGACTGTAACGGTGAGTCTAGAATGTTCCGGAAAAACCTTATCTAAAAAGTTCTGGAAGGAGAAGGTTCTAGAAAATTTCCAAAAGTTCTATAAGGTTCTAAACTGAGTGGCGGAATGTGTTGGAGTGTTTGGAATGTTCCTGCACATTCGATAAATAACTTTAAAGTTCTGGTAGGAGAATGTTCAAGAAGGTTCGCGAAAGTTCTATGACGATCCAAACAGTGTACTAAAAAACTACGCGTGCGAAGCTCGCGGGCACAGCTAGTGTAGGTATAAGCCAAGAAAATATATTGACATTCAAATCTTTAAAAAATGGTGGTCGGGTGTCTTTTGATACAATTTACACATGTTTTTCTTTCCGGAACAATTTAATTTACACATTTTAGCGTGTCATATGGTGTACTTTCCAAAAATATATCGAACAAGGCTTCATTCAGTGAAAAATCTCTTTCCATTATGCTAAATTCTAAAACAAATATTTGCTTGAGTTGCAAAACTCGCTATGAATCACACGTGAGTTGCAAAATCCTCTATTTTCAGAGAGACCTGAAGTGCGTAGAAGAAACTCAAAATTCTTTCCGGTCTTAGAAGTGCGTAATATAACCCACTCGGTTTCAAGAAAATTTGCAAAATCCGCTCTGTGTATTTTTTTATAATGCTGTATTTAAATAAAAAAGTTTCTTTGAAAATTGTAGTATGCTTCATTAATGTATTATGGTATCAATAAAAATGTATTTTAAAATATCTTCTTCTTCAAACACAGCAAATTAATATTATAATAATTTTATAACAATTTCATAATAATTTTTATGGCATGGTATGAGACAAAAATTGATTTTGTGATTTTCTCATTAGCAGTAATAACCTTCAGAGCGGATTTTGAAACTCTACAACTCATTGTTATTCATATTCATCAATTTTAACAATTTCGCCTTCACCTCCAAGTTTTATTTAATTTTAAATGACGACGTCAAAACTATTTCCCTAGGAAACAATGCTCAATTTACATCCGTATGTAGAATCTTCACGACGTAAATTTATAGATTTCCATATTTACTGTCTTCGCCCCCTTGGGGTATTTTTATCCAAATTCTTAATTATTCCATTAATTTTTTTATCCGCTTCGGTTCTCTCGTGCATTATTTTTTGTAGCGTTTTTCATTGAAATATGAAGTGAATATAAACACGATTTGAAAATCTCTGGCGAAGCGGAGTAGTGAAGCTTGTACATCTGTAAGTGTGAATATTAAATGAAATGTAAATGTTACGAATAGCAAAATACCGGTACACGTTCTAAAGTATACAGCCTCCGAATGTATCAAGATCATTGCTGCACATCCCGCTGATATTTCAGAGCATAAACAACGCCGGAAATAATAAATAATGCAGAACGCACTTAGCAGCGAAGAGTTGTTGAATGTTTTTTCCCTTTTATAATACAACATTATTTTCGCAAGGACACCGACATTTCCCGGTTCTGCTGCAATCCAAAGAAAGGCTTTTATATCTCTCTCTGTTTTATTTTATGTTTCGTCCTCTAAAGAGGCTTGCTTGTGAGTGTGATGTGGTTTTAATTTTTATGTGTAGGAAAAACTATTACACTTCATTTTATACAGCTGTTTTATTCAGTTATTACTTTTTGGTTATTCATTTTTAATTTAACTAGCTGCGCCCGCGCGGCTTCGCACGCGTTGATATTTAGTACACTGTTTGGATCGTCGTAGAACTTTCGCGAACCTTCTAGAATATTCTCCTTCCAGAACTTTCAAGACATTTATCGAATTTATCGAAGGAGCCTTCTAGACACACCGACACATTCCGCCACTCAGTTTAGAACCTTAGAATTTCTTTCGGGAATTTTCTAGAACATTCTCCTTCGAGAACTCTCTAGAGCAGATTTTCCGGAACCTTCTAGACTCACCGACATAGTCGGCGCGCCTATTTTGAAACAGTCTGAAGCAGTTGCGGCTTTCCCATAATAAAACAATGTGCTAGAAAGCACATTTTCCTCACCCACTCCAACCCACGCACAGCCACCCCCACCAAACTCGCATATTTTCGATGTGACATCAAGGGCTATCCACCACCATAACCACCGGTGGGTGGTTGTGGCTGGTTGTGGAGAAAACTTGGCGGATAGGGAAATACGGGTTTCTTTATATATATATATATATATATTGATGATTAAACATAAAAATTCATTTGATTTAAGCCATTATATTTTGGTAACACCAACTGAATTTGGAATCACCATCCCTTCTTCAGGGTGAACTACACACTATTTAATTAAACTAAACATTACATAATATGGGTACTCATATATGTGAACCACTTGTTTTTGTGTGTACCTGTTGTAAGACATTATTTTAATGATGTCATTCGACAGGTACGATATGCATAAATATGGTATACTTTTTATTTCTCTGTGGGCTTTTTTACTATGTTTTCTTCCCTTAATTAAGTTTCTGGGGTATGCATTGCATCTAAAAATATACGTCCTCTTAATTGGGTCTATCAGATTAGATGGTGTTGATTGTGGACCTCACTTCTATAACTTTTTTCTGAATTTCCTCATATGGTCTTTTTGCTCAGCTTCATCTCTTCTCTTCTTTCAAATAATTTCACTTTATTTTATAAAATAGCAGGTTTATTTAAAATTACTCCAGCAATAATATGTTCCAATGAATTATTTCTCATGTAATTGACAAGAATACATTTAACCAATAATTTGAAAAATTAGCATATTTCGAGGCTAATTGTTCCTACATTAGGAAACAACGTATAAAATAATCAATAGGTTATATACTCGTATAACGTATAAATGTTAGTAAGCGTTGTATCTTGATGCAGGTACCATCGGCCCCGAAACATGTTTTTGTTTCACCTTATATATTTTTCAACAAATTGATAATTATATACACGAGTAGGTACATGAGAGTATTCCTAGATACCAACATGGATTTTAAAGAATACAACATTACGATTTATGCAAATTTCTATTCTACTTTCATATTCTTCTTAAATAAACCCTGCATTTCTTGACTCTACTTGGAGAGGTACTAGAGTTTTCACATTCTCGTAGGACCCACTGAAATTTTCGTCCATAACAAAATTTCTTAAGTTTGTCCCTCGTTGATCAGGCTGAACTTTTTTTAGTACGCACTTAACAATAATATGAATTTTCTTTCAACTACTTTACAAAATCCCAAAAATAATTTCCGTTAAAATATGCAAATTCGGTGCTCGGTTCGCTAAAAATCAAAAATCAATTTCCTCGAGAAAATTTTCCATTAAAAATGGTAACGTTTCAATAATTATGATATACCGAGGGTAGGCTATTGATTTAAGGGCTGCGGGTGACCCTATTCAGCCAAACTCGGCGGGAGAATATAAAAAGGAATAAAAGTATTTTAAGAAGAAAGCGCCATTCGTGCGATTTAAAGAGTGGACGCGTCCGACTGTGAAGGAGGCAGATAATGCAACCAACCGCTGGCTCAGGGCGGGATGGTCCTGTAATACGGATCAACATTAAACCCATTCGCCGCCCTGCTGCCCTGGTAGCCTCGCGTGTTAACCTTCGAGCGGGCGCGCTGCAAATTTTAAGGTGAGTATGACGTCACACGTAGTAAATTTTACGTCGAGCAATATAATATCATTCTGTATGTATTTTTTATTGATTTTTGTTTGTTACTGCATACATTTATCCAGTGATATCCCAGGGGAATATAGAGAGCGACAGACTATCCTAAAACCAGCAAGGCTGACGAATTCATCAAATTCTGCAGAAGTAGATCTGTGTACGAAGAAAAGTAAAATTAGGGTGGCCTATAGTGGATAGAAAACGGATGGTGACGTAGATGATGATAATTTCATACACAACTAATATAAGAGAAAAAATTTCCAGAATAGTACTAAAACAAAAATAATAAAAAAAATCGGTATCTTTTGTCAGTTGCCTTCTCAAGCCAAATTTTTCATGAAAAATTAACTGTAAACACACATTTCTCTCACACCTGCGTGCGTGCATGCACACACACGCACTATTGTATTTTACTATTCAAAGCAGAAAAAAAAAAGTTCGCGCTGTAGAAACAGATCAGAGTGCGATGCGCAGTGAAAGAATCGTCGACTAAAATTTAATATGTACATTTTATATAACAATCAAATTTTTAACATTTTTTTATAATATGTATGTTCTGATAACTCAATTATAGGAATTTCTCACTGCGAGATTATTATTTAACTAAGATAGAATGGCCATCGTACAAAAGACTTCTATACACGTTTCTTATATAAATAGCTTCGTCTCTGTTAGACAATAAGATCGTACTATCCATAAAAGAGCTGACGTCATATTATTTTATAAATATTACAATTTTTATAACAAAATTATTAACAAACAAAATAGTAAACAAAAAATATCAAGAGACAAAATAGGAAACAAAAATTGCTTTATATCTGGGTAAATTTAAATTTAGGAATGATCTTGTGGGCCTAAAATTTAAGGAATCTATTTTATAGTTTTCTTAAAAAATTTGTTTTACACATTTACAGGAAACGCGAGATATTTCAGAAACTACTTTTGTACCATATATATTATATATATATATATTTCTAACTCTTTTGACCAAAGCGTTTATATGAGGCTTCTATTTCATATTAGTATCTATTAAAATGCACTTTTTTAATAGATATGCAAGTTTGTGCACATGCTAGTTTATGGTTAACATCATCTGCGTTTACATAAATTATAATATTAAAATCTGACGGAAGGTCGCAGAGATTAATTGAGAACGGTACATAATATATTTTTTCGCTATTTAATAATAAGATATTAGAGTCGAACCAGTTTTTCAACTTCTTTATGTCTTCGGATATTTTATTTTTTAGATCTATCCATGTTTTTGAATTAAATAATATTACTATATAATCTGCGTAAGAAATTATTTCGCTGTTCAATTTATTATCGAAAATTTCATTTACACAAATTATGAAAAGTAATGGACATAATACCGTACCCTTGGGTATTCCGTATTTAATAGTTTCATAAAGACTTAGTTTATTAAAGGTTTTAACACTTTGAGTACGATTTGATAAGTATGAGTTTAACCAAGATAATTAATAATTAATTAAATTTTTCGTAAGATTTGCCACAGCTTGCCCGCTCAAAGGTTAAACCCATTCGCCGGTGCTGCCTCGGTATCCTCTCGCATATTAAACCTACATTACATAAGATTTAGGTACGGCGTGTGACCAGGTCTTGCATTCTGTAGAGGTAAAAGACACATAAATCTTTACAAGCATCTTTCCGTTATGTTTCCGTGACAATTCACAGTCAGCGTGCCGAGCATAGTGGTACTTTCACAGTGGCGTAAGTATTTGAAAAAAAACTCTAAAATATGAAATAAAATAAAAATTGCAGTACATTGATGCTAATATTAGTAATGGCTCATTTAACATCGATACTTTTCCCAGAAATTATGTGTAACTAATCATTTTTTATTATTAATATTATTCATATTTAAAGCATTAACTTTGTGGTTAGACATTATAACAGAATGTTAGTTAACTTAGTAAAAACGACTACCAGATTTAAGGTCTACCGGTTTCGAGACGTGCCCGTCACTTCGTCAGTACACTACATTACTATATTCCCAACTCTATACACCACAACCATAGTATAGTTAAACTTTTACCAATATTGATCACATGCATGTTAATCTTGTCTTGTCTTGTCTTGTAAAAAAATGTATATTTGAAATGTGTCTTATTCCCGATTTAATTATATATAAATCGTCTTCGAAATATATTTAAAAATTTGGCGTATTATTTATATAAAATTTTCCCGTATTATATTTTGAAAAATGAACAAATAAGGAGTGAATATAATGCTGACTAGTGTAGTAAAACGAATAAAGAAAGAATGGCTGAGATTGTTTGCGCATGTAGAACGGATAAACTAGAAAAGAATGGTAAAGAAAATTTATGAGATGAGTGTTGGAAGGATCAAAAACAGAGAACGCTCGCGGAAGATCCTACATAACCAACTAATTGCGATAACCATGCTTTCGCGGTGGCTGGATCAAAGTTATGGAATAAACTACCAAATAAAATGAGGCACACAGACTGCTTACCACAATTCAAAGGGGATGATTGTAAAGTAAGGGACAAGACCCTTTTAAAAAATATATATACCTAATCGAATGTCTAGCATGAGAAGATGCGAGAAAAAAGAAGGGCGCCAGAAAAAATGTATCATTCAATCCTCTCTGTCTATTATTTAGAAAAGAGGCGGGATGATGAATTTTCGTAACCAACTGGCCAAGAGGCCCAATTACTGAAGCAAAACACGTCACAAAAATACCCAGGCTTAATTATTTATTTTTCTTCCTCGTATGCCCTATCCATTTAATGTAAATGATGCTCACTTTATTAACTTTTTTATCTCTTTAAGTCCCGTTCTCGCCATGAATCAAACCAGAAACACTTGGTACAAGAAACCAGTGCAGCTTTGCTAAGAGGTAAATTATAGAAGTTTAACAGAGACGAAGCTATTCATATAACCTGTATAAGCTATCGTAAGTGATCACTCTACACAATGCAACGTTCACCAATTCTACCGTAAGAACAGTCACACATTATCATATTTTTATCTAAGTTGTATACCTGTATATTCTAAACCTGTATTCTTTCAAATATTTGAAGGGACTGTATTAGAAACATCTTTGGTCATCCCCATGACATAGTTTACATAAATGTCTGGTGCTACTGGTGATGATACCTCTATATTTTAAAGCGGAATATTAAACAATATTATTTTAAATGTATATTATGACGTTACATATCCGACAAGCTATTTCGTTTTCTAAAAAATTGCTCCTCGAAATACATGTACTTCATGCTCCGACAGCAAGACGGTATTGCAATGAGAATGTGGTTCGTTGATTAAATAAAATTTATAATTGTACTTTATATAGCTAGAATACTACACACGATACACATCGCTTTGTGGAAGTGGTATATTTTAAGTTAAAATCGAAATGTCTGTTGACAATAAAATACAAATTTATTCAATTAAAGTAAAATAAAAAAATAAGAATTTGCTTTCTCACAGGTTTAACATAATTAATATGATGAAAGTAAAGTATAGATTACGCAAATTGCAACAAAATTATTTCAAGAATAGTTCAATTTAGATGAGGAAAGATAAATTTTGTGAATCAAAAATTTTCATACAAAGATAATATAAAGGAGTCATTTAAGGCCCAGTATGGTATATTTAACAACAAAAAAATATTGATATCTAGTGCACATTGACTAGCAAAAATCACTCAACAAATACAATTTACTGCTATTATAAACCAAGAGGTTAAGGAGATATCCTATATCATCGTAGAATTAGAAGAGTAGCTTGTTGGTCTTGTGGTTAGGACACTCGCCTCGTGATCCAAAGATCGCGGGTTCGAATCTCAGCCCAGACTAGCAAGTTAGTCCTATTTTCATAGCACAAGCGTTTAGCTTAGTTTGAAAATAGTAAAAATATTGATGTGACACGTATTCCGTGTTCGCATCTCTATTTAAAAAAAAAAATAAAAAAAATTGAAGGGAAATATCCATCGCAGATTGTGTATATTTTCTTGAATAATAAAACAACAAAAAAATATGTTACTCGATGTTACTTGGAAAATCCTGTGAATTTTATAAGTTATGTGTACTCCAGCCGCCTATGTGATCAGCTCCTGGGCATCATTGATTCTCTCCGTATTATAAACCTGGGGAAATCCTCCGATAGTTTATATAAAAGTTGTGGCAAATAGACGCCAATCCTGTCGTCACAATTTTTAGGACAGGACACGCTGGTAGCGAACACGCTGCCGCGGTGGCGTGGGCTCGTCGGTTGTCCGTCGTTCCTCTTACACGTCAAATGACAGCGAGCAACTTATAAAGCGAAAAAACAATTCGTACACCTCCATAGATGGAACGTGTCGTAGACTAAAAATTACCGGAAAGCTAGTTTGAATACAGCGAGAGGGCAAAAATTGAACATACGGATTCGTCACGTCATAATATATGTGATATTCTTCTGAATTATTTAATATTAGCTGTGTCCGCGCTGCTGCGCACGCGTAAATTTTTAGTAACTTTGAGTCATATTTTATCAATTTATGTATAAACCTTAACATTAAAACTTCAGTTTAACAAGTTCTACAACTTGAAACTCCGTTGAAAGTATTTAAATATCTCTTACCGTTAAGGCAGCGTTCGTAAAAAATGCATCGCTCGAACATTTTGTCGTCGACTTTAGTTGTAAAATAGGTCACCACGAAAAGCTGTTTTATTATAACGGGTCCAACGTCCTATAACCTACGTCCACCGTGAAAGTCCATTCAAAATATTGGTGAAAGAATTTTTGAAATCGGATGAGTAGTTTCGGAGATTATCTGATACATCTAAACTTACAAACTTTACTTCTTTATATATTAGTAAAGATGTACACTAGAATACGCCTGAATTTTTTTAACTCCTTTGTGAGAATACAATTACTGGATTTTGTCGCATCAAATTCAAACGTATAGGTACTGTACGTGCTCTTAACACGTTCGCAGCGCGATAAAAATGGTTGTCAATAAAAGCGATCCCCCTTTATCTTTCCAAATTTAATTTACCATCAGCCCCGCCATTATTGGGGTTGCAGCCCCTTTTTTGTTTATTCCCCAAAACTGTGACAAGATAAGCCCCGAGATAAGAATCCCCGCCTCGGGATAAGAGAGCCCGAATTCCGAAGGTGAAAACAGCGTGTTGTATGAATATCAGGAGAAAAGTGGGATAAATGTACAAAGTCGCGGGGGTTACTTTGCCCGCATTGACAGATTTTCAGATTTTCCAAAGTACACATAATTTAAGATATAACATTTTCTCGAGTTGCTTTTTCCTTTCTTCTGTCATTTTACGGAATGGCAATATTTATTTATATTTATAAGTTTTGGTTGTTAATAAATTTATGACTGAACTTATTCCTTTCACCACAAGATAATCTCAGTCATCGGTCGATACGTACACATCATAATGGCCCATATCCATAGAATAAGATGTAATGAGATGCATCTTAGAAATTTATAGAGATAAATCTCAGTAGTCTACGTATTGAAATTATGGAGATAAATTTTAAATAGTATAAAGAGACAAAAACTCAGTCATTCGTTCAGGATTTTCTTTTTTATAACGATACCTTAAACCAGAAGTATCTACAACTATTTATTCTTAAAATATATTTCCTATCCTGCTGGGGAGATTCAAATCTACTCATCTGAGAAACGGAAAGACTACGGTTAATAGAGTGATAATTGATGTTTGATGAACAAGCATGAAGTACAAGACTTCAAATGTCTGAAATATTCTGTGTACATCTGTCTCAAAAAAACTCATGGAAGTAAGCTCCATAGCTAGAGATAGCTTTGAGTCAAAAATTTCGTAAGCATCTCTTAGATCCGATTTGGTTTACTTATGTAAAAGCATGATCGAAATACGGACGGTTAAAATTATTTAAATATTGAATAGGTAGATTGCAAATAACTATTTGCGTAATCGAGTTCATGCATTATGTTATGTCCCAAAATGCGCAGTGATGCAATAAATAGAAACAACACAATTTGTAATTTGCATCTCATCTTTGCAGACCGACAAGATATTCATAGCTACAAATATATCTATAGCTCCCACGGTTTATTTGCGTCAGAATGTTTCTTAGCTTTCTCGGGTGTCCCGCAAGGCTCTAACCTGAGTCTATCTTTGTTTTCTATTTTAATGAATAATATTAAAAATGTAATTTTAAAGTCGCGCTTTCTATTATTTGCGGATAACTTAAAGCTTTTCTTAAATGTGGTAACTTTGGAAGATTTTCATCTTCTCCAAGCATATACATATAATATACGTGAATTGGGAAGGCGAAACAAACTTATGTTTCATGTTTCCTTGTGTTCGATTACATCATTCACTAGGACCCAAAAATCTCTATTCTATCGCTACAAAACAAACAAACAAAATCTGACGCAAATGTTGAATGCTAAAGATCTAGGTATTAGATTTATGAGCACCCTAACATTTCACGATCCCGTAGAGGGAGGTCAGTTGCAACGCATTGAGAATGTTATTATTTTTTCTGTATACTGCAAGGGTTTTCGAATAATACCCGCGTATTGAGAACTCTTTACAACTACTTGGTGCAAAGTAGAATCGAGAGTGGCTCAATAATTTGCAGGCCACGTGAACTTAAATAGGTACTCTTTTATGGTACGTAGAGAAATTACATAAAAAAATTATGAGAAATGTCTACATGAGAGAGGACGGGCATTGTTCTTGGATATACTTAATCGAGTTTCTCATGGGTAAGCATGGCAACAATAGTTCAGTGATCCCAAAAAAAGAATGTGTATTTGATTACGCAATTTGTTCAATTACTGTGCGGTATGATCAATAATTCTGAAATTATGCGGAACATTGGTTTTTATGTTTGTGATAATTACCAAGACAGAAAAAATCTTATATTTTATGAATATCAATTAAGTTTCTATTGTAGATGTGTAGATATAAATTGAATCCAATTCAATTTTTTTTTCATTTTAAATTCCGAAGTTGATTTTGAAATTACTTATTTAGTATATTTATGTACACAACAAGTATATAAATAAATTAAAGCAATAAAATAGTTAAATGTGGAGGCGTTCACTTTGTGGATATCTATTTTAAAGGGGTATTCTAGTCTAGAATTTTTAAAAATCAATTTTTTTTGTATATTTCGTAAGTTTAGACATTCAGAATTATGTCCTCAAAAGAATTTTTCAAAATTCCAATTATTTACCGAGATACAGCTATTTCGATAGCGCGGCAAGTAACCGGACCAAATCGAACAATAGAGGGAGCGACGTTGCCGTCTACCTGCGGATGGATTACCTCATAAAACCTTTCTTATATACTATACCTAAATAATTATATTTAACTGAAGGTCATATTAACGTATTTTTTTTAAATCTTTTCGTTCTACTATTTAGTTCAGGTTAGTATCGAGTCAATCTTTAAACATCGTTGACGTGCGTTCTCTGCGAATATTTTGAGTAAATACTATAGTTTTTGTGTAAAATGGATAAAACAGTTCAAAATACATAAACTGTATGTATACTATATGTACTGAAACTTAACTCAAAACTTTAAATGCGTTTTTCTAGAAATGACATTTTTCAAACTGGCGGACATCATATCTCAAGTTCTACTAAACAGATTTATTTAAATTTTTGTGTAAACCTTTTCAAGACATTCTTCTATAGCCCCTATCAGAATGATGTCAAAAATTTTATTTTTACTATTAAAAAAAAATTAACTGTTAAAAAAAAACGCGAAAAAATGTGTTTTTTTTTTTCAAACGGCCGCCATTTTTTTTTTTTTTTTATTGTTTCTCCGAGGTAGGGGCGATAGCGACATCTTTACTAATAAAGAATCCGTTAGAATTTTTTGTTTCAAATGACCACAAGGGTTGGAACCATGTCCGCCTGAACATCCCTTTTTTTTGGACTCCCCACTTTACCAGCCGATAACTTTTTGAGTTTTGAATTTTTTACTATTTTTTATTATTTTTGATGTATTTTTAAAATATAAATAAACGAATCACAAAAAATGTATACCAAAAATATTATTTGTTTCTTTTTTACAAAGCTCTAAAAAACGCCCGAAATTCGTGCCTCTAGACTAGAATACCGCCTTAAATAATTATGAATGAAAACAATTTTAAAGTTTTTTCCGTTACTTTTATTTGATAAGAGATTATTATAGATTACATGTTTTGTAAATGTCTATTTCTTTCTACATACTGCATAGACTGAAATGTGAGGGAATGTGTACCTGTTTGGAAGTGTAGGTAGCAAACTTTACCAAAATGTTAAGTAGTGATATTCTCGTATCAAATAAAAAAGGTGGAATAAAACATTCATAATCAATAAAAAAAAAAGTTCCAAATGTATTTTTTAATTATCGTATAAAAAATATCGTATTTATTTATATAAGAGTAAAAACTGTATTTCAAATATTAATTAATAATAATGATAAATAAAATAAGTCATATTTTTTAATTTCTCAAGTTGGTGGTGTAATAAAAAGTAACCCTGCTTTGAGGCTATTCAAAAACAGGGTTAAGTTCCACGGAAGGTTTTCCAAATATAAAAGAGATGTTCTAACATTCGTATTTTAATGGCTTACTGGGAGGGTTCGCGAGAGGTTGTAACATCAAGATTAAACAAGTGGGGTCTCGGACTTTGAGGCTGGCTGCGAAGGCTTTGCTTTTTTAACAGGCGCCATAAGCGGGGCGGAAGACCGGAAAGTATTTCGAGCGAAATAAGGTTCCTCGCCTTGTGAAGTTATTCTGTGAGTTCACCCGGGAACTTTATTCAATTAGTTTGTAATAATGTTCTGGCTACTATGAAAAATCTCCTAGTGGTATCTTTAGTACATTTATTACGTACGTTTTGTAATTTTTAAGAGATCTCCTAGCGTTGGCTAGACTGCAGAGTAATTTAATATTTAAAGTAGGTTCAGAAGAAAAGGAAATGAAACAAAATGAAAATATTTACAAAATCAACTCCAGGTAGGAAGAGGGAGAGAAGGATAAATATAAGGTCTCGGATTGCAGCGGGGGAGACGGACGAAATTTAACACTCTAAATTAATTAAACTTGTGACACGAAATTAACATGATCACTCTTCTTTAATTCGCACTAAATTCGCACTAGTCACTCGAAAATATTCTACTTGTCTCTGGAAATGCTGATGTACACTATTTGTATCGCATTTATAAATTTCACACGCAGGTAGTTGCACCTTCACGCGTTTGTCTAAGCATCCGGTATCACTGGCTTTCTATGGTTTGTTGCGGCTGTCGAATATAATAGGCAGTTTTTATACAATTTACTATTTCGCGAATGTTCCTGGATAATCCAATGCTTTCGACAATTTTCGCGTTTTTTCTAAATTATTCCAGATTGTTCGGGAATCTTCAAATTAAAATTGTGTGTCGTTTTTTAATATCTCGTAAAAATATTTTCCCAAGGATCCTTAAATTCAACTCATTTAAATAAGGACTAGCTCGTTTTCTTACATAATTCTACATTTCTACATACTGATGAAACTGAGTATCAAATAAAATAATTAAGTAATTTGGAACATTGCATTTAATAAAAATAAGTTGGCAATTTTTTTTGCCCACTCAATTTACATGAGTTTTTCGTAAATATGTATCATGGAAAAGAGGATGAAATTAAATAATTTATTTATTTATTTAATTAATACACGGTACAACGTACCATTAAAGAAACAATATATATAAACATGTTTAGATTGATAGGTAATAATAAAAAAAGGAGATAAGATATAATTCTATCAAAAACAATTAATAAAGTGATATATAAAGAAAAATAAAACATTACTTAACATAAAGTATAACAAAATTACATCAAATGAAATAATAGTTATCAAATCAAATATGAATGTCAACAATCAATAAAACTACAACAAATTAAAATAATTATGTCTGAAATTCAAGAAGCAACAAAATTACAACAAAATGAAATAATTGTAAACAAATCCAATCTAAAAATCAAGAAGCAATAAAAATGACAGTAAAATAAAATGAAATGTAAAATTCAAAAATCTAAAAACAAGAGATAGACATGACATCAATAACCAATTATAAACGACCGAATTCGTCCAGAAGAGCTTTCTTGTAGGCGGCTAGTGTTTCCGAAAAAACATCCGATAGGTAGCCATACTCGTTTCCTAACCTATGGAGCCTTCTAATAGGTGAGCTATAGAGATAATTTACACTAACATTGTCACAATGAAACGATATACTTTGTCTAGTGCTCCTGGAAGGGATGTGATAAAAAATTAGCTGCGTTAGTTCTGAACTGTTGTAATAATTATTTACGATTTTATACAGTAATACAAGGTCAGCAATTTTCCTTCTATCGGATAATCTATTTAGTTTAATTAGAGACAATAGAAAATTATAATTTATGTCCATTATTGGTATGTGTAATTTAAAATTAACAACTCTCATAAATTTGTGCTGCACTCGCTCAATATTATTGGAGTGAACAGTATAATGTGGAGACCATACAGGAGAATTAGATTCTAATTGAGTTCGTACTAGAGACGTATATAATAATTTAATGGAATTAATATTATAGACAGAATATTACGACATATTAAAACCTGTACAATTGTGATAGGATGCTTTCAAGATATATTTCTACATGTTCTGACTTCACGCGGCTAAAAAATACCCGGAATAAAACCTTACTTTTTTTACTTGCATTATTTTACTCATTTACATGTGATATATTTAAATTCAAGTTTTCAGGAAAGAACTGAGTCGGAATGTTGACTGTGTGGAAGTTGTCCGATACTAGAAAGCACAGCACGGACTATAACTGCAACTGACGGTAACTGCTAAAGCGGATAGGATTCATTTGAATCATCATCCCTTTAAAGGGAGTCTTTTTCCGTAAGTGAAAGAGCTTTACAGGATGGTGCTGATTGTGATTTTTCAGTTGCTTCCACACACACGCTACTTTGACTCATTACATGTGTCATGAAGAGGTTACCTTGAACGGTTGATCGAAGTTTTCATCCATTTCTTTTAAAAGGATCTTTAAATTATTCGCTTTCTGAATATTTTTTTATACATTCTGGAAGTAAGATTAATATTCTGGGTAAAACTTGGCTCTTTTCACGACATTTAGACCACATCCATGGAATTATTAAGTTTTCTTCCTTTATTCTGTTTTTTGTCATTTTCACGGTACTCCACTTTTACTTGTTTTACTTTTTTATTGAAAATATAAATAAGGTTTTTTTTTACCCAAATTTTGGCAATTAATTATTGTGAAGTAAACATATACAAAAAATGTAATGCAGTCGTAGAGGTATTTATAGAGTAATTTATAATGTACTGAATTCGAGGTTTAATGGCCTGTAAATTAAAATGAAACATGATTTTGGAAGGTATAGATACATAGAATCTATAATTCAGTATATTTTAAATTGTGGCGTGTAGATTCAAAACCGCCACTATTCATATGGAGCCCATATGGATAGTGGCGGTTTTGCATCCATACAACACAATGACTAATCCTCGGTGACTGCACTTAAAACATTTTTAATTTTTTTTGGTTATTGCTGCCTTTGCTATTATATCCCGCTCTTTAAAGATAAAAGTGCTCAAAAAATATTAATGTACGAATCTCATAGCCACGTTATGATGGCAAACATAATAAAAAAAAATTCTCAGTGGCTTGCAAATTTCATTTTCTACCCAATATATTTTACAAGGGTAAGTTTTGGATCTGAACGATTCAAGGGGTAGCAAGACAGGTAAACGCTTATACACATTTTTATTTTCTTCAATACCTTCCAATGAATACTTTCAAAATGTAAAACACCCACATTGCGTAGTTATTTTATTCACTTATTCGCGGGTGGTACAATTTACAAGGGATGGAAAAGTTATGATAATTTAAGCAAATAGCCCAGTTTAATCCCGGGAAAAATTGAAAATTTCCGTAACACCGCCAGCCAGCGAGGGTGGCGACGAAGGTGAGGAACGAGAGGAGGACGGGCAGGTCGTGTAATCAAAACAAATTTCCATCTATTACTCTACACGTGGTGAAAAGGAAGTTTGAAGGTTATGAATGTCAGGTTAATACGTACCCTAAATTTACAGTAGGCGCTCGGCGAGACCTAGGAAAGTTTTGCAACGGAATATTATTTTACGCGGCACATGTTTATTTCATCAACATTTGTAAATTACGCTATACAAAATTTTCTCACAAAGGCTACCAATATACCGGGTCCATTCGCTGCGCCATATTTCATTTTTTCATTTGTAGGAGAAATTATGATGCGAGAAATTGGATATTTAACGTCCATGTTTAGAAACAATAAATTATTTATATTATTGCCACGCGTCGTGGCTGCGGAAAGCAAATAAAAGCACTGGAAATTAATTAGCGATTTAATAATTAGTGATTAAATATTTTATTTAACTGACAAAGTCACTTAATACGAATAATATTACTAAGTAATTAATATATATGTATTAGCTTTTTTACATTTTGTTTAGATGCTTTGCTTGCATTAAAACAAATGCCCAATTGATATCATTAAGAGTAGTTATTGTTTACATTAATGTAAAAAAAGATATATTTATTGGATAGTTTCAAACATATAATCCAAAATATATCAAATTTACAACATCCACGCCCTTGTCGCCAGCCTCGCAACATATATACAAAATCAGAAGTATTGGCTAGATCTCAAATTTTATGTTATATGTGTAATTATTTTAAAATATTTATTAAAAGTTTTTGTACAATATGTATGGCTGCACACTACCGCCATCTATTAAAATAAATAAAAACATGTAACTCATCAAACACATTTCTAAACAAAATGCATATACGGTACCCACCTAGTACAGCAAAATTCAATAATAAATAATTGCACATACATTTTCTTTATTTGTATTTACTAATTAATAAATATGCAGGTATTAGCTTTTTTAAATTTTGTTTAATTGCTACGTGAGTAATACAACTCGTGAGTAGGAGAGGAATATCTTTTTACGCCCTTTCTTTTAACTCGTGGCGTCTGATTGCTTGCTTGTCTGACGAAAAAACTTTGGATCGAATTTTACCCTTTTCCCGTGATCCAATCGAGCTGAAACTTTGCAAACAGACTCGTGGCGACGATCAAGAAGATCTATCAAATTTTCGTTAAAAAAATTAATAATAATTACCCGACAATGAGAAAGGGAGTATTGTAAAAACTTGTCTTTTATGGGTTAGTTTTTTAAATATATTAAATAGTAGGTAAGTGGTACATACTATGTACCAGGCGCGTGCAGTGGGAACATTGAAGCATGATTTTTTTTGTAAACGTATGTTTTGGAAAAAAGATAGAAATAAAATATTTATGCTACAGAATATATTTAACACTCGCCTTAAATTCATATCTGGAAACACTTCATTATCGATGGGTAACATTTTATTTATCACTTGCTGGAACATCCCATCTGAATATCTCACATAAGTAGTCGTTCTTATTTAAATCGCTAGTTTGGTACTTCGCTCGATTATTTCACTTAACATCTTTCGCCCCGTTTATCTCACGATATTGCACCTGTCTGCACCATACTAGCTAATTCCTTTATTTGTCAATTTCAATCTTTACTTCCATACATTAGAGTTAACAATGTAAGTGGAAAAAAACAAAGTTCATTGTTTTATTTCATAATTTGTTAACAAAACTCCATTACAAACCGCTAGTTTGGCTTGGTATGTCAGATTCCTGTTGACCATTGCAGTATTCAAGACACCATTGTCACTTTTCAGACTTCTCAGACTTGGCGTCCCTTATTAACATACTACCCAAATACACGAACTCGTTCAATTTTTCTAGGCGTTTATTGTTCACAATAACATTTTGTTTTTTTGTAATTGTTTTTTTTTTTTTTTTTTTTGTTTTGTTTTTGTTTTTGTTTTTTTTGTTTTTTTTTTTTTTGTTTGTTACACTTTCGTCTTTCTTGATCGCCATTACTTCGATTTGCTTATATTCATAAGGGTCACTACGTCTTGGTCTCAAGGCACTGCAGATCAGCTTCATTATTAGCTACTGGCACTGCGTTAACAGTATATAGCAGGCGAGATGTTAATAATCCATATTTACTCACCCCTCCTTCAATTCCTTCAGTTTTGCCGTTAAATTGTCCATATACAAGTTAAAATAAAGAATTCCCACCCTACCTAGAGAATCTACCACTGTTGATGGAATATGTTTTGTGATGTATGCGAGTATCATATGTCGTTTAGCAAGCGTGTAAGAGAGCTACTGAAGTACATTTCTTTAATGAATAACACCGAAGTTTATTAACACAGATATTGTTTGTGGATTTATTAAAGTTACAAGAGAAATTTAACATGCAAGACTAAATGCTTCTTATTGATTGAAAAGCCAAAGATGGAATTAAAGGCCGCGTGACCAGTATTAAAGCCACGAACTTTACATGTAAGTACAAAGAAATTAATATTCCAACAGAGAGATTGTACAAAAATATTTCAATATTACAAATACATAAAGAGACATTCATTCAAAAAAATGTAAATACACAACAAACTCAAAATTCTCATATTCATAGCCAAAGAATGCAAATAAAAGGATGTTTAAACATTCCCAAATACAATTAAACAGCCACACAACACCATTACACTTATCTAGGTGTTAAATTTTTCAATAATTTACCATTGAATGTCAGAACAGAAGAACAATATACTAAATTCAAATACATAAAACAAATAGATAAGTACATAATCAAAACAAAAAATAGTTCGAATTTAAAAAAAACTGTACTCCGAAAACAATTTGTATACTTCCTCAATTCACTAATATTTATTTAATGGTGTTAATATTTCTCTACACTGTTCCATTTACTGACTTTGACATACTAATTATTCATGCTCTAACATTATGCATCATGTATTCTTATCTCCAAACACAAGATTTAACTTTTCTGCAGACAATTAAACAAATATTAGGTCCTTACATATGAAATTGGCGTTTAGTATGGGAGGAACATAAAGCCGATTTTTTTTTTATTATAATATATTTATTTAATCAAAGTATGTACCATTGCTATTTATGCACTTTTGCCATCTCATAGGTAGTTCATCGATCCCTTTACTAAAAAAACCATTCGGACGGGAATCAATAAAATCTTTGAAGGCGGTTTGGACTGCCCCATCGGAGTTGAATTTTTTCCTTTGCAAGAAGTTATCCAAATTTCTAAAAAAATGGTAATCTGTTGGGGCAAGGTCCGGAGAGTACGGTGGATGTCTTAGACATTCCAATTGAAGCTCCTCTAATTTGGTAGCCGTCTGTTGTGCAGTGTGTGGTCTAGCGTTATCATGAAGCAGCAGTGGCCTAGAGCGATTAACCAGCCTCGGTTGTTTAGCAGCTAGCTTTTCCATCATGGTTTTGCAGTTGCTGACAATAGACATCTGCCGTAATCGTCTGGCCAGATTTAAGAAAGCTGTAGTGAACGACACCAGCACTAGTCCACCCAAACGCTCACAAGTAACTTTTTTGGAGTCAATTTTCGCTTGGGGCATGGTTTGGCTGGTTCGGCAGGGTTCAGCCATTGCGATGAGCGCTTCCGATTATCGTACAGGATCCACTTTTCATCACAGGTAATGATTCGATTTAAAATCCCTTCATTATTGTGCCGGTTGAGTAATGCAACGCAGCAGTCAACGCGCGTTTGTTGATTTGCTTCACTCAATTCGTGAGGTACCCACCTTTCAAGCTTTTTCACCTTACCAATTTGCTTCAAGTGGATTAAAACAGTTTTATCACTAACACCGCAGCCTGCAGCTAACTCGGATGTGGTTTGCGATGGATCCGCTTCCACAATAGCCTTCAATTCTCCATTATCAACTTTGGTCTCCGGCCGTCCACGGGGCTTGTTCTGCAGGTCGAAATTTCCAGAACGAAAACGTTGGAACCAAAAACGCACTGTGTTTTCTTTTGCGGCACCGTCGCCATACACATCATTAATCCTTCGAGCCGTTTCTGCAGCACTGGTTCCACGGTGGAACTCGTACTCGTAAATAACGCGATATTTCAAGTTTTTCATTTTGTAAACTGAGTGACGCAAAGAAAAAAACAATTGAGGAAAAAACAAATGAATTATAATTTTCAAAACACAAATACATGAGTAAATAGCTGTATAAATTTGGATTTGGAATTCCTAACCAAAGAGAAGATATTTGAGATCAAATGTGCCAGTACGGCAAAACGCCAATTTCATATGTAAGGACCTAATATAAAATAATGTAGGTAATATGTTTACCACCGTACCGTGTATTTATTTTATTTTTAATAAAGAATTTTAAAAAAGTAGGCATATGTATATACTTTATGTGCCAAAACTAATAAAATATTACAATAGTTTATAGTAGTAGTACTGAAAAAATGAATTTCCGCGATAACAAAACATTCTTTAAAAATCTTTTGTGTTTATTTTTCCGGGAAATTCTGATTTCGAAATCCAATACTCAACCTTAACTTCAACACAAACTCATCACATCAGCCCTGATGATAGATCCCGCAGCGGGATTCGAAACGTTGGTCAGAAAGGTCAGATATACATGGTAGAATATCCCAGAAAACTACATACAAAATATTCTAAACGGTCGTGAAAACCTGAGAACATTAATTATTTAAAATGTTCTAAAATATTACAATCTTGCTTTAAAAAACCTCCAGAATTTTCTTACTGCAACTGATATTTAAATAAAAGGAAAATCAATATTTATTAGAAGAAAACCAAATTGAAAACAGTGTAGTATGTTGATCAGTGGTTATATTATATAAGGTGTATTGGAAAATGACTCCGTCTTGTTTATGGTATTTCCAATATGATATAAAAATTACATATTACAAATACATATAGAAGTACAAATGCATGCACAGCAAATGTATTAACGATAGAATATATAATTAACCAATAAGAAGAGAATGTTAAGCTTATCTTAGTAAAGTGAATAAATTTAAAAAGATTTCCCTAAAATAATTTTTTTAAGTAGAACAAATAAATGAGTATAGAAATATTAATAAAGTTAACACTTAAAGGTACGATATTATTTCAATATTAACTTCCACTATTATTATATACACGTTATGATATGTAATAATTTTATTTTAATGTACATATTACTTTATTACATTTAGATTTGTACTCATATTTAACTGCTTATACCTTTTACTATTGGTACTTCTTTATTTTATGTAATATTTTTCTATTTTTTATATGACTTGGTATTTTTATATATTTTATGTAGGTACTACTTATACTTGATTTTGTTTTTATATAAATATTTGTATATTAAAAAGAAATACACGTTTAAGTGTATGACGGGCGTGAACAAATAAATAAAAAAATTAAAATGTTAAAAAAGTTCCAGAAATATAAGACATCTACAGAATACTTATCATAATATAATTAATCAAATAGCGATAGAAGACCCTGTCAACAGCCTTAATGACTAGCTTGCATGAGAAAACCAATGAAAGTTGTGTATCAGGACAGAATAATGTGGCGCTCTATTCTCTCAGCCTACTCTCGCAGATTAACGATACGCTATCACATAAAAGAGAATCACGTTAATCAAATTTAAACATCAACGCCCAAAGATGTAAAATTATAAATTATGATGTTTGCTTTTTTTTTAATTTCAATAAGTTACATTCAATTTATTCCCATTTAACATACATACATACGTTTAATAAAAAATGGCCAATTGCAATATTTGAATTATTATTTTTTTACCGGTGCGGTATCATAAATCATTTTAAGAGATAATTTTTGGATTAATAAAAACAAACATTGTAAATGAAAATATTATTTTTTTAGTAAAAGGGTATGAAAGTTGTGCATACCAGAGACATGCAGTGAGTAAATTGAAGTATGAGTAATTATATATTTTGTAATTGTAATAATATTGTAGTCATATGTATGTAATCTCGTTATATTCCTATCAAAACTATTACCATATTATTCAAATTATAATATATAAGAGTAGCTAGTCGGTCTTGTGGTTAAGACTCTCGCCTCGTGATCCAAAAGTGGCAGGTTCGAACCTCGCTCCAGACCAGCAAGTTTGTCTTTTTTTCATAGCACAAGCGTTTTTCTTTGTTTGAAAATAGTAAGAATATTGATGTGGCACGTATTCCGTGTTCGCATCTCTATTTAAAAAAGTAATAATAATAATTGGTACCATTGAATTATGTAGCAGTCACTTTTCAATAATATAATGTATCATATTATTTCCCCGATCCTAGACTTTGTTTCGTTAGTTAACGTTAGACATAGATTGTTAGCATATTGCATTTAAGTTAGTTTTAACTAGGTGTATTTGTAGTATAGACTGCTTCTCTCGAAACAATAGTTGTGTTTAATAACTCAAATATTGTGTGGGTAGTAGAAAGTTTATATATATTTTTTTAAATAACCATATAAATAACCACAGGAATAACTATGAATTCAATTCACCATTAACACGCATGCATCGCCATAGAAACAAATTTTCGGTATCCGTAGACATTTTTGCTGTAGGAGCATACCCGAATTAAAGAATTGCTATACCATTAATTACAGTGCAATGGACTAAATTTTTACTTATATTTTGTTCCCCATGAATTATATATATTTATTTATTTCCCTTTTCAATATGTTTCGATTTTATCTTTTATATATTTTTATGGTTTATTTTATTTTATTATCTTATTTATCTGGTATATTTGTTTTATTATCTTTATTTTACGTGATTATTAATTTGTAAAAGGTTTCTAATTATTACTGTTTGCTTGTGTTCTATATCGTTTATATATATATTATTCATTTCTATCGTTAATACATTTTATATTGTTACATTTTACATTATTCATTTATCTTAAATATGTTTTATTTATATTATTATTTTTTAATTATTTACTGTAAAACGTGTTTTATGCCCTTTTTATTTTCTTGTACTGTAAAAGCCCACTAGAGCATTGATTAATAAGTAAATACATATAAATATACTGTTTTTTATCTTAGAGTAATAGAAATTTAAAAAGAAATAAAACAAGTAAAAATCGTGGTAAGGATCATGATATTGGTTGTATTGAAAAGATAATTTTATGCAATTACTGTTTTAAATGATCTATCGGTTCATCATCACAATAGTTATTTCTCAGAATTTTCCCCGACCTAAAACAAGAGTTTTTCAAATATTTGTTTATTTCGAAATCTGTTCCCCGTGCCGCTGTTGAAAATCGCGCCGAATTTGTATGAATTATGCATTTTACCGTCTCCGCACTTCACTGCCATTCATGTCGGTAATCAAATAGATGAGTCGGTAAATTTCAGCTTCATCTTCCACTATCTGCCGCCACACCTGACGCCGCTACGGTTTGTGTCTTTTGTTGGAATAATTTGATCAATTATACGGAGAACTGTCTCCAAGTGTTTGTGGCGCAAGTTTTGTACACATTGTTGTATGTCTATCACACGCCTCGGTTCTGTATCGCACGCGCTCCTATTATTATTCAAGTTTGGCAACGTAACGTGGTGTCTACTGGGTAATGCTCGATCCACACTATCGGGCTGCTCTTCCTTACAAAAAAAAAAAAAACAATTGACAATAATTTAATTAACTCTTAAAAGACTGTGCTAAAAAACACCTTCGAGAATTGTGGTGTAACACGGTGTTACATGATTAAAAATCGACATAATTTTTAATATGTGGTAAAAATATATATTTTAAATACGGATAAGACTTTTTAAAATTCACTTTTTATAATTATGTAAGGTGAACATACATTTTTGCATTATTTTAGTAAATTATCATAAAATCATGGCATATCGAATTTGCGTGCGCTCACGCCTACGTATCATTACCAACTACATACAACGACGCGGTGACGGCAGTCCGTCTTTGTTTAACACGTGTTACGCTACTCTACCGTACTTTTTCGATATTGTTTTCTCTTTCACCGAAACCCTAGCAACCTCCATCTCTGTCCTACATGAAATGTGTGGTATTGTCGTGCTCTTTCTTGCTCGGTATAACTGCGACGTGCAATATTCTGCTCTCTTTTACACTGGCCGAAAATACGAGTGTAGTGAATAAATATTTATTAATTAAAAAATCCGTATATTTGTAAAAGTTTAATTTAATCATTTTGGTGTGAAAATGTCTATTCGATGATTAAATAAAATGTGATGTTTTGGTTTTCGTAAATAAGGTAGATATTTCATCTTTTCTATGACATGTAGACCTACGTTACACCACCAAAACACAGTGGAAGTCTCATAGATACAAAACAATGTATATGAAAAATGAATGTGGTAGTCTTTTTATATGATATCCCAGGGCTTAAAACCTGTATGAGCTGGCTTAATTGATCACTCTACACTATGCAACTTTCACCAATTCCATCGTAGGAATATTTACATCCAATCAATTTTTTTTAAATTGTATGTAAATGTTTCCAAATTGGAATCATTCATATATTTGAGACATCTAGTATTTTTTTATGAAATAATAATAAACAAAGATTTTCGCAGCAAGTAATAATACCTCTATATTTTTAATGTGAAGTTTTGAGCAATATTCTTATATTTTATAACGAACAGCCTGGGTTTCCTTACAGTTTTTTCTACATATTTTAGGAGTGTGCGAGGGCATCCGTGGATATTATCCCCATTGATAATAATTTCTAATGTCCATCCGTTATCGTAACTAGAATCCAATAATGTTTCGAAATTATTACTTTTATTACTGAAAATGACGCAGTAAGCGTCGAAAAAGTTATAATTAAAACTTTTTCAATTAAAGTGTAATAGTTAGAAGAAAACATCGTTGTTATTACTCTCTTTATATTAACTCGTGGCGTCTGCTTGCTTGCTTGCCGGCTTCCCGTAAAAAAAAAATTGAATCGATTTTTGACCCTTTTCCCGTGATCCAATCGAGCTGAAACTTGGCAAGTAGACTTGTGGCGACCATGAAGAAGATCTATCATTTTCGTTAAAAACAAATTAGTAATTAAAACATAATTTCGGATTTTTAAAAATTTTATTGGGTTTTACAAATTGGAATTATTAGAAAAGTTTGATTGGCAACGGCGGCCCGATAACGTCGCGGAATATTTTCTAAATTTGAATTATTAATTATAAAAGATACTTCACAACGAATGTCGAAAATCTAAATTGACTGACAAATGTTTTTAGAATTTAATCTTCAAAGCATGAAGTGTCAATGCTCAAAACATCTGACATTTTAGAAATATATTAAATTACTGTAAGTTAAGTGTTATGTTATATGTTTTAATTCGTCTTTAATTTTTGTTTTATTTTACAAAGAAGGGGGTATAATATAAACTTGGTTTTTATGGGTTACTTTTTTTTAATTTCTCAAATATATATTAGAATCCAATAGTTAAACTCATTCCGTTTTCAAAATTAGTTTATACTTATCTGATCTCTTTACATTTTCTTTGCAATAAGAATAATGTCGCTCTCAGTAACTATAACTTTTTTTTTGAGGATGACAAAAGGTCCACAGACATTTGGTCCAAACACAAGATCCACGGTAATTTGATCCAAATACAAATAGTTCACGACAAAACTTTTTATTAAAAACTTTTATTTTATTTATTAATAAATAAATACTTTTTCTTTAGGAACCGACAGGTAAACTTATGACATTTTTAGTGGGTTTTAGCTAGTTACAGCTAGTTATCAAATAAAATGAAAAAAATATCCGTCTCCAAAAATGATTTTAAATATTACGTACACATAAAAATTTACATTTTACATTCATTTCTCTGTACAATTTTTGTTTTGAATAATTAATATACAACTAATAATTGATAATTACTTAAGGTAAGGTTAAAATTGAAAAAAAATATATATAGATTATTTTATAAATAAATCCCACCCCTTAGACTGTATAAGTAATAGACATAGAGCAAAGGGACAAATAAAGATACCAACTTTAAGAACCACCATGGCACAACATCACTACACTCGTACATACTTGAGAGTTAAATGGCACAATATATTGTTGTCGCAAAACAAATTTCAAGATAGAAACATTCCGAAATACGAACAGTTTAAGAAAGTAGTCAAATCCTTTATTTTGGGCAACGATGTATTGTGACATTGCCCACATGTCTCAAATTGTTTTTGTATGATAAAAATTACTACTTCTAAATGGTTTCTGCTTTCGTACTTCAATTTGCCTTGTAAATATACTCCTCCCATAAGCTCAAGCTTTTAGCTCATATTATGGGGAGTGCAATGTCTTTAAAATGTTATAACATTGATTTAATTTATTATAAAAAACATTATTATGTTTCTACTGTACAAATAAATAAATAAAATAAAAAATCATTATTGACGATTAGAGCTTGTTATTTTATATTTCATGAAGATTTTGTCCCACGTCATTGGTTCGATCAAAAAATACTCGGAATTTTAGTTATTGTCAAATAATTTATTCATAGATTGTAATTTAATCTCTTCAAAAGCCTTAATATGATTATCTCGTGGTAAAGACTCTTGCCTAGTATCCAATAGCCGGTGGTTAGATCCTCAAGCACCTTTAGCTTATTTTTAAAAAAAGTAGGAAGTGTGTATTCCGTGTTTGGTAACTCCATTACACCTTTCCTACACCTTCATAATGCCAATGCTTTTTCCAATCTTAGAAGCACTCATTTATTTTTGTAGGTACTTATATATTTAGAAAAAACAAAAAAGGCGAATACGGAGAACAACAGAAAATGTCACATCAATATTCTAGCAATTTTCAGAGTCAGCCATGAAAGTAGGTCCAACTTGTTGGTTTCTTGGAATGGGGCGCAAACCACCAGCCATTGGATCACTAAGTGAATGTCTTAACAAGTAAACAAATAAGCCTACTCAAGCTACTTCCGAAAGAAAAATATTAATTCGCATTTTAATATACCAACCTTATTAAATAAATATATTGTCACGGAATGGCAAGCAAAAGGAATTGCGCACTGTCCGAAAACCTTGTAATATGTACTGTGTTACAACACAATCGAAACATCAATAATGCGAAAATCAACAATTATTTACGACCTTCACGAAATATCTAAAAACCCTTGTAAAAGACTAGGAACTTCTCTTATACACTAGAATAATCTAGGATTTGATAATTCAGTTTTTGGATATAAATAGCGCGGATCTTGGCTGAAACATATAAAAGTATGGAAAATAAAATAGATACTGTAAAAAATATACAATGAAAAATATACGTGAAGTAATAATTGAATAAAAAGTTACAGGTAAATTGAAGTAAGGAATGAATAAGATAAATTAAAAATTTGAATGGAGCTTAAAAATAAGTTTTTTTTATGTATTTTTTTAATTCACTTTTGATTTATTTTGGATTAATATTTTTTAATATGGTAAGTAGTTGATTAAAATATTTAATTCCTACAAAAAATATGGTAGAACAGCAGTTCGTTGCACTTATTATATTTAGGGGTATTTTAATTTAAGAATGATCTTGTATTTCTAGAATTTTGTGTGCCTAATTGTATTTCTTACTGGTTCTTTAAGCAAACTTAATCACACATAAGCAAACGCCAAGTACTACCTCTTAGTTCGAAATGTGGTCAACCCGAAAGGTTTTTAGCATAAGGTTAAGTATAGTGTTACAAAATATGCAGATATATAAAAATTTGATGACGAATTTACAAGATAACACCCAAAACATAATAACTACCCGTAAAGGTGCGAAAAAAACTTAAATCACAAAAGCTGTAACTCTATAAGCGGCTGTCGTTCCAGTGATTTTGTAAGCTTTCAGCTCCGGCCATAAAGCTTCGTGCAACCCCCAAAGTGAAAAAGGCTGTGCGGGCAATAAAACATTACCCCATGGGATGACAAGCAATTACTTGGCAACACTCTGCGCGGGGAGGGTGTTTGCCAGACGAAAGGATTAAAACTCTTCCCTTTTCAGATCCCGTCGAAGCCTGCGGGGACGGACGCACGGCACTGTGATCACAGCTCGTTATTTTTAATCGATTTTTTTGTTTACTCGTCCTCGCCCGGAGGAAATACGATGAAGGGTAAATCTAATCAGTGGTAGGTAAAAGTGCTATCAAGCAAAGTAAATAAGGTAGCATCATCCACAACAACATGTTCCATCTTATTACGTCCTATCTGTTCAGTGAGCGTTAGCTATCATCGCTTTATTTACCGCGGCTCGAATTGGCTCTACAGTAGTCTGGCCAAATTTCTTCTTCCAGGCCTATCTCTCCCTGCATTATGAGATGCAAAGCATCGTTCTTCTCTGAATATCTCATCACATATTGAAGTTTTTGGATTTCTATTGTCTTAATTTATCCGAACCATAATATCTTCATCTATCCTCTATCTATCCATCCAACTTGTTTCGAGTATTCTTCTGTAGATCCACATGTCGAATACTTCAAATCGCCTTATAAATTCTTCGGTAGGCTTCCATGCTTCCATTCCATAAAATAATCTTCATCTATCCTCTATCTATCCATCCAACTTGTTTCGAGTATTCTTCTGTAGATCCACATGTCGAATACTTCAAATCGCCTTATAAATTCTTCGGTAGGCTTCCATGCTTCCATTCCATAAAATAATCTTCATCTATCCTCTATCTATCCATCCAACTTGTTTCGAGTATTCTTCTGTAGATCCACATGTCGAATACTTCAAATCGCCTTATAAATTCTTCGGTAGGCTTCCATGCTTCCATTCCATAAAATAATCTTCATCTATCCTCTATCTATCCATCCAACTTGTTTCGAGTATTCTTCTGTAGATCCACATGTCGAATACTTCAAATCGCCTTATAAATTCTTCGGTAGGCTTCCATGCTTCCATTCCATAAAATAATATTGAGTACACTAGTATCTGACCATTCGCATTCTTAATCTAAGATTGAGCTCATGGTTGCAGAACATCTTCTTCAAACGGATAAAGATAGATTCCTCAATTTCGAAAGCAATATACTTTTTGTGTGTAATGAAATTCATCCGAATTACTTGCATTATACTAGGATACGCTAGGAAATATTATTTCCAATTTTTATTAAATTCTTTTTTTACCAGTATTTACATTCAGAACATTTTGAGTTTGTTCAAATCTGACAAATGTGAAAAAACCCTCACTAGTGTAATGCAAGTAATTCGGATAAATAGATTACTCATTTTATTTCAACGGTTGCATTTTTCAATTACATACTTTTATTTTTTTTTATTTAATTGATTATATATATAATATTTTATTACAATGATACCTAGAAAATGTTTACAATTCAATTTTTGTTTTTGCATTTATAATTTTCAATTATATTGCAGATCATTTATATAACATTTTGTACCTTCTGTAATTTCGTTATAGCGATATAAAATGTCTTCTGCGTTATATTTGTAAATGAACATTTAGTTATAATAATAATAATAAATAATAATATAATAATAATAAAAAAAATTACATATATTCACTACGTTCTATCTACTGCTGGTCGAATGCCTTTTGAAGGTGTCCATTTATCGTGGGCTCAAAATGAAAATATCACAAAATAATGGTAAAATGCGAGCAGCGGCGTAGCTGACTAACACCTAAATTATGAATACTTGGCTGAGTACAAATGGATCTGCATTCATAGTTACTACTCGGAATTTTATTTAGTTTAGCACAAAACAGGTATTACGTGCCCAATTATTTTATGTATGATATAAAACTGTCAACAAATACTTATATAAATCATTAGTTTTATTTTTATCAACATATAATAAAATGGACGCATCGTCTAGGCGCGTAGTATTAAAATCCTTTCAAACGATGCTGCTCATATCCATACCTACTGCAATAAGATCAGAATGTACAAAGGTATTAATAAAATCACACAAAAATGTTGTCCTGAATTGCAAAAAATTATTTATGACTTCTTCAATAATAGCGAAATGATTTTGTGGTGATGTTATAAATATAATAATAATCACAAAGAATATACTCTATTTTAACCACATATTTGTTGAAAATACCAATGAGTTTCGGGGCCTATGGTCCCTTCATCAGGATATAATTTTGGTATTTTCAACAAATTAGTGAAAAAAAATGTAATAATATACCCTTATTAATTATATTATTTTTGAAATTCAATTTATATTCTGAAAAAAATGTATATATTGGTAAGCGTTGACAACTATCCTAAATATGGGATACATTGACGTATACTGTCGAATCTGTAAAAAAACGATTTTCTTTTTATTATCTTAAACTATCCAATTTACTCTATATTTTGTGATAATACTTAAAATTCAATTCAAAATATTTTTAACAATCTCTAAAAATATGGAGTAAATTGGATGGTGTAAGATAGTAAATCAAATATAAAATTTTCGCAGGTTTGATAGTATACGTAAAGATTGTCGGTATCGTCGGTGTATATATAATATTAAGTCTATGTGCCGTTTTAGTACATTCTGAGATAAACGAATGTAACTGTTTGAAAAAATAATTGCACAGACTAGATTTATAAAAAAAATTTAAATAAATAATTACTAGGGAGACTTGCCAGTTGAACGGCAATGTTTTTTTTGTTATATCTCTTTTATTTATATGAAAAATTGTCAAATTGATTCATTCATCTGAGACTGTATTAAACGGCTTAATTATATATACAGCGACGATATGATAAATCAAATGCTCTTATTTCGTTATAAAATACCACTGTACGAATTGTTTTATCCCTTCCATCATCCAAATTATGTCTGGTCCTGCCGGTGAGGTCGGTGCACTCAATCTCAAACAGTAATAAAATTTGGTTGATACTCGCTGCCGCCGCATCATCCGGAGAAGGGGGGGATAAATCTCATTGGCGGTAGGGCCTGATGCAAAATGCATTTGCATACGGCTTGTTACGCGGCGAAGCACACCGGCGTGATAAAATGCGATTCGGAATTATACAAGGACATTTATGAGTCGATTAAAAAACAGTAAATCAACACAAAAAATATCACCCACATAACAATAATGTTTTATGCAATCACTGGTAGAATACAACTGATTTTTATATTATAATATTACTCTAAACTACACATACAAGGAAAAAAATACACATTTTAAAAAGGCCCAAATGACAATTATTGTCACACGATCTAATAAATTTAATTTACAAATCACAAGAATACACACCACGTATGGAAAAGGAGTTTTAACTACTATGGGCCCAAACTTTTTAACTACATGCAAAAAATATTCAATATAATCCGATAAAAAATTACAAAAAATAATAAAATTCTTAATAAAATCATGGATTAAAAATATGGGAAGTATTTGTATACTTAGCTCTCTCTCTTACTCAACTTAACCCTCGTTACTCAATTTCAAAATAGTGAAAAATGAAACAATATAAATGAAAATCAATATTGAAAATATTGACACTAAGAGACAAAGTATGTAAAAATATTTTGAAGGTATGATGACACCAAAATACATTTTATGAAAAATAAAATATAAAAATGTTTATTTATTTATGAGAAGGTCAGCTCACATTATTATAATTTAAATAGTGCGCAAATAAAAAAATACAATTAATATAACTGTTGCAGATCAACTAGTTATACGGGACAGGATATCATCCGAAGAGTGTAGAGGATGCGGGTTCCAAGGTCAACTCCGTATATTTTGTTATGAGTTACGCTCTTCGACGTGGTACCTAATATTTATCATTATGTCAATGAATAATATGTCTTCCATGTTCGAGCGACTGTCAACTTAATTTATAAATATAATATACAAATATATTTGGGTTGCCCCTTCTGATGATCTCATTAAAGGGATTGAATATTAGAATAGCACCTAGAGGTGACGAACGAAAAATACTACATTGGTGTAACTGGATGTGAAATAGGCTTGGAGATCTTACTGATCGAACAGTGATGTTAGAGTATATTTGTGAGAGTAAAGATGCTTTAAATTTTATAAACCATATTGATTAATCATAAAGTTTACCGGTTTCAATACCTACCACTTTATCTTTAATACAACAGACGCAGAATAACTTATACTAGTTTTTTTTGTCGGTCGTTACGAAGATACAATGGTATCAAAACAGATCAACATAAGCAATCAATGTGTTTTACACAAAGTTTGTTAGTTTTTATAAAGTGAATATTTATATCCAACGACAATATTTACCTTCTTCTTTATGTATCCTATCAAATCCCACAATGTTGACGATTACTCTAGTAAAGGTCTCTTTGTCCTGCGTTACCCGGAATAGCTCTTCCACGTTTCTAATACCTATCCACTCTCGTGTGTTTCGCAGCCAGGACATCTGTATCCTACCAGTCCTTCGGCTACCCTATATTTCTAATTTTTACCTTATGTACATAAAAATAATTATTAACAAATAGCAAATAAACACACAGTTAAATAATTCAATATTAATTGCATTGCATCACACCTGCCAAAAGAGAGAGAAAGAGGGAGAGGGGTTTGTGTTTTAGCTGTGTGTAGAGCATCATACTCTCGCAAGTTACTTAAGGAAGCGTAACTTACTATAAGGCTTTATGAGAAATGTGCTTAAATTCTCAATATTCACTACTATTATTACTAACCATCTTACTCCTGGGTACTCCATAGGGGTAAAGGGAAAAAGAAGGATCCGTATCATTTTCTAGAAAGGTCAAAAAAATACGGTAGAAAATCACAAATAATTGCTACTTACTTAACATAAAAATAAGTTTAAAACTATTTGCAAAAATGACCTGGTTATTTGTAAAATTCAATTTACTATTAACACTCTTTCTTATTTCCAAAATTTCTTATTTATCAAACAATGATTCTACAGTATACAGTATACTTCGATTTTTAAATTTAATTTTGTTATCCTGACGAAGAAGCGATTGGCTTTGAAACATGTTGAATTTTTTTAATACAAAAAAGTGGTGTAAACAAAGTATTTCTATAAATTATTATTTTATAACCCTTCATTTAACTTAATCTTGTAGGTCTCCTAGGAAACAAGGTTTAAATAACGATTTTTTCAAGAACCGTGACTAACGATGAAGATATTCAATTATCTGAACTTCATAAATTAACTCACTTTTCTTTCGTATGGTAATTTTAAGCGATATAGCGCCGTTTCTGAACTTCCTTATAATATGCAAATACTACTGAAATAATCATCAGTTAGCGCATAATAGTTGAATTACCTACCTGGAAGTCCAAGTTGATATGACGCTGCGCAAATGCATTCATGAGTGGGTCCATTCACAGATGATGAAGTTATTTAGCCAAATTACATCCCTGTCTGTCTGGAAAAGGCAAAGCCTAATTTATCTGTGCACGATCACGCAGCGCCAATTCCATATAAATTCATACGGTGGCTGTAGATAATTTATTTCAACAGTATTAAGCATGGTGCAATGGCGTAATCGACACTATTTTAAAATAATCGGTTTTAAATCTTCACTAATGTTGAAGGCTTCAGAAACAGAGAGCATTCGCAAAAGACCTGGTACGATTTTCTTAAAAAATATTGGATTATTAGCCTTTTAAAAGCTTAAGCTACCGAATAACGTGCATGAGAAAAATGTATGAATGTGGACGAGGCAAAAATTGCCAGGACAGGAGAGTGTGGCATTCTTTCTCTCTGTCTTCCCTTTTGGAAAGGAAAACGGCTTAGTTTGTTAGTGAGTCATTCATATTCCATAATTTTAAAGACGATATGAAATCTATAATAAGAGAAAGAATTGCAGACCATTTTTAATTCTGCTGCCACATGCCACTAAATCTTTTTTTTTATATAAGATAAAATGAGTATTTACAATTTATAATTATGATAAAATATTAAAATGTTATTTTTTATCACTCCTACTCCTAGGACACATTCCAGAGCGTCAGTAATATATTTATCAGGATAGACAATACACCATTACAGTATCAATTCTTCCGCTCTGACGAAGATACAGCGATTTTGAGACTAGTCGGCGTTAAAAATAATCATTACGGCTTACACAAACATATTTTTAAATTTTTTAACTAAGAATTATGTTTAAACACAATTTCAGTGCTATTATCATCATCACATTATATACATCATGAGCCCCTTTGTATCTATGTTAATGTTAAATTTGGAACAATCGGTTAAATGATGTTTGTTCCACACAAAATGGCGAACGGCAACGATTTAGTAGATTTGTAAAATAGGGAGGTTGCACGATCCGACGCCTTGCCGCGGACACGCGAGTTTTGTGATATTTTAATCAATAATTAATTAATTAAAAAATTAAAAAATTTAAAAATTAAAAAATTTTAAAAATTTAAAATATTTAGAAAATTTGAAAAATTACAAAATTTATACTACTACACTTTTTTATCACATTTTACTAAATAGAAAGGAGATTTTAAATAAAAACACAGGTTCAGACTATACAAAAACGGTGCACTGAACCGGCAGAGTGACGGACATTACGACCGATAAAAGCACGAGAAAAGCGAAGAGTTCACACTGCCTGGTCCATTTCACCTTCCTTTATTTATACCAAGAAAATAGACATAACGGGATTTTAACGGTCAAAATGGGATTAGTCTTGGGGGGGAGATAAATCTTGAGATGGTGCAGTAGCGGAGAGTGATGGACCACTTGCATCCGCACGGAAAAGAGTCGCAGGCGCGTGTAATACCGTGCCGCTGTAGTGCTTAGACGGCGCGTTTGGCTCGTCTATCTAAGATTTCTCTCGATTGGAGAGACGTACATATGTGTAAATTATATCATTTTGGGCGCTTGACACATCCGCATATGAATTTAATTATGACTAATGTGTCCGGATGTGTCAGCGACCGTAATTCGCCTAAAAAAGGCCGAATCTTATCTCTCGACATATCTCCCTCAAAACCAATCCGATTGTTTATTTTTTAGTGAATCCTGACAGGAAATGACATGCCGAATCCAACGGTATACGACATGCCAGGTTTTGTGCATTTTTTAGAAAATTCATCTCGCGAATTTTTTCGCATAACGGCCCGGACGCCCTTCACGGGACGCCGGCGTGTGGTCCATAAACCCAGCTTCACCGTATTGGATGCCGCGTGAGGGGTGCGCACGCTGTTTCGGGCTCCCTTTCAGACGGCTACCTGCCAATCTATTGCGCAGTTAGAAAAAGAAATGTAAAAAATGTAAATTTAATGTTATTTGTAATCCGCGAGATCGTCGTCATCTTCCAAAAATGAGATGCGCGTCTCGCGGGTTGTCTATATGCACAATCCCTGTTATCTCCCGTCAGTATTCAGAATTAATAAGACCGCCAAAACCCAGTCAGTTTATTTTCCAAAAAACACAGAATAAAAATATAAGAAATACTTAATTCTAACAAAAACATATAAATTATACAAAAAGTACTTAATCTAACAAAGACATACATAAAATTATGGGCATAAAGATAATAAATAATACAGAAAATCATACAGTTCCGTTGAGGCCTCAAACACCTATACACGGTTACAGCACAAAATTATCAAGACAAATTAGCAACGATTAGGTATACAATATTGACATGACAGTAAAAAAGCAGAGATAAAATATGGAATGACATCTTACACAAATTCCAGACAGTGTACACACATATAGAATAATCAGGGCGTTCAGTAATTTATAAAAATATTTTCCTATCAAAATGTTCACCTATATAATATTTAATTCAATCTAAAAAATGTCAAAAAGGTCTCATATTGCGGCATAAATTATCGCATAGCGGGAGATCCTCCGCGTGCTCGCAGTCCAAAATAGTGATAGCTTGGGCCCGCCGCCGCCAGGGTCGCATAATCGCCTCGGCGCCCGGGTTTCGGCGAAGCCGCGGGTTTGCTACCTGTAGTATCTTCATTGACATTATTTTGTGGATTTTGACTCTGTCTGGAATTTCGCAGGCATAATTTTTAAATATCGCGGGACCATATCCCATGCGAAACACTCCCCCCATTCGGTTTATCCGAATCTTGTAGGCAGCATGGGATTGGGAATGACCGGCTGATGTCATCTAAGTAGCTCTCTGCTCTGGTTCCGGCTCGGTTGGTAGGACGATGATCTTCGTGACCGGCCGGACGTAATCGCCCGTAGCGGTCCTTATGCGCCCCGTGCGCACTTGGCCGTCTGCGGCAGGTTTGCGTTGTAGGATCGCATCCGAAACACAAAATGATTCTCACGCATATCGTTCTCGGTGACTTCCGGTCCCGGGTGATTATTTTTCTTGTGATGATGCCGTATCAGTAAGAGTGTATACGGATGTCCACCGTCTAAACAATCGGCTCTCTTAGGCCTTTAGGTATTTCCGCGGCGGTCGCCGCCAGCTGCGAACCATTCTCACTATTCCATGTGAATCTAAATGTGACGTCACCGTGTACAGTCGTCCATTGCGGGGTGGGGTCTCCCCCCGTCGAAAAAATACCAATTCTTGGCCAAAGGCGTCCGCCTGGGCTTGTAAGACCCAGACGAGCTCCACCTCATATATTTCAGCGGCCGGTAAATCAGCACTATAGATTTTATATTGCGCTCTCGGCAATTATTTATAAATTTAAATTTTAATTTGGTCTCACATAACACCTAACACACATTCCGTCGTAGTGTCGGGGTCTATTATATGGACCTGTTTGATGGTCCTCAAACGCGGTGCTATGTGCTCTAGCACGGCGGGGTCGTCGGATGCCCAATTTTCTAGTTACATCTCGCCCCTACTCAGTATTTCAGTCACTTCTCGGACTCGGGTTACTGTCTCCTCGGTTGTGTCTACTACATCCAGTAGCTCGTACATATAAAATTTCTCCCGTATCACGGCCGCAGCCGCCGGATAGTACGCCGCACTGACGTCAGCTATTCGGTTCCTGATGTATTGGGCACAGGTTGGAAAACACGTCGCGCCGAAAATCATTGACATCATTCAGTATATTTTCGGTTCGCAGTCCGGTTCTCTCAATAAAACAATTGAGCATTTTTCGCTCTTAAAAACAGCTTGTTTATCCGCGGCGGGCGCATTTTTTTTCTAACGAAGACCGAAAAAATATTTCGCATCTGTATCTCCTCGCCGCGTCAAACACTATATGTACTTGTTCCGGTTTTTTGTGGATTCAAAATTGTAAATGTAGTAAATACCACTGGTGGTCGCCCAGCGCGGCCACCTCTTGATCCTTCAGCACGCATGCATAATTCCGGTTGTATTCCATACCATATATTAAATTCATTAAATATTAAATTTTAGCCTATATGCAATCGCATAGGCCCGGTCTTTTTATTTTGCGTTCAATCCCTTTCAGGCGATTGAGAGCGCACTGCAGACTCGGTGGCAGATATGTGTCATCCTTTTTACTTAGGAGATCATTTTTCTAGAACCAATCGGTTCTACGCCTTGTGGTGGCAAAATAATTTTTATCAAATATTTTTATCAGCGTGCACGTCGTCTGAATCCACGCGTGCCGCCGTCGTGATCCCTTACGAATCGACTGCCAAACGGGCCTCGACCTTTTCTAGATCGTCGTTCGCAGGACTTTGGTTCTAAAAAACCGCAAAGACGGGCGCTCCCACAATCGAGCGGCCCGCGACCACGTCATTTTTATTTAGCTCAGTGCTGTTCGCGAGATGAAATTCTCGATATCGGCTGTTATCGCACGCATTTCTTGCGTCGTAATCAGTCCGTGTTATTTATTCCAATTAAAATCTTCTGATTGACAATTTTAGGCGTTCGCGGCCCACCAGCCCGCCTCTAGTTGGATCCATAAACTGAGGCGGAAGGGCTAAATATCACGAACTTAATTGGCCCGCAGCAAACATTTTGCTATCCCGGCTGCCCTTTATAAAAATTCACCTTTTTTGATGATATTCACTGCACAGCCCGACGCACTATGAAGACGAAGTTCACCGCCTGGTCCCCGCGCGCCGATGTCTTGTGCCAGTTTTAAAATTACATAATTAAAAACAATATAATTGGGTTATCGCCGAACCCTTATCGCACACGCGAATGTTTTAATATGCCCCGTGGGCCCCTCATAGTCACTGGAAGCACTATTAATAACACATAAAAAATAACAAATAATTTTTAACCACTCACAACTTTTATCCGTAATATCGAGGGCCGTTGTGTGAGGTCAATAGTATGGGCCGCCGCCTGTTACGCTGACTCTTTGAACGAGCCGCGCGCGGCGCCCGCCAGCGCGGCGCCTATTGCCGGTCTTCGCTTTCGGCCGCGGCCAGAGCTCCGTGAAGCAATGCATGATGTCTCGACGTGCATCCATTTACACCGCATTTCCAGTTTCGCCATTTGCACGAAGAATGATGTCCTGGGGTCCACACATATAAACATGAAAAACAAAGTTTCTTTTCCCGCGCGATATTATTTCGCTCAGCGGCGGTTTTGCGCGCGAACTCATTACACTTTGAAATCCAGTGTGAAACGGCACCACACATTACACAATTTCGTGTGCTTTCCGAACTATCCGAAGCGGAAAAATGTACTTGCGCGGTCTTCTTCGGCCTCGGGTTCCATACACAGGATGCATCCTGTCCGCCATGTATTGCCGCGGAGTCTGCGATGGTTGTAAGCCATTTTGAAAAATCCTGTATAGTGCTGGATTCCGCCGCGGCTCTGGCTGAAAACCAGCTTATGCGTACCGGTAATGGTAACCGGCCTACCATTTCGCATAATAATTGCGGGGCAGCCAAATATCTCGGGTCAAGCCCTTCAACAGTCGCGACCGCATTTCGGACTGCCGTCGAGAAATCCGCGAGACTTTCTGTCTCGCTCTGATCCGTAAGGGGCGGTAAATGCCTTACGCGCTCTAACATCCCGTCCCGTAAAGTGCCGGAAATTTTGCTCTAGCACGCGCAAAATTTCCGGCACTTTACGGGACAGCGTAATTAACGGTCCGACTACATTGCGCGCTTTGCCTTTCAGCGAGTTTCGCAGCCGCCATAGATTTTCCGCCGGTGTGAGCCCGCATATCTCTGTAGATTGGTCAAACTGCGCCTTGTACGCTCTCCATTCTAGCGGGTCTCCCGAAAAATCCGGCAAGTCTTTGGCATTCGATTGCCTCGCCATTAATGCCGCCATTCGCGGCTCATCTTGCGTCGGTTCGTATCGCAGGCTGTCGTTCGAGCGCGTAGATCGGATGGCCTCGGCCACCACGTCCGTCATCCGTCCGAACCAGTCTGTCGCAGGAATCCCGTCCCCGCTTGGTATGTGAAGGCCGCCCTCGGCATTTTTATCCCGGCGATCCGCTGTCTGCTCGGGACAATTATCCGATGAAATCGACATCGGCTCCGCGCGGCTCCGTGTGGCGGAGCCCGCGCTTTCGGTTGTACGGTGCCCCGCCGCGCTCGCAGCGGTGGCGCTGGCCGCGCCCGGTCCTCCGTGCGCGGTCCCGGGTTCACTCCCCGATGCCGCAACCCTTGTGAGTGTGAGTGCCCTCGCGTAATTCTGTTCGTGCTTGTCTTGGAGCTCTTGTAGTTGTCGCCTATGGTGGCGATCTCGCCGGCGCATCTCGGCCCTGAGCGCTGCGATGGCCGCGCTTTCCGATGTGGGCGCCGCCGTCTGCCCCGCGCTCCCGGGCGGAGACTCCTGCTCCATATCGGATGCTGCGTTCTCCTCGTCCGATGATGCTGCCTGACTACGAGCGTCTCCTTCCTCCGATGTCTCGACTCGCGTTCCCGACCTTAAACCCGATCGCGACATTTTTGATCCGCGGCGATTTTTTTACGGCAATCGAAAATCGCAATCCGTCTCAAGAAGGACCAGCTGTTCCACACAAAATGGCGAACGGCAACGATTTAGTAGATTTGTAAAATAGGGAGGTTGCACGATCCGACGCCTTGCCGCGGACACGCGAGTTTTGTGATATTTTAATCAATAATTAATTAATTAAAAAATTAAAAAATTAAAAATTAAAAAATTTTAAAAATTTAAAATATTTAGAAAATTTGAAAAATTACAAAATTTATACTACTACACTTTTTTATCACATTTTACTAAATAGAAAGGAGATTTTAAATAAAAACACAGGTTCAGACTATACAAAAACGGTGCACTGAACCGGCAGAGTGACGGACATTACGACCGATAAAAGCACGAGAAAAGCGAAGAGTTCACACTGCCTGGTCCATTTCACCTTCCTTTATTTATACCAAAAAATAAACATAACGGGATTTTAACGGTCAAAATGGGATTAGTCTTGGAGGGGAGATAAATCTTGAGATGGCGCAGTAGCGGAGAGTGATGGACCACTTGCATCCGCACGGAAAAGAGTCGCAGGCGCGTGTAATACCGTGCTGCTGTAGTGCTTAGACGGCGCGTTTGGCTCGTCTATCTAAGATTTCTCTCGATTGGAGAGACGTACATATGTACAAATTATATCAATTTGGGCGCTTGACACATCCGCATATGAATTTAATTATGACTAATGTGTCCGGATGTGTCAGCGACCGTAATTCGCCTCAAAAGGGCCGAATCTTATCTCTCGATATATCTCCCTCAAAACCAATCCGATTGTTTATTTTTAAGTGAATCCTGACAGGAGATGACATGCCGAATCCAACGGTATACGACATGCCAGGTTTTGTGCATTTTTTTAAAAATTCATCTCGCGAATTTTTTCGCATTACGGCCCGGACGCCCTTCACGGGACGCCGGCGTGTGGTCCATAAACCCAGCTTCACCGTATTGGATGCCGCGTGAGGGGTGCGCACGCTGTTTCGGGCCCCCTTTCAGACGGCTACCTGCCAATCTATTGCGCAGTTAGTAAAAGAAATGTAAAAAATGTATTTTTTAATGTTATTTGTAATCCGCGAGATCGTCGTCATCTTCCAAAATGAGATGCGCGTCTCGCGGGTTTTTCTATATGCACAATCCCTGTTATCTCCCGTCAGCATTCAGAATTAATAAGACCGCCAAAACCCAGTCAGTTTATTTTTCAAAAACACAAAATACAAACATAAGAAATACTTAAATCTAACAAAGACATACATAAAATTATGGGCATAAAGATAATAAATAATACAGAAAATCATACAGTTTCGTTGAGGCCTCAAACGATATAGGATTATACATGGTTACAGCACAAAATTATCAAGACATAAAGCAGAGCAACGATTAGGTATACAATATTGACATGACAGTAAAAAAGCAGAGATAAAATATGGAATGACATCTTACACAAATTCCAGACAGTGTACACATATATAGAATAATCAGGGCATTCAGTAATTTATAAAAATATTTTCCTATCAAAATGTTCACCTATATAATATTTATTTCAATCTAAAAAATGTCAAAAAGGTCTCATATTGCGGCATAAATTATCGCATAGCGGGAGATCCTCCGCGTGCTCGCAGTCCAAAATAGTGATAGCTTGGGCCCGCCGCCGCCAGGGTCGCATAATCGCCTCGGCGCCCGGGTTTCGGCGAAGCCGCGGGTTTGCTACCTGTAGTATCTTCATTGACATTATTTTGTGTTCTCTGTCTGGAATTTCGCAGGCATAATTTTTAAGTATCGCGGGACCATATCCCATGCGAAACACATCTGTAATGCACTTAAAGTGTTTATTCCTGCACAATTAAACCTAGTAAACAAAACATATTTTTTATAACATTGTTTTTTTTTTAATTTTTAAAAATTTCCTTCCAAACAGAGTCTCTTTGTAAAGTATGTGCTCGTACTTTCGATAACTTTGAAGTGTGTGTACTTTGTAGTGTTCGCTTTGAAATTACTATTTGAAGTATGTACTTTCAATAATTTTTAAGTGTGTACTACATTGTAGTAGTGAGTACAGAGCGGACCCATCACTAGTCAAAATATTGCGGTTTCTTATAAAATGGCAACGAATTTTGTAGAATTTTGTTCGCATTGTATAAAAAGTCTAATTAAGAATATTACATAACATTTTTAAACCATTATAGGTAGGTAGATACTTCATTAAAACATAAGTTTGATATTTTTTACGAATTTCATTATTGTTTTGCATATTTATCCAAACTCCTTTTTCAAACTGGTGGAGGAAATATCTTAAATTTTTTTTACCCGACTTTGTTCAAATTTTGCTATCTCACATAAAAACACATCTTACCATCATCTTACTAATAACATCACCTATCATGTACGTAGGTACTTATGTAGTATTCATTTTTTACATGCGTCGTTTGATCATTATGAATTTTTAACATTTTTTTGTTATGTTTTGATATTCTACACCAGCGGTTTACAATATCAAAAAATATTTTTAATTACAATTTTATTAATATTATTATATTTAAAACAAAAATTTCGCCCTCGGCTCTGCTATAAATTTGTAAAAATGAAAGTGTAAATTGTCTCGTTTACATCAGAAGAATTTTTACATTTAACGTGGTTAATTAATTTTATATACATATATTTTTTAGAAATAACAGTATTTTTTGGAATAAAATTGCCTGCGGCGCATTAATTTTTTTGTTTATATAAATAATTTAATTTGATTTTTTATATATATTTTTTAATAAAAATCAGTTGTTAAAAAAAATACTTCTTTAAATGTCATGGTTTAGAATTTCGGCAACAAATGAGCTTCGGCACCTTTCATTTTAAAAAAAAACATTGTGATATGTAAAGTTCAAATGTCTCACTTTTATCAGAAAAAATAAAACCCTGGTTATTTTTTTAAACTTAAATAAATTGAGTTCTGGGAAATATAGTCACCCTATAAAATTTATAATGCAAATAGAATAAATTTCTCGAAATACAATCATTTTTACGAAGTGGTACAATTAAGCGTGATGTAGGTACTACTAAGTGGTACGCGAGCCAAAAAAGGTTGGGAAACGCTGTTCTACACGATAGACACTACAAGATATAAAATAATTGTTTTTTTACACCACTCATACTGGCGATATGATTATCTCCACCAGCTGCACGTGTCAAGGAGATGGACATTTGCGAGGCAGCACATAACTCGGCCATTTTGAAGTAAAAAAAATAATTTGTTGAAAAATAATTACCGATATATACCGTAAACAGTGACAGTAAAACGAATTTTGTATGTGCAAGGGTTACGTCATAAAAAATATTTGAATTTGCCGTATATAATGCAATATAAGGCGAGAGGGCAATTGATAAAGGCAAGGGCAATTGGCACAAGGATGGCGGATGACTTCTAAAAAAAATTAATATTACAAGCTATGAGGCCTTCTTACTGTAGCGAAAGTACTATTAAGTAGGGTTTTTTGTACATGCTGGTGAATATAGGATATATAAAAGGTTTATATGAAATCTATGAAGTGTACAAATGTTTTACTAAGGAATCCCGCCCCTAAAATCCAGGCTTCTTCGGTGTTCTATGTATGCAAATATGTCACAATATGTGTATGAGTGCAGTCGTGTAGAGGTTGGCGGCAAGTTAGATAACTATTTAATATCTACAGAAAAAAATAGTTGCTTACTGATATGAAGGGAATTTATTCAATAGATATAATCACATGCCTGGGTACTGCATTAAGTAACTTGCATCTAATATTAAAAATTCGTTTGCTTTAATACAAGTCAAATAAAATTTCTTAGATTTGGAAAAAAAATCTGGTTCAAATTTAAGAAAGATTTTAATTATTTTATTTGATTTTTAAAACGAATGAATTTACGTCATTTTAAGTTTGACAGAGGATACGTCAAAATTATTGATAAAAATGTATAGGTACTTTCAAGGAGTTTATATCCTTAACTATTACAAAATCGACTACTTTCAAAAGAAACATATTCGATTCTGAGAAAGTGATAGTTTTTATAATGTTTTATGTTTTACTCGTGTTGACTTTTTCATTTTTCACAACAAAATATGATGTTTAATTTAATTAATTTTCTGTAAAAATTTTTAATTTTATAGTTTTTTATAATTTTATGATTTATTTTAGAATGTGTAGGTACGTACTGCCATTGTGATTGTTTTTTTGATTGCTTCCTTTTGTACCTTTTTAAAATAGTATTTAAACTGTAAGGATGCCTCTTCGTTTTTACTATTTTTTATTATATTTGAACATTGTTTGAACATTTTCGATACATAATTGAGGTGGGAATGTACCTGAAAAGTATTGTAGACTAGCGCCGGCCGCACACTGGATGCGTTTTCGTACGAAATTGATACGTATACGTACGAATACGCAATTACATTCCTCACCTTCGAAGTAGTATTGAACATCGCACATTGTACACGATTTTGTAGTGCGTGTACGCACGTATAGATGCGACGATCCGGATTTGTTAGGAAATTTTTGCGATTTCGTACGATGGATATTGGAAAATTTGTTAATTTGATACATGACCACAAATGTTTGTGGGACCAAAGTGATTCAACTGCGTGACCATCAACGCAGATCATGGCGAAGAATCTCTAAAGAACTAAAAATACCTGGATGTTAAATAATTTGGTTTAATAAAGGTGAGGTGTATTATGTACTTCGTTTCTTTTATCTAAAAAATCTTTTAAATATTTTTCCGATGTTATGATCTCTCGTCGCACTTCGATTCTCCCCGGCATTTGTGAATCTATTAGATAATCATGAAATTTGTCATTATTTAAGTCTGCCGTAATATGATGGAATTTACCAAATTCATCCCTTCTAGTAATTATATTTCGTTCACCCATTCGGTTCTACGATGCCGACGACGCCGTAGCAGCCTACGAGTCAGAAGAGAGTTTTCCAGAACATACAGATTATTCATTTGGCACAAAAGTTATTGGAGAAATGCGAAAAGTAACTGATCGTGACCAGCGCAAGACGCAATCAATGTGCGCGCTCAATACGTACGAAAATAATCGTACGAATATATAATTCGTATCTTAAGTGCGACCGGCCTTACTCTGTTCGCCCTGTGTAGTATTTTTATGATTTTTTAAAACAGTTCAACACGGGGTCTCTTTTTCCGAAGAGGGTGCGATTTCCGAACCTCTTCCCAAGATTAAGTGGCGGTGCATCGGGCCAGACGTGGACTAGATTAAATGCATCCGCCGATGCCTTTTTATCCGCGCCCCCCGCCCTGGCTGCGGGTGATTTATGTGGAACCCCGGCCACGCGGCAACAAATCTGTGGCCGGCGCCACAAATTATCTTCACCGAGATTTATCACCTCCCCGCACTCCCCGCCCTCTTCTGGGTCATCGCCGAAGGTCCTTCCGCACCCTCAAGTATTTTTGCAATCTTTTATGGCGGCACTGACGCCCCTGGTCGGTGTACACTCTTCATCTTCCTCTCGAACTCAGATACTACCATGCGGGAAGCACCCGATAAAGCCTATTTATTCGAAATTGTAACATTACTTTTTTTTATAGCTAATAGTCTCCCTTATTATAAGGACCGTTTGTTTGATCAGTAATACACAATAGTGAAACTGAAAGAAATTTTTTTCTTCCGAAAACGAGCTGTTTGATTGGAAAAACACAAAAATCCATTGTTTTGCAGTCTCCAATAAAAATAATGTTTGTATTTAATCAAGGCTGAGATGAATGGAATGTCCACGAGGAAATGTCGTTTACCTGCCAGGTTCTAAAGAATAAGTATGCGAAATTTCGGATCGGCAAACGGTGTAGATTTGTACAAAAAATATATCAGGTGAGGGGGTGGGGTAAAAAGGGAGGGAGGAAAAGTTATCTTTGTTACCTGCCGGATCCTACAGAATAAATATGCAAAATTTGGGTCAGACTGGTCAAACGGTGTAGATTTGTACAGAAAGTACATCAGGGGTAGGGTTGGGGTAAATGCCACCTTTATTATCCCGCCGGGTCTTGAAGAATAAGTATGCAAAATTTGGCTCAGATCGCTCGAAAGTGTAGATTTGTACAGAAATACAGAATATATCTAGGGGAGAGGGTTGGGTAAAAGGGGAGGGGGGAAAAGTTGTCTTTGTTACCTGCCGGATCCTACAGAATAAATATGCAAAATTTGGGTCAGACCGGTCAAACGGTGTAGATTTGTACAGAAAGTACATCAGGGGTAGGGGTGGGATAAATGCCACCTTTATTACCCCGTCGGGTCTTGAAGAATAAGTATGCAAAATTTGGGTCAGATCGCTCGAAAGTGTAGATTTGTACAGAAATACAGAATATATCTAGGGGAGAGGGTTGGGTAAAAGGGGAGGGGGGAAAAGTTGTCTTTGTTACCTGCCGAATCCTACAGAATAAATATGCAAAATTTGGGTCAGACCGGTCAAACGGTGTAGATTTGTACAGAAAGTACATCAGGGGTAGGGGTGGGATAAATGCCACCTTTATTACCCCGTCGGGTCTTGAAGAATAAGTATGCAAAATTTGGGTCAGATCGCTCGAAAGTGTAGATTTGTACAGAAATACAGAATATATCTAGGGGAGAGGGTTGGGTAAAAGGGGAGGGGGGAAATGTTGCCTGTTACCCGCCAGATCCTAAAGAATAAGTATGCAAAATTTAAGTCCGATCGGTCGAATGGTACAGATTTGCATCGAAAATATATCAGGAGGAGGGGAAGGGTAAAGGGGTGGGAGAAATGTCGTCTATGTTGCCCACCGGGTCCTAAGGAATAAGTATGCAAAATTTGTGCAATTGGACGAACGGTGTCTCGTTGTATAGAGAATAGACAGACAGACATAGAGTTTTATAGGTTTAGATCAGCCATAATCAACCTGCGGCCCGCCAAGCTTTTACATGTTGCCCGAAACACATTTTATATCAGGAAAGTGATTAAAAAAACCTGGCATTGTATGTTTCGAATATTTTGTAATACGCGCGAATAAAAAGACAAACTCCTGTCATTTTAAAACCGGAGATTTCTACGGTTTAATAACGAATTTCTTTCAACCATGAATAGTTTTAACCACAGAGTGTAAGTTTTGTGTTTGTTATATAACTTTTAAGCCACATTCCACATTCATCCATTACTGTCAGTAAAATCTCGTGATCCAGTGTGTCGAATGCTTTTGTGAAATCTTTAAATATTATTCCTACTTTTTTTATCATTCATATAACTCACAAAATATTTTGAGTATGTTCAAATCTTTCTACAAACCGGTATTGTATTATTAATACATCGTGCCTTTACGGTTTCCGGCCACAATGTGGTCTATGCAACTCTGGACATTTTTTTTTTTTAAATTTCGTCCCCCGTTACACTTGTAATAAGGTTATAGAATCCGTCATCATATTTTCGTACGCGTTTATTGACTTATTATTTTTGTTAAGACGCTGTACAGAAATAAACGATATACGTTAGTTTTAAATATTATTTATTTCATTATTGTATTTTGAGTATAAAGTTACGATGACAACAAATTTCATGTAGGAAGATAAGCGATAAGTATTATTATCATTCTGTCGTAGTTAAAAAATATATTTGTTAATTAATTAAGTCATATCAGTATAACGTTGCGGCCCGCGTAACTTAGCAAATATATGTATGTGGCCCGTAGAAAAAAAAGGTTGAGTACCTCTGGTATAGATGAAGAAAAGAATACAAAGGTGTAACCCAAAAATTTTATGAACGTAAAAAATTATTATTACAACTACAGAAGTAAAAGTACTATACCTACCTATTAATTCTTGCATTAACCATGCAAAATTCTGCGATCAACGTGACGTTCGACATTCAAAATTATTAGGACGGATTGGAAACTTCATAGATTTACGAAAAATAGTATAAGGGACGCGTACACAGCCTAGAGTGAGATTTACGTTGTCTCAACCTGCTCTCGGCTAGGGCATTAGTAGGGACGGAGTTCGAAGTGGAAATGCTAGGCATATATTATTTAACATTTTAACGCGAAGTAGACTCCGGTAAATTGTTTTGTGGTTTTCTTTTTTATTATTTTAAAATGGACTTATTTTATCCGCCGGGTACTAAATAAATAATAATTATGCAAAATAATTATTGTTCTAAATATTTTGTTTTATACCAGTATAAACGTAGCTATCGGCGCTTTTTTTTAAAATAAAAGATTTTGGACAAACGAACATTTAGATTTTTAATTATATAAATAAATAGTAGGTTTATGGAAACAAAGTAGGTATAAATAAACATCCTTGTATTGGAATGCAACGTTGTGCCAAAATTTCAAAGCAATCGGCGAAGAACATTCAGAGATTAGCGATTTTGTACAAACGAACAGTTACATTTTTATTTATACAGATACATTATAATTGTTTTTTCTTATATATTTTGCTATACTTTGAGACAAGCATGGTACAATAATTTTTACATGTGTTATTTTTTAGATTTGTAGATTTCGTAAAAGTTGGTAGAAATCAGTTTGTTTCACATACATCTCGTAATTACTACTTCCAAAATGTACAAATGCCAATTTTTCCGCTATAATGATTGACAGAAATTTTACGCCCCGTCTAATTTTATTTCTATATCAGTAAATACATGCTATACAAATAAATTCTGCACACATAATAAAAATCATAAATCCAAGTCATTCGTCCACTTTATATTCACAGCAAATTTAGCGAAGCAATGTTGCCAGGCAACTGGCTATCTATCCTCAATAACAACTTGTTTGGGTGAGCGCGACAATACATTGTTTACCTTAGGGCATGCATCGGCGGTTTTCGGTAAACTGATTTACCGGTAGGTAAATGTGGCTAAATTCATTATCGAATAACCGGTAAATAAATTTTTATGTACATACCGGTACTGATGATAAATTGTTTTTCGCTTTTCAATGTCGAATCGGAAGTAATTAAGCCTATTGAAATCTCTCGAAGACTCCACAACACTCTTGACTCGACTAGGACATTCTCGTGAACACTGCAAAAGTAGAGTAAATATCAGAAATGTAAAGGAAGTTCTCAAGGCATCACGAAACCAACATGTTCTGTATTGAAGGCGAAGAAAATACCGCGCGGAGAGTCATTTTTGAAGTTTGATAAGTGCTACATAGAAACGCGACATTTTCAGCGATAAACCTTAGCGAGCAGAGTGTGACCAGTGCGTTATTAATCGACTGACATATATTCGGGCGAAGTTCCTACGTGCGTCAATTGAGCGAATACTCCCGAAAGTGATCGAAGCGACAGAAATAGCGTAATTAGTGCTAATTTAGAAACAGTGTGACTATTCTAGAAATATTTTGTGACTGTAAATTTAAAAATAGCGCTCCGAATTAATTTGTGTGCAGTGACTTTTTGGTAAATTAATAAAAAGTTTAAATTGTTTTTGGTGTTTCATTTACCTCCCGTAGTTGTTGTTGTAAAGTTCTCATGTTTTGTTGTAAAGTTCGTTTACCCCAAATTTCATGAAATTTTCACCGGCGTAATACAATGTATGTATGCACGTACGTTGGGGATCCGAGACTATCGATTGGAATAATTACTAGTCAAGCTTGCGGCATCCCTTTACAACTATTTTATCTTTCGAAAAATACTTTTAAGAGTCCTTTGAAGTTTCGTTAAGTCCAGTTACACTGTACAAATATATTGTCTCTTCAAGTTTGTGTTTACTGGGGTATTATGCCGTGTTGTTACGACCTTTCGGGCCGACGTTTCGGATCCCATTGCAGGGTCCATTATCAGGGCTGATGTGTTTTGATTTTTATATTATCTCTTTCAAAATATCTTCACTGCAATTTGATCAAATTCTAATTCATAATAACTACTATGAGAGTTGGATATTAATATAATATCAAGGGGTTACACCTCTATGGGAAAGTAAAATTTATGTAGAAAGATAAAATATATGAAGATGGGTGATTTCTAACAAGGAAGTGATTATGTATTTTTACTCCATTTCTTTTAACTCGTAGCGTTTGCTCGTTTGCTCGTCGGCTTGTCTGCCGAAAAAACTTTGGATCGACTTTTAACCCTTTTCCCGTGATCCAATCGAGCTGAAACTTTGCAGGCAGACTCGTGGCGACGATAAAAATGATCAAATTTTCGTTTAAATTTTTTAAATAATTGTAGTATAATTTTGGATTTTTCGAAATTTTTATTACTCCCTTTCGTAGCGTCGCTCGACTCGAGCCCGACGCATGGGAGAGGCGCGAAACCCGTTTCAACTGGTAGAAAGGAAGTATAATAAAAACTTGATTTTTATGGGTTAGTTTTTTATATTTTTATTATTAGCAATTATTAAGGTCCATATTCAACTATTATTATTCTGGAAAATATTTGGAAAAAATGTCCGCGTCATATTTATTTTCGTGAAGCCTACTTTGTGATTGAGACGTAACATTGTCTGTTTATTCGAGACAAAAGAGAAGATCATGTGTTTATTTCAAAATGAAATATCTACAATGTAGAATACGGATTTTTGAGTCCGATAAAACGTTTATTAAAAAAAATCGTTTAATTTTTTTTCGAATTGCTCCTAATTTTACAAAAAACTTTTTTCCAAATCGGTTATCATATCGTTCTATGGAAAACTTTATATTTATCGGCTAGAATATTCCATCTGTCTGTGGGACACCTTGTTCGCGTAGTTTAAAGCTCGCCCGTTTTGCTGGTAGTCTATGTCCGCTTTCTGTGGTTTCGCTCAGTGGCTGTTGCTGTAGTTTTCACTATATACCAAACTCAAGATGGCTGTTGCTGTAGTTTTCACTATATACCAAACTCAAGATGGATGTTGCTGTAGTTTTCACTATATACCAAACTCAAGATGGCTGTTGCTGTAGTTTTCACTACATACCAAACTCAAGATGGTCGCGTAGCAATGGCGCCGCTTGTTTACATGAGGTCCTTAATTTCTGGTTTTCTACGGGTTTCTAGGTGTTTCCAATTTATTCTAAAACGTCCGGAGTGATGGGAAATCCTCGATTGTGTGCGGTTACTATTGTTTTAGAATTTCGTGTTATTTTTGGGTTGTGGAACAAATCGTAAGTATGAGTTTCTAATACTTTTCTGACGGGGAGATCCGTTTTGATTAACGAGTTTTCTGGATTACAAGACGTTTCAGGAACAAAAAATGATTGCAACCTAAGGAATTTCTGCTTATGTACATACATCATAGACGTACCTACTATAAATATAGACTAGTTGGTCGGGCCATATCTATATTTGGAATGTATAGCGAACGCCTTTCATTGAGAAATTAGGCAAGCCGCGTTACCTGTCTCCGCCAATGACGCGAGACCCAGCAGGGCCGGCAGTAGTACATATTGGACCGCCGCTGTGAGTACATACTCGTTCGCCATCGCCGCCGTGTGACATTTTTTACGCACGTTCCGCAATAACCTCAATTTGTCGTTCGATCTTAAAACCGCCTTTTCAAATCCGTTCTTCGCAGTGGATTTGTTTACATTATTGGTGAAGACGGCCACCCGCATCTACAGTCCACTCAATCGCATTTCATCAGGTCGCAGTTCAATAAATCGAAGATAACCAGGAGGTAAGTGTCTTGCATGTTTTCTCAGTTACGGGCCTTTCTCTACGTATTGGACATCTTGCTTGCCCCTTGGAAGTTTCCGTATAGTTGGACGCTCAAAGCGCACCATTTAAACCATAACCTAACCGCCTCACCATATAATTTTGGTACCTTCGACCGGAGATCGATCCATATACAAAGGTCGAACGACCGAATTAATATATTCATACATCCGACTATATCGTATTGAGCAACTCCATTATCGCAATTTTCATAATATTTGTTCAGTGAAATAATTACGCAGCGTGATATTTGTCGATATAAATATCGTTTAATATTTTTTCAGCTACTTTTACTTGACAGTGTTATTCACGCACGGATACTTTGCACTTGTAACAAAGTTATAGAATTGTTTATTTCGAATAAAATATTAAATAAATTCGGTATTCAAACATATTAAATAACAATTTTAACATAACATAACATAACAAATAACATTTCACAAGTGAGTATTTTAGAATAAATACGAACTTATTGTTAGATCACTGAAGTACCTCCCTATAAAAAATATTCAAAATGTCGCAGATAAATAGATTGAAATCTTTAGAAGCAAAACGGGACGCTGTTTTCGCTCACGTAAACATGATGTACGAAAAATCAAAACGGATTTCGTCTGAGAATACAAGGACGACAGAGTCATTCTTGGCAGACATACAAACGATTGATGAAACAAAAACGCAGTTCACCGCCGTTTCAGATGAAATAAATATATTGAATTTAGAATTGAATCCTGACTTTGTACCGGATTATCAAAAACTTATTGCATTTGATGGGATCATCTCTCATATCAAATTTAAAAAATCCCAACTTTCGGACACAAAGTTGCAAGAGGCTCCTGTATTGGATAGTCCAATGAAGTTGCCGGCTATTCAAATTCCGTCATTTGATGGCAACCAGGAGAACTGGCCCATTTTTTTATGAAACGTTTAAGGCCAACATTCATCAAAATAAACTATTAACGCAATCACAGAAAATGCAATATTTAATTTCAAAATTATCGCACGGCGCTCTTTATTTGACATCAGGGGTACTTCCTACGGGAGAAAATTACAATTCTTTATGGAATAGCCTCGTACAAAAATATCAGGATAGAAGGGCGTTGGGTTGTTATTACTTAAAAAATATTTTCGAAATAAAATATGTCAACACCGCTGGTGGCTTAAACGCGTTTATTGAGAAATACTCTGCGTCCGTTTCCGCTTTGAAACAGCTGGGAATCGAAGATCTAACAGACTTCATTCTTTTGTATTCCGCGTTATCGAAATTGGATAGCCAAACTTCACAAATGTTCGAGATGACGCAACGTGAAAAGGAAATTCCCGCTTACCAAGATCTGGTAGAATTTTTACGGAGTCAGGTGAAAATTTTAGAACGTACAACTACTAGCAACACCGCTTCTGTTCGATATGGTCAAAATAATTTAAATAAAAATAAGACTTACAAATCTTTCTTGACTAAAAGTACTGGAAATAATTGCTTATTATGTTTGAGAGAAGATCATAAACATTTGTACGAATGTCCAAAGTACAAAGGCATGCCGATCAACGAACGCTTTAATTTCATAAAGACCAAAAATGGTTGTATTAACTGTCTAAGTTACTCGCACATTATAAAAAATTGCAAATCAACGCGTAATTGCAAAAAATGCAATAAACGTCATAATACGCTTCTTCATTTTGAAGATAATAATCGAGATGATGCGCATCCAGTAGCATCTATATCACTGGTTACCGCGCGAAACCAGTCAAAATCTTATTCGCCTAGTGCTAATATTTTATTGTCGACGGCCCAAGTATTAGCTTACAAAAATCAAAATGAAAAACGGTTAATACGATGTCTAATTGATAGTGCATCGCAAAATCATTTGCTCACAGTAGCGTGCTGTGATGAGTTAAATTTAAAAATCTCGCCGCTTTACAATGCGGTCCTCAAGGGTGTAGGCAATAGCTCGCGTCCAATAAAAGGATACACTAATTTCATCATACAATCACGAGTAAATTCACAGACTTATAATATCCAGGCTTTGGTTGTTGACAAAATCACCAATAACCTACCTGTGCAATACATTGACACGGCAAATCTGGCTTATTTAAAAAATGTTCAACTCGCTGACACGGATTGGAATATACCGAAGCCGATCGATTTAGTTTTAGGTGCAGAATTATTCCCGTATCTTATATTAGGTGGTCGAATAAACGCACCCTCTCCCGCTCCGCCGTTGTTAGAAACGACTTTAGGCTACATCATAATGGGCGAGATGTCTATGGAAAATCCCAAAAAGGAAGATTCTACTTTAACTCTTCTATCTCTAAATGATGGTGATTTACAGACTTCTCTGCAAAGTTTTTGGCATCTAGAAGAGATTCCAACTAGGCAGTTCCTGAGCCCCGAGGAGACGACCTGCGAAAGGTTATACAGCGCATCTGTAAATAGAGATGAGGCTGGACGTTACTCGGTCGCATTACCTTTTCGTGGAGATTCAAAGGAATTAGGTAATTCACGAAATACTGCGTATCGCCGACTTATCGCTCTAGAGAAGAAATTCAAACAAGAACCAAAACTTCGTGAAAATTATAATAACGTAGTAAACGAATACATTGAAAAGGAGTATTTAACTGAGATTACCGCAATCGATGTCTCAAACCAGGGTTATTACATACCGCATCATGCCGTCACACGCCCAGATAAGCCAATGCCGCGAATTGTACTCGACGCAAGTTCAAAAACCCATACTGGGAAATCATTGAATGATGTATTATATGCTGGGCCTAACTTACAAGCAAACCTTTTCTCTCTTTTACTTGAGTTCCGGTTATTTCCTGTAGCTATGACCGCGGACATAAAGCAGATGTATTTACAAATTGGTACATTTCAAAATGATCGTAAATATTTAAAGATATTATTTCGTTTTAGCGACTATAGCAACGAGACGATCAGAGTATTTCAATTCAACCGCCTTCCATTTGGCCTCAAACCTAGTCCGTATTTAGCTTTGCGTACTATTCGTCAGCTAGCATCAGACATGCGCTTTCAGTACCCTGATGCCGCTGCAGTCGCCGAGTCTAAACTTTACATGGATGACTTGGTGCATTCAATGCCTGACGACGAATCGGCCATCCGCACCTCTCGAGAGTTAATCTCGTTATTCAAATCAGGATCCTTTGAATTAATTAAATGGTCGAGTAATTCTTTGGCATTACTCAATGACCTCCCGCATTCTCATCGAAGTTCAGTGGATTTCACAAATGAGAACAACAGTACTAAAGTTCTCGGTTTATCTTGGGAACCTGCTGAGGACAATTTCTTCTTAACAACTCTGCAGGTCCAAGAGACATGTACAAAGCGAAGCATACTTTCATTAGTGGCTCGTTTGTTTGATGTTCTAGGCATCGTGGCCCCAGTAATCCTGTATGCCAAATTGCTCATTAAGGAGCTCTGGTTGTGCGATATTGGTTGGGATGATGTACCTCCTGAGAGCATCATTCAACGCTTCACTGCACTTACGAGTGAATTTCACTTGCTCTCGACTTTGAGAATTCCGCGCCATATTGGTGTTCTAAAGGACAGTACAGTTTGCATCGTCGCCTTCTGCGATGCGAGTATGAAAGGTTATGGTTGTGTCATTTATTTGCACTCCACAGATTTAACCGGGAACGTATCAGTCAGGTTATTGTGTTCCAAGTCTAAGGTTTCACCAACAAAGATAATTTCACTCGCTCGTTTGGAGTTATGCGCTGCCCTTTTGATGTCGAAGTTAATAAAGACTGTTCGGGATATTTATAGTTCACGCATCACCATCGCAGGAACATATGCATTCTCGGACGCTACAATTGCCTTGTCATGGATCCACTCTTCCCCGCATAGATGGTCCGTATTTGTGAGCAACCGCGTAGCTCAATGCCAGGAAAATGTACAACCCCAAGATTTCTATCATATCGCAGGCATTGAGAATCCTAGTGATTGTCTATCTAGGGGCATGTTACCATCTCAATTGGTAACCCATGACTTGTGGTGGAACGGGCCTGTATGGCTACGTTCTGTCATTTCAAGTTGGCCTATCCAACCATTCTTACCTACAAAATATGAGGTACTCCCGGAATTTAAATCCACAACTTTGATTACCGCTAAGATTGTACCTTGTAGTTTTTACGAATTAGCTCAAAATATCTCTCGTTGGGATAAACTTCTGCGCATCATCGTATACTGCCTCCGTTTTATGAAAAGATTACCTCGTTCCCCAGCAATTGGAGTCGCTGACTTACTTGCTGCTGAAAACACGGCTATTCGTGCCGTTCAAAATGTTCATTTTGCTAAGGAAATGGCGGATCTAAAAGGAGGAAAAGGCTATTCTAAAAGGTTAAAACGTCTTAGTCCTTTCATAGATGAGGATGGTATTTTGCGGATTGAAGGAAGATTATCCAATTCAGGTCTTCCTTTCGAGGCAAAACATCCTGCTCTGCTCCCAAAACATGACCACGTAGTCGCCCTTATAATAGATCACCATCACCAATTGCATCTTCACACTGGGCCAGGATTACTTTCATCAATCCTTCGTCAACGCTTTTGGATTCTTTCCGGAAGAAGCGTTATTAGATGGAGAGTGAGAAAATGTAATAAATGCTTTCGCGTTTCTCCTCTACATCCCACGCCTAAAATGGCTAATTTGCCAGCCTGCCGAATTCAGGAAGCAAAGGCTTTTACACACACAGGGGTAGATTATGCTGGTCCGCTAAATATAACACTCCAACGCAAGCGTGGACAAAGGTCGCAAAAGGCCTACATCTGTATTTTTGTCTGCTTGACAACTAAAGCTGTTCATATCGAACTAGCATCAGATTTATCCTCGGACATCTTCCTAGCTGCATTCAAACGTTTTATAGCACGTCGAGGACCCGTATCTTGTCTGTATTCCGACAACGGCTCGAACTTCATAGGTGCCAAGGCACAGTTAGATGAATTTTATAAATTAATCTTGTCCTCGGACTATCAAAACGCTATAAAGGATGAGCTTATTAAACGACGCATTTGTTGGAAATTAATTCCACCGCATAGCCCGCACTTTGGAGGGATCTGGGAAAGCAATATAAAATGTTTTAAAACACATCTATACCGCGTAATCGGAAGTCAGTTGTTGACTTACGAGGAACTCTTCACAGGAATTCCTACACAGAAGGAATTCTTACACAGATCGAAGCGTTGCTCAATTCCCGGCCACTTTGTGTTATGTCTGAGGATCCGTATCCTGAGGCGCTGACACCAGCACATTTTTTAATGTCATCACCACTCCAGTATCTTCCGGTATCGGACATTGCTGACGATACGCGGAGTCTTTGTACACGCAAACAACTACTAGATAACTTAGTTAGGTCATATTGGAAAAAATGGCATCTAGAGTATTTACACACTCTACAAGTCCGACAAAAATGGTGTACTCCAGATAATCCCGTCACCGTCGGTAAAGTCGTGCTAGTGGGTCAGGATAACGCACCACCGCTTAGCTGGCCTTTAGGAGTAATCTCTCAAATATATCCAGGTTCAGATAGTGTAGTGAGAGTTGCTCTAGTGAAAACTGAATCCGGTTTTTTCAAGCGACCAGTGGTGAAACTTTATCCTCTCCCGACCCAATAAATAGCTCTTAGTTATATATTATTTTTATTTATTTTTTTCACGCCTCTTAGTGTACAATAGCTCTTAGTTATATATTATTTTATTTTATTTTCATTCACGCCTCTTTGTTATTGTTCGATGTATTAATTACTTATATCGCAGCATTTACGTGCTTTTCTTATTTGCGTTTCATAATTTACCGCTGAATATGTCAGATTGACACATTTTTAATTTACTCATATATTATATATCGGGACTGATATTACGCTGTCTCTCTTTTTTCTATATCATAATTTAGTCGTTATTGCGATAAGGAAGTTGCATCATGCGTTCGGATGATTTTTTATTAATTTTGTAAGCTCTGTGAGCTTCCAAGGCGGGGAGCATGGTCGGGCCATATCTATATTTGGAATGTATAGCGAACGCCTTTCATTGAGAAATTAGGCAAGCCGCGTTACCTGTCTCCGCCAATGACGCGAGACCCAGCAGGGCCGGCAGTAGTACATATTGGACCGCCGCTGTGAGTACATACTCGTTCGCCATCGCCGCCGTGTGACATTTTTTTACGCACGTTCCGCAATAACCTCAATTTGTCGTTCGATCTTAAAACCGCCTTTTCAAATCCGTTCTTCGCAGTGGATTTGTTTACATTATTGGTGAAGACGGCCACCCGCATCTACAGTCCACTCAATCGCATTTCATCAGGTCGCAGTTCAATAAATCGAAGATAACCAGGAGGTAAGTGTCTTGCATGTTTTCTCAGTTACGGGCCTTTCGCTACGTATTGGACATCTTGCTTGCCCCTTGGAAGTTTCCGTATAGTTGGACGCTCAAAGCGCACCATTTAAACCATAACCTAACCGCCTCACCACTAGTCACTAAAAAAACAAATCTGTGACATCTAGTCTCTACTGTCCTCTATTACTGAATTACTTCTAGTTCTAAATGTATTAATCAAAAAGAAATAGAAAGTATTTTCATAACCACATATAAGAAAACATAATTTTGTAGAACGAATGCGTATGAAGTTGTAGCTAATCGCAGTGTTTATTTTTTGCCTTTTCCGCTTTTTGCCTTAACGATTTAAAAAATCCAACTTGAAATATGTGTTTTTTATGTTAATCGTTGTAATGCTTCATTACATAATAAAGAAGAGGATATAACCTTTCATAGGTGAGTTTTGTTAGAATAATTTGTGGAGAAATTCAAACCGACTTCAGAGTACTTCGATTTCTGTATTTTCTACGTTGGTAGTCTATGATATTTTCTCTTTCCTTCTTATAGCGCAGCTAACCAACTCCCGCAATGTGCGTCTATGTTCACAGTAATTCGTGTTACAGTTCTGTGCAGCGGATATTTTGGTTTATATTTATAGTACGTCTATGACATACATCTTTCGCGCCGTTTTAGGACGTGTTTCGAACTTCAGTCATCCCAATAATGCACTGCAAGCGAAGCTGCAACAGACAGCGAGCGCAACTCACCCTCGCCACGACGTGGGCGCGCATTAAAACTTAGAACAAACCAAATTATCTCGACAATACGAGAGTTTTACAAACACATTATTGCGCGGCAAGGCGGCCCGCGGAGCTCGCACAATGCTAACATTTCTCACACAATTCGCGGGGCTCGGTTACGTACGACATTTGCTCATTATGATTATGCAAACACCTATAATTATTCGGGTTGCAGCCAAGTTTCTTCGGCTCCGCACAAAAGGGAACTTCCGCCGGCGTAATGGTCCAGAGAAACAAATATTATAAATGTCTTAGCCGGAAAAGCGACAACTTTCCGCTGCTGCAATGTACAGTGTACCTACAGGGTAGTGCGATGCACAGAACGCTGGGAGGCAACGCGAAAGGCTGTATTCAACGAATCGGCGTGTTGTGAAGATTATACTGGGCTGACACAAATGTTTTTAGCGTTTTTATTCCATATATTTTTTCTTCCTCTTCTTCCTTATAAAAACAGGTAATCTTTTTACATTGAGTTACGATTCAAACTATCGTTCATTCCTGATTGTTTTTATACCTCACTTACTTTGCTTGCCCTACATTTCACTTAAATACATTGCGACATCTAGAACACGGAAGAAGTTACAGGTAAAGGCGGACTTTTTCAAAAACTCTCTCGAAATAGATGGCCACGAAACCACAAAATCTTCTCAAAACACCTTTAAAAATAGACGTGTGGAACTGTACACCAGTGGCTACTGTTTCCTATCTTTAAAGTAGGAACTCTTATTGTGCATTTATTTTTTAATTTTTATCACTGCAACATGCCACTAGCCCCAATAACGATCCTTCTATTCTCGGGATATCAAGATTGTTATATTAAACCACTAAAAATAGACCTACTTATTAATTCTCAAAGTTTCTATGAGAAATGTCAAAAAATCTCTCAAATGTCAATATTCTATCATTACAAAGGAAATAGTCTATTCAGTGTATATTCAGTGGATATTCTGCCGTGTATATCTGACCTCTTTGGCCAATGTTTCAGATCAGATTGCAGGGTCCGTAATCTGGACTGATGTGATGGACTGATGTGAAGATGGTGATGATGAAGATGGCTGATGTGATGGACCCTGCAATGGGATTCGAAACGTCGGCCAGAGACGTTAGATATACACGGCAGAATATCCCAGAAAACTACACACAGAAGATTCTGAACGGCCGTGAAAACCCTCAACATTTTTAAGGAAGGCTGTAATTTAATATTTTTTCATTTTGAATGTAGAAATTGACAGATGCGTGTGAAACAATATGATTTTTACCATCTTTTAAAATAATAAATAGTAGAATTTAATTTTGAAAGTAATCTTTTTAAGTAATTCGATTATTTGTTCCTCTATTAAGAATCGATTTATAAATTTATTAAAAAAACTAACCCATAAAAACCAAGTTTTTATTACACTCCCTTTCTCATTTGTATTATTTCCAATTTGATATTCTATCAACATATTCCTCTTGATTTAAGTTCATGTGGAAAATTTATTTAATGTATATTATTATCCCTAAAACTTATAGAATATTGAAAACGTAATAATTGGTATAGAGGGGCACGGTGTCGGCGAAACCATCTGATCGGACCCACGGCTCGAGTCAGACTAGTTGAAATAGGTATCGCGCCTTCTCCTCGTGTCGGGCTCTTTTCTCATTTATATGATTTCCAATTTGAAAAACCGTTAAAATTTCGAAATATCCAAAATTATACTGTAATTAATTATTTTTTAAACGAAAATTTGTAAGATCATTTTACCGTCGCCACAAGTCTGCCTGCAAAGTTTCAGCTCGATTGGATTACGGAAAAAGGGTTAAAAATCGATCCAAAGTTTTTTCGGCAGGCAAGCAGACGCTACGAGTTTAAAGAAATGAAGTAAAAACTAACCCATAAAAACCAAGTTTTTATTTTACTCCCTTTCTTATTTAATCAGGTTTCGTGTCTACAGCACGCGTCGGTGTCATTACTCAGTTATATGAAAAAAACATTAAAAATTTGAAAAATCCAAAATTATACTATAATTAATATTTTTTTTTAAAAAATTGTAAGATAATTTTTATCGTGGTCGTATCGTATCGAGTCTGTCTGCAAAGTTTCAGCTCGATTGGATCACGGGAAAAGGCTTAAAAATCGTTTTTGCGTTTTTTTTTTCTTTTGCGTCTTTTTTTGCGTCAGTTTTTTGTGTCAAGCAAGCAGACGCTACGAGTTAAAAGAAAGGAAGTAAAAAAAGAGCCGATGATATAGGGTCAAATCCGCGTTCAAAGGCTGAAAGTTTTTCTAACTCATTAAAAGATTTTTTCTAGTACCTACTTGTATTATGCAATATTAGTTATATCAAAATTGACGAGTACTTACAATAATATATTATAATAGGGAGCAATACACACTTGTTTATGTTACCGCATAACTAATAAGAATAGACCCTCTGTTTCGATATTCCAATCCTCACTTTTATATCATTATACGTATTTCGGCTTTTGTAGTTCAGCCCTGATCAGAAATGTACGGCCGAAGAAAGTCCTAGTGAAGTTTATTGTTTGGAATGAGTTCGTATTTAAAGCTTCCGACATTCTGTATAACATTATTTTATATATATGGGGGTGTTAAAGTTCTCTATCTACAAGGCTCCACGTGTTGCATGCAACTACATAAATTATCTACTCACTGAAAAGAGATACGATGTAATTTTTTTACGGACTGCTTTTGCTGCATAATAAAATAATATTATGTACTATGAATAAATATTCCTATATAAATCATTACAATTACGAAGAAATTAGAATAGTGGCGGGCAACAGAAGGATTTCAACAGAATATTTTCAGTGGACATATATTTATTTGTTTATTTATTATTTATTATATTTATTTATACAGTAGATAAATAATAATGTTTTTAATAATAAATTAAATTTATGTTATTACATTTTAAAGACAATATACTC